>CM033795.1:4142561-4536561 GCA_019656835.1 Rhododendron ovatum
AAAAATCACGCAATTTACCAAATGGTTCAGATTACGTAACGCACATGACCCAGCAAACAAGCGGGTTAAAGGCCAGAGTTTGACCTTCCGCTGTCACTGATGTTGGCAATATACTGAGAAGTTTTTGGGTGCCGGTCGTACTCCGTCAGCAATCCTAGCTAGCCATCC
Source organism: Rhododendron ovatum (assembly GCA_019656835.1). Classification (NCBI taxonomy): domain Eukaryota; kingdom Viridiplantae; phylum Streptophyta; class Magnoliopsida; order Ericales; family Ericaceae; genus Rhododendron; species Rhododendron ovatum. Next base: position 4,142,730 of record CM033795.1, read on the forward strand.
AAACATGTTTTGGATGGTTCGAATTTTAAAAAGAGAAAAAGAGCGGTGGAGTGATGAGAGAGAGAGAGAAAATAAATCTAGACCATCCAAAACAGGTTTAGACGGTTGTGATCACCGATCGGTACCGCCACGTGATACCTGCTCGGCACCCAAAAATTTCTCTAATATACTAGTACTCCCACTAGTAGTGTTGAACTACCAATCCAATAATTCTTCCCTCTAAGTGCAATCATAGTGCAAAAGGAATATATGACCAAACATATGATTATTCTAGCCTTGTGCAAAAAACAAAGACTTTACAAAGCTATCCCTAATCTAACTTCAAATGGCTCCTACTAATAATAATCTTCTTCTTCTTCTTCTTCTTCTTCTTCTTCACTAAGTTGCTCCCGAATTCAAAAAACAGAGAAACCACTTTCAATTTTCAACATGTCAGACTCCGGCAACCGCGGACGTTGCAAGTGTTGCAGCGTCATAATAACCTTAGGCCTAACTGCTCTCTCCTTGTGGCTCATCCTCCGTGCCTCCAACCCAATCTGCTCCATCCAAGACTTTTACGTCCCTGTCCTCAACAAAACCCTCAACTCCACCACCGCCACCACCTCCATCTACTTCGACATCGAGCTAGACAACCCGAACAGTGACGAAGAAATTTACTACAACACCCTCGACCTCACCTTCTACTACAAGTACTCTAACCAAACCTACTCCCCCGTAGCCAACCAGACGTTTGTTGGATTCTACCAAGGCTATAAAAAAACGGCTCGCCGGAGGGGGACGGTGGAGGCCACTGGGGTGCCGTGGGGGGAGGTTTTTGGGGCGGTTTCCAACGGGTCGATGCCGGTTTTCAGGGTGGGTTTGGTTACTTCGTTCAGGTTCAAGGTTTTGTCTCGGAAGACTAAGGAGCATGAGTTGGCGGTGGGGGCTGACGTGGCGGTCAATGATTCTGGGGAGATGGATAACCAGGAGGGCGTTAGACTCAAGTCCGGTGCACCGGAGATGATCCGGCGCGTTCGAACGCGGCCTTTGGTTATTGGTAGTGTTATTTTGTTCAATTTGTTGTTTATTAGTACTTGACTTTGTCATTCGTCTCTATTTTATTTTCATTTTAATACTTTGGTGGTGGAATGCGAAATGGGGATTAAAATGCTTCCTAGTTATAAGGTTTTAAATTCCTAATCTCAAAGGGGTTAGGTTGCGTGCTGATTAAGGCTTTGGAATTTAGGAATATTATTCCTACTCATAGGTTTTAGTTTCGAAATCTCTCCAGAGATATTAATATTTATGGGCTAGTTCACATAGGGCATCTTTGTTTCGGCTTATAACTGCTTCCATTGGTGGAAGATGAGATTAGTCACACAAAGATAAATCATGTGCGTGTAAATTGACCCAGACATTCAGAGTCGTTTAAAAGAAAAAGATTTTGACTTCATCCAGAAGTGTTGTAGTAATAATCTTGATGAAGCTGAATGTTGGTGGAGTTGGGGGGCCAAAGTCATCTCAATTCATGAAAGAAGCCAAAGCAAATCCAAGGACAGATTAACACAAATTTACCTGAAAAGGTTAATTTTCTATAGCAGAAATGGTCATCCGTGGACAGCCAATTGTCCATTGCAATGCCAAGTTGTGATTTCCTTTTGTTACTTAATTTGTGATTGATCGTGATCTCAGTTAGTCATGTTTAGCTTCTGGAAAATTGAATAATAGGACACTATATTAATTTCCGAAGTACCCGGAAAAAAAAAAAGAAAAAAAGAGGTCAATATATTGGCCAATCCCAGACGGAGACTCTTTTAGTAATTGCCAAATTGGCCAAGAAATTGTCACATTGGTTTTCTTGGCATCTAATTATTGGTGCTCCAAGACCATTAAATAACTTTTCGATAAATTAACCCAGTTGTATAGTAATTGAGGTAAAATGTTGGTGTTTGCTAACCAGAGGCCCACGATTTTGTCTTTATTTATCAATTTGTATCAACAGTGAGTGTAAAATAGGAATAATCCACAAAACGAAAGTAGATAGAAAACGAAAATTCAAAATCAGTTTTTGTGTGTGTGTGTGTTTTAGAGTTTGTACACGGCTTCAAAATTATTTTTATCAAAATGGTAGAAGTTTCATTGTTAATCATACAAAATAACATAATCCATAAAATAAATATATAAACAGTTTTCTCAAACTAAAGTAAAGGATTGGACGTAACCCAACATATTGGAATTTAACAAGCAAAAATGCTACTGGTACAGATTTTTGTGTAAAGATTGTACACAGATTTTTTTGTAGGGCCCACCACGGGTCCCACACAAATGATCTGAGCCGTTCATTAAATGTAAAACAATTTTTCAAAGGTTCCTGTCAAAAATTAGCTCAATTCAATACTTATAGATGCTTGATCTAATTATCTAACTTTTCATTGCCCGAAAATCCGAATGAAAATTTAGATGATTAGATCGAGCATTTATAGGTATTAGATTGAGCTAATTTTTTACGAAAACTCTTGAAAAAATATTTTACATTTAATAAACGACTCGGATCATTTATGTGAGACCCGTGGTGGACCCCACCACAAAATCTATGCACAATCTGTGCACAAAAATCTGTACCAGTAGCAGGACTCGCTCTAACGGGTCCCACAATTTGGAAACAGACGGCTGGATGTCATCCTACGGAGGTAAAAAAAGGCTACTAGAATACTGGAAAAATGAAGAAGCAGCGAATAATCCATGTCAAAAGCCAAAACGTACCTGGGTATTTCTCAGTTCCAGCCAATCTTCCAAATGACTAACCTTAGAATCAAACTTTTAGGACGACTATTATGGTTCAACTCATGTGTTATGACCAAACAAAAGATTGGCTAGTCATCTAGAGTATATTCTACATAGATGTATTGATGAGCAAATTTTTTTTTTTTACGCTACAAGTGAGCATCTTAAACTATTGAGGAACTGACCCGTCGGAGCAGGCTATGACCTTTACTAGTCAAAGAAACAGATGGGGTGCAAAGGATTTGGAATGCTCTCTTGGTCCTATCATAAAACCAGTTTCGGCCACTCCACGGTTAGTAACCGGAGTGAAGTACTGGAAGATTTTGCTGGATCATATCCTTTCCGGGATTACTAGTGCTGTGGTTGGGACGGAGAAGTAGTGATTGTAACGTCGAACAAGTAACTGATGCACAGGACTGGCTCTGGGCATAGGCTCACTAGGCAACCCGTCTAGGGCCTCCCGCTTTGGGCCAAATAATTGGGCCCCCAAATCTTAAAATATGTTAAATATTAGGTATGTGAAATATTTTACAATCAAGGTAATGTAGCCTAGTGGTAAGCAGTGTGTGTCTAGAATTGGAGCTTGCCATTTTGATTCTTATCTCTTCTGTTTTTAATGTAAAATTGACTGTTTAGAGTGCCGAACTCCTGACATATAGTTCTAAAGGTTTGTTTAACTACATTGCCACCGAACTACAAGCTCCACTACTTTCTTCTATCGAAACAAATAATTAATATACTACGTAAAAAGTAAAAGGCCCCATTTTTAAAACCCCGCCTAAAAAGAAGGCTGTTTTTCAGCACCCAGGCCCTTCGAAGGCCTAAACTATCTTTTGTTTATTGTTTTTGTTATTAGGAATTAATATTTTCCTTTTCTGTTTTGTAAATATGCAATTTTCATTCCTTATAAATATTACAGCAAATTGGTCTACAGTCCATTTTGGACCAGCCCATTTGGATTCTAGCCCAGCTTCTTTTACCATGTTGGGCCTAGTCCATTATATTGTTTAATTTGAAGTCTAAGGTCCTTGAATTTACGAAGTTAGCCTTTTGTATTTAAAACTGGGGCCAATTTACATTCCAATCGCCCGCTGTTTTTCAAATGGCACGTTGAACGCTAGGGCTGGCGATCGTCTCTCTCTCTCTGGATCTCTCTCTGGATCTCTCTCTCTCTCTGGATCTCTCTCTCTTGATCTCTATCAGGTACGTCTCTCTCTCTCTCTCTCTATCTCTCTCTCTCTCTCTCTGTGTCCCTCTCTCGTTGTTGATTTTTTTGCAAGTTATGGTTTAGTTTTGAGTTTGTGCGATGTTGAATCTGTTTTGAGTTTGTGCGATTTGTAATTGTACTATTTTTTGGAGTTTTGCAAGCTGTCATTGTTCGGTAATGCTGTTGTTGATTTACTGGCACAATGATCATTTGTGTATTGGCATATTTGTATCTGTTAGTCTTTCTGTGTATCTGTCATGTTGTTTTTGTTCGTATGCTGTATTTGTATCTGTATCTATCAGCGTGATTTTGTTGGCATGTTTGTATCTGTTAGTCTCTCTGTGTTTCTGCATGTTTTTGTTCTGTATCTGTCAGCATATTCGTGTATCTATGTCCCTTTGTCTCTCTGTTTTGTTTGGTATATGCGTTTATATTTGTCTTATTATACCTTTGTTTTCTATTTGTTTTTGCAGAGTAGGATTACTCTATTTCAATGACTTCTTCGGTTATATTGATGTGCAAATATGGTGAAGTTACTCTAGTTGTCATGGCTACAAGAGATTTTGGTTTCAATGATCTGGTGGAAAGCATTCATAAAAAGTGGCAGAATTTGGGTAGTTTTGAGCTTTTTTATGCTGTTGCTGACCATCATAATTGCATTCTGGACAATGATGAAGACTTTTGTAACATGATTGCATTAGCTGCTGCGTTTGGTGTGACTTGTGTTGATGTATCTGTTGGGGTTATTTCTTCTTCTACCATTGAATGCGGTAAAAGTTTGGGTGAATGTGTTAGGAGTTTTGAATATGGTGAGTGTAGTACGTTTCAAGGAGAGGAAGAAGATCCGCTTGATAAATTTTGTCCTCATCATGAGACAGTGCGTCTTTCAGCTGATTGGATTAATTTGCTTAAGTGTGTTGGTCAAGAGTTCCGAGATGGTGTAGATGATTTTAAGGCTTGTCTGTCCAAATATGCCGTTGAAGTTGGTTTCAAGTATAAATATCTGAAAAATGACAGATCAAGAGTAACGGCCGAGTGCTGTAAGAAGCTGGATGGTTGTACATGGTTTATTAACGCAACTTTAGAAAGATCGAATAATTTTTTTGTTATTAGGGAGTTTCACAAAGAGCACAATTGTCTTGGTACATTTTTTAGTTCAAAAAATCCTCGGATGACCTCAAAAATTATTGCCAAAGAAATTGTTGAGGAGGTTCGTTCGAAGCCATCTTATACGCCGATAGAATGTTTGAAACATTTTGAGAGACGATATGGTTGTTTGATTGGTTATTACCATGCATGGTTAGCAGTTGAGAAAGCAAATAAGGAGCTATTTGGTGATTTTCAATTATCTTTTGACAAACTCCGCTGGTATGCTGAGGAATTAAAGGAGAAAAACTCGGGGACTGTTATGGATGTGGAATATTGCAATGAGACTAATCGGTTTATAAGGTTTTTCCTGGCGTTTGATGCATGCATTAAAGGCTTCAACTATTGTCGTCCTATTTTGGCTGTTGATGATATCTTTTTGAAGGGGAGATATAAAGGAACGCTTCTCTCAGCTATAGGAAAGGACGCCGATCAAGGTTAGTTACTGCTTTTTGTTGCTTGTTATATCTATTAGTCTCTTGGTATCTCTGTCATCATGTTTGTGTATCTGTTGACATGTTGGTTTTATTGGTATATCTGTGTATCTGTCTCTTTGTTTTGGTATATCTGTTGTTGATGCAGTTGATAATGTATTTTGTTGTTTGCTTTTGTTGAAGGATTAGGTTTTGTTGGTATATCTGTTGTTCAAACAGTTGATAATCTTTTTTTTGTTGTTGCTTGTTTTATCTCTTAGTCTCTTAGTATCTCTGTCAGCATGTTCGTGTATCTTTTATTGATTTTGTTGTATCTCTTAGTCTTTTGACATATTGGTTTTGTTGATATATCTGTGTATCTGTATTTTTGTTTGGTATATCTGTTGTTGATACAGTTGATATTGTTTTTTGTTGTTGTCTTTCGTTGGAGTAGGATTATTTCCTCTTGCTATTGGTGTTGTTGACTCTGAGACAGAGGCAAATTGGCAATGGTTTTTGGAGAAGCTGTCGATAGTTATTACGTGTTCTCGGCCTCTTACGTTCTTTACGGATCGTCACTCTGGTCTTGTAAAGTATGTGCCTACAGTTTTCCCAACCGGTTATCACTCTTACTGCTTGCAGCATCTGAAGGGAAACCTTAGGGATAAGCTTTCAGGTCGACTCTCGAATGGGTTTAGGGAGAAAGTAGTCAATCTTTTCAATGATTGCGCACATGCTCCTACTGTGATAACTTTTGCCAAGGCTCTTGCAGAGCTATAAATCGAGGTGGTTCATTTACTGCAGTCACTTTATGTATCTAATTGAATATTGGTATAACTGTATCTGTTTTAAAAAGGTATATTGGTATATGTGTATCTGTTTTATGTTGGTGTATCTGTTTATGTCTTTATGTTGGTATACTGGTGTATCTATATGTGTATGTCGGTATATCTGTTGGTGGTATGTCTGTATCTGTTGCTGCGTTAGTGTATCTGAAAGATTTCCCTCAAACCGTACATATGATTTTCATCATTGTCCAGAATGCACTTTGTAATTGACTTTCATTTGGGTATATCTGTTGGTGGTATGTCTTGCATAGGGGCAAGACATTCCAGATTTGCATAGGGTTTAGGGTTTAGGGTGAGAATAATTTTACAAATGAAAAACAAGAGTTATAAAGATTAATTCTACTTCAGTAAAGATCATAACTATTGTGGTCCAATTGTTTGGACAACAAAAAATATGTACAACCATTGGTATGCAAAATTTCAATTGTTTGGAGCCGAGCATTCATATATACAGATTAATTCTACTTCATAACCCTTGTCGTCCGGTTTGAAGATACCAGTTTTCCACCGGACACCAAAAAAATATGTACAACCCTTGGTATGGACCAAAAAAACTTTAATTCTTGAGCGAAAGTATATGCCTAAATTGCCAATCCATGCATTAGCTTCTTGCTATTCCATTCTTCTGTTGACCATGTTCTGGGCTTGTCATTGCATGTACAGATTAATTCTACTTCATAATCCTTGTCGTCCGGTTTGAGGATAACAGTTTACCACCGGACACCAAAAAAATATGTACAATCCTTGGTATGGACAAAAAAACTTTAATTCTTGAGCAAAAGTATATGCCTAAGCTGCCATTCCTTACATTAGCTGGTTGCTTTTCTATTCTTCTATTGACCATGTTCTGGGCTTGTCATTCAAGAATATATGGACCAATTCAGCTCTGAATTTTTTCAGATTTTCCACAGTGAGATACATTGGGACGGGCTTCTGTTCTTGAAGTTGTTTAATGATATAACACACAATTATTCCACAATCAACCCTGTAGAATTCATAGAAAGCAGGTCGAAGAAGAGAAGAGTTCAGAAACACGATGACGGTGACAGATACAGGGACAGATACACCAACATAAAAATAACAGAAGCTTACGATCCAGGTTGTTGCTGAGGCGCATCATCAATGGAGCTTATTGGAGCACTGAGTGTGTTGGTTGGAAACAGTATTGGTTTAGGTGTAGAAATGAGTTCAAAGCTTGGTGGTTTACTAAGAGTCAACTTCCTCATTTGCTATTCCACGTACTCTTTCTACAATTTGTAAAAAACAGTAAATTTTTTTTAATGTTATAATTGACTGATGGACTACCAAATTAAAGGTAAAGTTATGTACCACAATGGAGGCATCTGTCAAGTAAGGATCCTTCTTTTTCTTGGGCTTCGTCAAAGAATTATAGTGCATCCATTGTTGCTTGGAAGTATCGTAGACCAGAAGAGTCCAATGGTCAGGAGCTTTCACTTTTCTGCCTCCCATTGAATTCATCGGGAATATGAGATATTTGTAGAATGCAACACCATTTATGTCGATAACTCTGTCCAGTTCTTTCAGCTTTTCGTTAATTAAGTTTGTTCTTGCATCAGCTTTTTCTTTGATTAGTGTCTGTCAAAAAAAATGTATTTCACATATTATCAGATATTGGGATAACATATATCTGTTCTCAGTTGACAAAGATGGAATACTGAACAGTTTGCCTACCCAACAGGTGGATGTAATGTAGAAGCAGTTCCCCTGTGTTTTTGTTGTCTTTTCTTCCTGTCTTTCCAAAATGTAAGTGAGCCCATCAATGCACTGCAATAGTTATGTCTTGATGTTAGAATTGAAGTTGATAAAAAACAGATGTACCCATAGACCTACATGGTTCCAAAGTACTAAACAGATGTACTAAATATGCTTAAAACAGATATACCAAGTGTACTAACAGATACGTTGTTCCCAACAGACCTGTATTGTTCCAAACTACAAAAACTAGCAAATAGATGTACCAAACATGCTTAAAAACAGATATACCAAGTGTACTAACAGATACAAACCTATATTGTTCCAAACTACAAAAACTACCAAACAGATGTACCAAACATGCTTAAAAGAGATATACCAAGTGTACTAAAAGATACAGATATACTAACAGACCAGCATTGCTTCAAACTACAAGAACCGAACTGATTTTCCAACATGCAGATATACAAAACCAACTTAGAAACCAGCAGATACAAGTAAAAATAGTTTATTTGGTGTTACCGTGTTTCCAATATCACCCTCGTTCAACAGATTCAGGACGTCTTCGATTGTAACTGTATCATTGTTGACTGGGTTGTGCCAGATGAAAGCTCTGCGATTGCCAGAAGAAAAGATGTACTAAATGGAATGAAATTTGTGAATTTTACTCGATACGAATCTAGTTTTGCTGATTTCACTTACTTTTTGTCTTCTTTCTCAAATTCATAAATTATATATAGTAGATCCATATCTTCCTTCGAAATGTAATTGAACAGCTTTGTCATTTCAAATGCAGAATTGCCTTTCTTTCTTTCCTTCTGGTTCCTTTTATAGTAAATGAACCCTTCCTCCATCTTCACTGTTCTGTCATCTTTGCCCTTCAGATCTTTTACCATTGACGACGGGTCAATATCATCTTGTTCTCTCTTCCTTTTCTTTTCTTCTTTCATTTCTCCTTCCTGTGTGTCTTTAAAGATTTGAGAGATTGTTTTGTCAATGACTTCGTCAGACAAAATTTCATCATGCAATCCAGTTGCTATCTCAACTCTTTCGCTGATAGTTTGATCAACTTCTCCTTCCTTGCTCTGCTCCTCTTCTTGCATTTTTTCTTTGCCTTCTTCTTTGTCCTGACAAAGTGAATTAGGCAATTATGGTCATGATTTATGTGTGTAACTAATGTACAGATACATATATGACAAGGCATACAGATATACCAAAAGACTAACAGATACAGATAAAACTAAACAAATACCAACAGATATACAAACAGATGTAGCAACATACTTATGAAGAGATGTTTTTCTTACGTGGTATTCTTGTGTAACCATATGGGTTACCATGTCATCTAGGCCATCTTCGAAACTTGTTTTGTCTTTTTCAGATTTTTCAAGTTTTTCCTCTAATAAGTCGTTGCTGACGTACAAATCTCCTATCTCAACCTCCTTTTGCACAATTTCTTCCTGCAGGATATCCTTTTCAACATGTACCGTCCCGACTTCTGTTTCATAGTCAAACATTTGCTCAGCAGCGTCTTCATACGGTACATGGTCCCTTTCAAGTTCAGCTATTTTTTGTTGCAAAGTTTGAATTACTCTGTCCTTTTCCTTCGATTCTTCCTTCAACCTGTCAATTTCTTTGAGTAGGTCGGAAATTAGGTTGTTGGTATCATTGTTAGTCTCCTCAACCCCATCGTCCTTCTCAGATTTCGATCCATTGTCGTTCAAGCTGCACTCCCGAGCATCATCATCCTTCACATCACTCTCATTTTCAATTTGTTCAAGAAAATGCAACAACTTTTTCTCTTTCTCGTTGATGGGCTCCAATTCTGCATCCTTTACCATTTCTGGATTAAGGGATTCCAATAGTGTTCGTGCCAACGCTTCTGGTAAATCACTCATATCCCACTTCATAAACCTTGGACAATTGTCTTTTGATTGTTGCATATTCATTATGCTTGTATGCTCGCAGGGCCAATACTGCATTCAAGCAAAGTAGCTATCACCGTAGAATTCTAATATAAAGCAGATACAGGTATAAAAAACAGATACACATATAAAACAGATACAAATACAGATACCAATATAAAATAGATACAGATACAGATACACAGATAAAACGGATACACATATATGGATATATCAATATAAAATAGATACAGATATAGAAACAAACATGACATTAAACTAAAAATAGAAGAGATATTCACCAGAAATCCAAGTACACATCCACCAACAGTTGTTGGATTTGTATGCTTTGTATCAAGCTCTTTGACCAAGTGCTCTATAATGAATGTTAACCATGCATACGTTGTGGATGTGTTGAGATCCTCAATGAATGGACAGTAAGCCCAGCTTAATTTTGGTTGTGAGAGTGGGACAAAGATTGTCGCGAGAACCAACATCATTAGCACACGTGCGATGTCTTGCGCACTTTCAGTTGAATCTTTTGTAAAAGCTTTTCTCAAGAATATCTTCATCCTTGAAACTAACATTTCCTTTTGATTTTTGAAGACTCTGTCGAGAAAATCTGAATTTGGCCTTCTCGGGTTCACCTGGAGTTGTATTTTGATTGGTCCAGATTTGATTCCAAAGATAAGTGTCAAGTCCTTGACACTTATCTTAACTAATTTGCCACCAAGATCAAAGTATCCCTCCCCTTTGTACTTTTCGACCAACTTCAATGTAATTTCATCGCTTTTCTTCACGAAAAGTTCATTAATTTCCGGTTTGGTCATTGCAAACAAGAGATTTGCAAAAGGGGTTTTTTTGATCTCACGAACTTGGAGAGCAGTGAATTTTCTGCGTTTCAGAAGCCGTACAAGGCTGACAAGATTAGACCTGCAGGAGATTTGTACAGATGAGATAATGTTATACAGATAAATCAACATAAAACAGATACACCAGTAATGTAACAGAGAAACCAACATAAAACAGATGCATTAATATAAAAACAGATATACCAATAATGTAACAGATACAGAGAAACCAATATAAAACAAATGCACCAATATAAAAACAGATACACCGGTAATGTAACAGATACATATAAACTAACATAAAACAGATGCACCAATATAAAAACAGATACCTGTATTGGCAGCTCTCTTTTTTGATCTCAACAACATCTTCACTCTCCTGTTTCTCCTTTTTCCATTCTTGTTTTTTTACCCTTCTTTTAGGAAGACGTGGGCTAGACTTCTTCCTTTTTCCCTTTACCTTGACGAACTTGTCGTCCTCCTCGTCTTCCTCAAGATCTTCCTTGTCTTCCTCCTCGTATTCCTCATTTTCTTTCTCATCTTCCTCCTTGTCTTCCTCAACATCTTCCTGCTCATCTTCTTCATCATCTTCCTCTGAGACTACCACATCATCTTCTTCCTCATTTCTAGTTTTCTTGTTTCTGTTTGATTTTCGAACATGCTTCTTTTTTATTTCAATCGTCGTTTCAATTTTTTTTGACATCCTTGTCGATCTTATTTCTCTTTTGGTAAGAGATCTTGTTATTCTCCTCGATTGAGTACCTTTAACAGGTGATTTCTGTGAAACCCTCCTTTTATGTGACGATTCAATGTCATTCTTCTCCTGTTCAGTTTCCTTTATCTGTGTTTCATCATCATCATCATCTTCCTTTTGATCTGTTGTTTTCTTTACAGCAATTGAAAGTGAGTTCTTTCTTGCTCGCATCTTAAATCTTACATTTTTTGTCTCTAACAGTCTAATCTGTTCTACTACATCTTCCTGTTTAGAATAAAAAACACAAATGCAAAATAAATATAAAAACAGATATACGATCTATATTAACATATACACAGATACCAACATTGGTACATAATTCCAATAGACCAACCAGATGTACTAACTTGCTTGCAAAAACCAAACAAATATACCAACACAAAACAACAGATATACAAAGTGTACTAACAGATACAGAGATACCAACAGACCTACATGGATCCAAACTACCAAACAGATATACCAAATATGCTTTAACAGAGATATACCAACTGTACTAACAGATATAGACCTAAAACAGACCTACATTGTTCCAAACTACAAAAACTACCAAACAGATGTACAAAACATGCTTAACACAGATATACCAAGTGTACAAACAGATACAGACCTACAAACAGACCTACATTGTTCCAAACTACAGGCAGTAATGATTACCAAAAGGGTAATAAGTAGGATATCGAAGACATATTAGTTTGCACTTCGTTCTTTAGGATCCATGACTTGGTGAACATAAACTCTGAAAGATGGTTCTCAAAAGAAACTAAAAACTTACAAAATACGCTAATACAGGCACAACCATATACATAGAAGACAGTTATTATACCAAACAACAACAACAGATGTACCAAGTGTACTTACAGATACAGACCTACAAACAGACCTACATTGTTCCAAACTACAAAATATATGTACCAAAATAATGTCAAAAAGCAAACAGATACCAGCACAAAACAAACAGATGTACCAAGTCGTTCATAATGAACTCAACAATAACGATGATGAACTCAACAAACAGATGTACCAAATCGAACAGATTTACCAATATGCATTCAGATACAGACATGAAACCCTAAGTTAGAAGGCGATGGAGAAGACAATAATAAACTTAACAACAACGATGATGAACTCAACCATGACGATGAGAAATGAAAACGAGAACATGCATTCAGATACAGACATGAAACCCTAAGATGAAGAAGACAATGATGAACTCGATCAAGAGGATGAGAAGTAAAAACAAGGTCGATTAACTCACCGGACGTTCCATTAGTGATCGATCGATCGAAATGAAAACGATCTGCTGATTCTTTGTCGATTCTCTCTCTCGCTTCTCGTTTCTCCACAGACGTTTGGCGTACGGTAAAGTTTTGTCTACAGTGAGCTCACGTGTTTATTTTTGTAATTTTTGGGCTCGCGTGATGTAGGGGTTTTTTTTGTAAATTCTGGATAGAATGTCCTTTAGACTTTAACAGAAAATATTTATGTCCTTATTATAGTAAAAACCCTTATAGTATGTCCTCCTACTCAATTTACCCTAAATATTATGAGTTCAGTTAATGGAATTTCTTTTTGCATAACTACTTTATTATCTCAACTGATAATGAGGGTTTCGAAACATCTAATGTTCATTCAGAAATAATAAATATCAAGAAAAGGGTTTTATTTCAATCCCCTTTTATCAACTTAAAGCTCACACTGATAAATTGTAGACTTTGGACTGCTTTCTGGGTTCACCTTTGAATACAAGGTTCTCTCGAGAAAGTCCTTGGGATTTGATCAATTGTCAAACTCCACTTTCTCCGGCATAGGAAAAGCTAGACCATGTTCGAAGTGATTGACAGTCGTGACAGATACTGATCGCAGAAAGAAAACAAAAACCTTCATCCTTAGCGTTATTATTTGAATGAGTCATTTGCTCACATGTGGCCAAGGATATACCAAATCAACATTGAAGCCAAATGTTGGTGGACACGTTACTAGAGTTACTTGGAAAACGAAGAAGCTGCGAATAATCCTTGTCAAAACCCACACCTGGACCGCGGGTTTCTCAGTCCCACCAATCTACCAAATGACAACCTTAGAATCGAATTTTAGGACTACTAGTTTGGTTCAACTCCTAGTATTAGGATCAAAATTGAAGGATTGGCTTATCATCTACATCTACAGGTGTGCATCTATTATTTTAAGGTAAGCAGTTTTTTTTTCCATTTTTTCCCGGTTCATGCTACAATTGAGCATCTTAGACTATTGTGGAACCGAGTCACCCGACCCTTTGAAGCGCTATGACCTTTACTACTCACAGAAAACGATGGGTGGGCTGGATTTGGAATGCTTTCCTTGGTCCTATGCCTAAAACTAGTGTCGACCCTCTACAGGGTGAGTGACCTGAAGGAAGTTGTAATAAACTAGGCTTACTGGAAGGTGCTGCTCGATCACTTCCTTTTAGGGATAGCTAATGCTTGTTGGGACAGAAAGTGTTGTTTCCAGTGGTCCGGTGAGTGGATAATGCACAACAACATACTGTTTGAGGGAGATGAAGATTCCTGTCAGTCGCGCTCAAATATTTTCTATCTGGGTTTGCCTTTGAATAAGGGGTTCTTCCCAGCGCGATAGCCCATGTTGTGTGCTACATTATCAGAGATCTTTTTGAACCCCGATATGTCATATCCTTCTCCCGTATACAAAATATAGAATGTCACGTAAGTATATTCTTGAGTCTAGTCCAATAGTTGAATCTTAACCAATAACCACTCAAAGTCATGACACATGTTTGGTACGTTTCACATTGTATAACATGCCCGGTCAACAACTCTGCTGCATTTCAATTTTCTTTGTGAAGGTGATAGACGATTTTGAACAGAAGTCAAGGCATCATTAACTATGAAAGTCTGTGGACCTATTATTGAAACTGACAGTTGTTGAACGTTAGCTTTTGAACTAGTCTTTCTTTAGTCTTTAATTTGGCAGAAAATCTAGGACGCAACATTACAGCCCAGAACTCCTCTCCCACCTGCAGTATGTAGCATTCCTCCTGGTTGTTTGGGATGGTGAACAAGCCGAACTATTTGAGTCCGACTTGTGTTTGACTCGTAAAAAACTTGTTTGAGATCGACGCAAATTATGAATAGGCCAAGGTCGAAAATGTTTTTAAGCTCGTTAAGTTTTCAAGTTTATCTTGAACAACCAAGTATTCAGCTGCTTATCCAAAAAAAAAAAACCAAGTGCTCAGCTTGATATAACTTACACAGTACAAAAAAGACAAAGTAGCTCAAGGCTGACTTGGATCGGCTTGATAAGAGGGTTTCTAAGGTCGGCTCGAGTTTATAGAGAAATAAAGTTTGAAGACATTTTTTTAGCTTGTTGAGGTCTTGAGCCGAGCTTAAATAACTCGGTACCCGAATTGATGTCCCAGTTTACGTAGGACTAGGAGTATGAAATTGAAGGTCATGCACTACGATATTAAAAGTCCAACTTGACAGCTTCATTGGTTTCATTAGTGCCTCCTGCCTGCAAGTCAGGGCATCTAGCATCCTTATTCAATGTGTAGAAGACGTGTGGTCAATGCATTCACATTTCATAAGTTGTCGAGACTTTGCTCGGCACTGACAGATATAACTATATTGACAAACAAAACAACCTTAAACTAGAGCCACCCACGTAAATTCATGTGCCGGTGGATTGCAAGGAAACCACCATGGATCCAAGACTATACCGCTCAGCAAAAGCAGGCAACACTTTACTCCTCATACAACTTCTGGATGAGAATCCTGGCCTAGTTCTAAATTTGACGCCTCACGAAAACACCCCACTTCATATTGCAGCGCGGTTTGGAAACAAAAATGTTGTTTCGGAGATTTATAACCGACAGCAGTCCCTCCTCACCCGGCCAAACTTGGACGGAGACACGCCTCTGCATGTGGCTGCCAGAGCCGGCCACTTTGACACAGTTTGTTTTATTGTTGAAGAGATCTTGTCTTCATCTTGTAGAGACATCGAAAATAGGTTAAACCATGGAATGGAGATGCTGAGGTTGAGAAACAAAGGGAACAATACAGTTATGCATGAGGCTGTGAGGAACCATCGTCTTAGAGTGGCAGAGTTTTTGATAAAGCTCGATCCGAGTCTGGCATGTTTGGTTAACAAAGTGGGAGAGTCTCCGTTGTATCTAGCTGCTAGAGATGGAATGCTGGAAATTGTGAACGGGATACTGATGGAAGCTCCATCCTCAGCACACGGTGGCTCTGACGGCCAAACAGCTCTACATGCTGCCATTGTCGAGGGGCACTTCAGTAAGTTTGTGCTTCACCAATCTCTCTGCCTACATATTTTAATATGGATTCTGCATTTGTTAATGGGAAGAGTATCCCAAAAGATTTTGACCTACTAATGGTTAACTTCATGCCATTTTCTAGTACTATGCTGGTCGATCATGTTTCACCCTTTTGTTAAATAACTTCCTTAGCCTTGCACTAGATGTTAGAGCAAACTAATTTTCACCTTATGATGGACAAATGGCTAATTTTCATCTCCCCTGGCCCTTCCAAACAACTCTACAGTTGCCTACAGGTGAATTTTCGTAAATTTGTATCTCGCCCATCATTTTCTATATATTTCTGCTATGTTGACACATTAAAATTTAGTCTGCATTTCCTAGTTGCAAGAGTATCCCAACAGGAATTCTACTACAATAGGTTACATGCCATATTTTGGTTCTATGTTGGCTTCGACAAATTTTACCCCCAGGATCCATGGTTTCCTTACGCCAGCACTGGAATATCCAAGTAACCTAATTTTCACCTTGTACTGCTTGTGTTAGTAATCAAGCTTCATTTTGTTTGTTACTTAGATGTCATGGATGCCCTTGTAAGAGCAAAACCACAGCTAATTAAAGAAGCCGATCATCATGGCAGAACCCCACTCTACTATGCTGCGTCCTCAGGAGACCCCAGAATGGTTCAAAGACTGCTTCAATTTGATACTGCCACTGTCTACACGTCAAATAAAGAAGGCCAGTCACCACTTCACGTCGCAGCCTCCAAAGGCTACACCAAAGTACTCAAAGTCATCATTTGTCATTGTCCCGATTCAGGGGAATTGTTGGACTCAAGAGGCCGGAACATTCTTCACGTTGCTGTCTTGAGTGGAGAAATTAACGTTGTTAGGTATATTTTGGGAACATCGGAGCTAGAGGGGCTTGTAGACCAATCGGATAATGAGGGAAACACACCACTGCATTTGGCAACAATGGAAAGAAAAAACCAGATGGTACGGTACCTAATGTGGGACAGGAGAGCGGATCCAAGAGCCAAGAACAATGTGGGCCAACGAGCGACAGATGACTGTGAGTCATTCAGAAAGATTTCCCTAAGCAAAAGCGAGGAAACAGAAGCTGCTAGCAAAATGCAAACTTACAAGCAAATGGGCCACACCCTCCTAATGGTCGCGACGCTAATTGCAACAGTTACATTCACTGCTGCTTTCACTATGCCCGGAGGATTCAACAACAACCTGGGACCCAACCAAGGGGAGGCTCTTCTGCAATCAAGCGAAAGCCTTAGGTGGTTCATCATTTCCGATTCTGTCGCAATGAGCTCCTCCATGGTTGCGGCTTGCATTATTTTCTGGGGATCTGTTATTGCCAAGGAAACCTATCTTTACTACTTTGTTAGCGCCACTTTGCTCACATATATTGCACTCCATTCAACTGCTGTTGCGTTCACTACTGGTGTTGCCGCTGTCATGCCAAATCAGCCGTATATCAGAATCATGTCCCATGCAGTAGGGAATTTTTTCCATGTCAATACCTGTTTTTTTTTCTTCCAGTTGGCACGGATCTTTTCATATTCTGAAGTTTATCAGTTCTTGGTTTATCGCTTGTGTAAGCTCAAAACCAAATTCATCGTGAGATGACCATCTATTTCAGCAATTTTTACTCATTTGACTCGGCATGTATTGAAAAACCGGATGCAACTTGGATAATGCAAGTTATTGTCTATTGAGTATTGAATTTGAGGTTCAGTTCAATTTTCATGAAAGGAAACAAAAAGGATGAACACCATTTTCCTTCATACTATACTTGTGTGTTTGTTTGTCACTAGAAACTGTAACCCTCTTTTTTATTTTTTTTTGAACGGCGAAAAATAAATTTTATTAACCTTTAAATTATTACAAAGATCAATAGTGTAAGGATAGCGACAACATAGTGTCCGATCCGAGACCCTGCCCCCTTGCTACTACTTTCAAAACAAATGTATTCTCAAAACTTGCTGTCTGCTTTATGTAGAGGATTAGCATCATTGGAAAGATAGAAAATTTCAGAGTACTATTTTGTTTTCTGTAATTAGAGTTCCTTTTCATTTTTTTCATCTTGAACTTTTCTTTGTTTCGAAAGAGAGCCAAAGATTGGCTAGATAAAATTGAATTTAATGGATTTTTTTTCGGGGTCAGAAATATATTTTCGTATCTTGATGAGTGGAGTTCGGAAAATATATCTTTTTAATCAAATGTTTAAAAAAATCATGAAACCGAAATAAGTAGAAAAAAGAACTATAGGATCGGTTAGTATGGAAAACGTCTATAGGATCGGTCCCTGCAGGAAATAAAGGTTCATAAAATTTCTATACTAGTATGTGTTAAAAAAACTCTCGAAATTTTTAAGTTATCAATAATTTTTTAGCTATACGTACAATATTAAATGGCGTTTACGTATACACAATCTCGTCTCCTTCTCGTAAGTAGATAGTAACAATATATATATTACAAATTATACTGGTTTATTACTAATGTAAAAATACATGTGATTCGGACCCTGATTGAGTTCAGGCTCCGCTACTTACCGCCGAGTCCCCGATTTTTTCACACTCATATTTTCCAAGACTTCCAACGGAGCCCATATGTCCTTTGGTGAGCCCAATTAGAGATAAATACACCGTCGGATCCAATGGCGGCTTGCTCGAATGGGACCCACAATTTAGAGATAGACGGTGGGATGTCAACCTAAACACAGAGGTAGAGAAACTAGACTTGAGTGATGCGACTGTCAGTACTGTAGTCGTTTCGTCCCATATTGACCAGCTAGTTAGAGAGAGAAGCGTTTATACGGCAGCGCGAGGCAAGAAAAGAATGTCCCTTCGGGGACCTCCGATAAAATTGGAACGATACAGAGAAGATTAGCATGGCCCATGCGCAAGGATGACACGCACAAATCGAGAAATGGTCCAAATTTTTTTGGACCTTTTTGCCCCATATTAGATGGTTTGGACTATCATATTATCTCCGGATTTCTCTCATTTTTTTTTTTATCTCTTTTCACTTATTACAAAAAATTCATGTACCAAAATATACATTGTTTAGATTGCCATATTGCCCCCGGATTTCTCTTTCTTTCCCCTGGATAACTCTCGACGCAGATGCACCCTATTTCTCTCCCTCCTTCCTTGTCCAGACTCTGCTCAAGTCTTAAAAAATCTAGCGTTCAAGCGAGGCTCGTTCTTTGTCCTCTAATAGCAAAATTCAATTTTGCTCCGGAAAATGATTCAACATTGTGCGCTTAATGTGTAACACTGTAACTATGAGAATATATATCTAATTTTATTTTATTTTTAATTAGCCTCACGGTGGCAATCTCGGAAACTTATTTGGGCAAGTGTAACAAAATGGTTTTTGTTGGGTGATCATTGAACTTTAACCTATCGGGGACTATAATCCGAAAAAGCTGCTGTGATGAAACTAGGATGGAGACTTCATTCTAAATGAGGACTCTTGATCTCAATTAGTCATGTTTAGCCTCTGGAAAATTAATTAATAGTCGGTCAATATATTGCCCATCTCAGACTGAGACTCTAGTAATTGTCAAATTGGTTTTCTTGGCATCTAATTGTCTATGCACCAAGACCATTGAATAACTTTTCGACAAATTAACCCAGTCGTATAATAATTGAAGCAAAATCTTGGTGTTCGGTAGCCGAAGGCCCAATTGACTTTGTTTGGTTTACATTTTAAAAAGTTGTTTTTGAGAGTTGGAGTGGTAATGAGTGGAGAGAGATAAAGAGAAAAATTTATTGAAAACTGTGCCGAGAGTTGAAAGTAACTCTCAGAATGTTGAACCAAACGGAGTGAAACGTCTTTTATTTTTTATTTTGTATCAGCAATAGGAGTAAAATGGGAATAATCCTAAAAAATGAAAGGAGATAGAAAATGGAAATTCAAAATCAGTTGGTTTTTGTGTGTGTGTTAGAGTTTTTACACGGCTTCAAAGTTTCTTTCTTTTCTTTTTTGTCAAAATGGTAGAAGTTTCATTGTCAATCATACGAAATACAGTAACATAATCCATAAATTAAAAAAGAAAAAAAGAAAAGAAGAAGATTTTTTTCAAACTAAAGTAAAGGATGCCTTTAAAAAACGCTGAAGTAAAAGATTGGAGATATAATTATTTTACAACAAAAAACACTTACACAAACTCACTAGTATGGTTCTTATGGTCACGCCAAGGGAAGGGTTGTTACGCCTAGTCGCCCTCTCCTCCATCCTTTGGCTTAACAAAAAAGGCTACTAGAATTACTTGGAAAATGAAAAAGCCGTGAATAATCCATGTCAAAACCCAAAAGCCGAACCTGCGTATTTCTCAGTTCCTGCCAATCTTCCAAATGACTAACCTTAGAATCAAACTTTTAGGACCACTAGTATGGTTCAACTCATGTGTTATGACCAAACAAAAGATTGGCTAGTCATCTACATTCTACATAGGTGTATTGATGAGCAAATTCTTTTTTTACGCTATAAGTGAGCATCTATTCTAATATCTATTTTAATATATAAAGGGAGAGCACCGCTTTGGTGTCTCCCTTCTTTGAAACCCTATCATGCTTTTTGTTTTCCGCAATTACCCAGAAAAAAATCCCAATATTATACATGATGAAGAGTGAGAGAAATTAGCTGCTAGGATTAAATTGCCATTTTAACAAAATCCACTCCCACTAACTCTCTCTTTTCTCACTTCACTTCACGAATTCTTCATCTTCCACTATATTTTGCAGATCAAATTTTCGCTTTTCCTGAAAGTACATCATTTGAAAAACCTCCATTTCGAGATTCCAGTTTCCAAACAGCTATTGGTAGTTGTCAATTGCATACCCTATCAACTGCAATTGGTAAGTTCCAAATGTCCTCTCATTTAATGTAATCCTTTACTGTATTAACTTATTTTTCCAGTTTACTCTTTCCCGCGGACACGTATTTGTATTTGGTTTGCCATTTATGTTCTCTCTGTCACTTATAGTTTTTGGATTTAGAATTTATTACTTGGCTGTAGCGTTTTAGGGTGATGGTTTGGAATCATACTTAATTAGTATTTTGAGTATATAAAGAGAGAGACGATCCTAATTAATTGGAATTTAAAACTCTGTATAATTTAGAATAGATAAATCGACTGATTTGGCATACAAACCACAGGTTGTACAGGTACTTTAGATTTCTACTTTATCTGATGTCATTGCTTTCATTTTACTACATTAAGAATTGACTCTGTAATCCGGTGTTTGATTTCCTAAAATAAAATGATAATGTCTAATTCCTCTCTGTTTATTTCCTTCTTTTTTTCCCCTTCTTTATGGGTAATTGAAGTATAGAAGTGTGGGATGAAAAAATATACAGAACTGATAATGTCTAATTTCTCTGTTTATTTCCTCCTCCTATTTTTCCCTTCTTTGCGCAGTCGATGCTAAGGGTGTGACTGGGGGTATCTTCATAATTTTAGTTCAAAGGAAAATGATGAATATTTAACTTCCACTTTGAAAATCAAAGTCTGTAATTGTAGTTTTAACACTTTTAATGCTTCCAAGGGACACCACAAATGCTGGAGGAAACAATTCCAAGTTCCAACACGAGGCAGACTAGAATCCTCAAATACAAGGCAAAACGTACAATTTTTTTCCTCTTCCAACACGGCAGACCAGAAATTAGGCAATTTTTTTTTATTTTGTTTCTAATAGATGCTTCTTTTTTATATAAATAGTTTGCTTTACCTCTTACACTTGCTTCTTTTTCTCTCTTCTATTAAAATGGTACGGAGTAGCCGTTGGAATGGTGGTTTCGTAATGGGTTACAAAAAAAAGTGGGAAGCATTTTTACAAATAAACAAAAACAAAAACAAAAAATAAATGTTGTGATGGGTTTCATTTTGAGCGAGTTGGGTTCCGTTGGAATGGTGGTTTGGTGATGATTCTGGAACTTTTGTATGGGAGTGCATTGCTTATAGTGCTTTATGCGCATTTGAATGCATAGAAAAGTTAGAGTCAGTTTGTAGTTTGTAGTTTCGTGCTTATTAGAATACATTGTTATTGTAACACTTTCAATGCTTATAAGGGATGCCACTATGGAGGAGGAAACACTAGATAGGTCAGAGCAAATATCTACAGAATGGCTACAACGTGTAAGAGAACAAAATTGTGACAGTCAATGACGTCGTCGACAATGTCTCAATCCTCAACAAGTTGTGCAAGAAAGACAGACAACTATGCAAAATTTTACTACTAATCAAGGACCACAGAGAAGGTCAACTAATCGTACAAAACAACCCACTCCACCTACTCATGATCAACACAGATTGAGATGGCGTGACAGAGCTAGAGAAAGACGAGCTGCTTTAAGCAATGAGCAATGTCAACAAAAATTGGCACGACGACGATCAAACTACAACTAACAACACCACCCAGGTTTGTAAATAAAATTAGAGGCCGGGGCACACGTGATGCGTGTGCAAGTTGAATTTTGATAATTTTTTTGAAAATTTGATCAACCAATAAACGGGAAAGTATTGTATATATTTTGACAAAATTCAACTTGCACACGCGATGCCCGGCCTCTAGTCTTAAACTATTGAGGAACTGACCCGTCGGAGCAGACTATGACCTTTACTAGTCAAAGAAATAGATGGGGTGGAAAGGATTTGAAATGCTCTTCTTGGTCCTATCATAAAACCAGTTTCGGCAACTGCACGGTTAGTAACCGGAGTGAAGTCTTAATAAGATAGTCGTACTGGAATATTTTGCTGGATCATATCCTTTCTGGGATTACTAGTGCTGTGGTTGGGATGGGAAAGTAGTGATTGTAACGTCGAACAAGTGACTGATGCATTACGTTTTAACCTAGATATTCATCCATGGTTTGTTATGTCTTATAGTCTATTGACTTTGGACTGGTTTATGGGTTCACCTTTGAATACAAGGTTCTCTCGAGAAAGTCCTTGGGATCTGATCCATTGTCAAACTCCACTTTCTCCGGCTTACGAAAAGCTAGACCATGTTCGAAGTGATTGAGAGATACTGATCTCAGAAAGAAAACAAAAACCTTCATCCTTAGCGTTATTATTTGAATGAGTCATTTGCTCACATGTGGCTAAGAGCATTCGCACCAAGCTAGCCTCCTGCCTCTTTAAACTAAACTAACGAGTGAAAACCTCCAAAACACTCAAAAAAGCCCCAGCATCAGACTCAACAAATCCATTACCAAATTACAGAATTTATAAAATTGCTACAGTTACTTGGCTGATGAAACGAGTAACCATTCACTCATTTTCTAATAAATCCCAATATTTTATTGGGGGAGATGGTGGAGCTCTTCTTGTGAATATTTTATTGAGAAGAGAGTGAAAATAAAGAGTCTAATTTCTGTATAATTATGTGAAAGTCACTAGCTAAAGTAAAAAATTGAGTTTTGAGGATTAATTTAGTCCAAAATTTGCTGAGCCTGGTGCGGATGCTCTAAGGATGTACCAGATCAACATTGAAGCCAAATGTTGGTGGACACGTTACTAGAGTTACTTGGAAAACGAAGAAGCTACGAATAATCCATGTCAAAACCCACGACTGCACCTCGGGTTTCTCAGTTCCACCAATCTAACAAATGACAACCTTAGAATCGAATTTTAGGACAGCTGGTTTGGTTCAACTCCTAGTATTAAGATCAAATTGAAGGATTGGCTTATCATCTACATCTACAGGTGTGCATCTATGATTTTAAGGTAAGCAGTTTTTTTTTTCCCCGGTTCATGCTACAATTGAGCATCTTACACTATTGTGGAACCGAGTCACCCGACCCTTTGAAGTGCTATGACCTTTACTACTCACAGAAAACGATGGGTGGGCCGGATTCGGAATGCTTTCCTTGGTCGTATGCCTAAAACTGGTGTCGACCCTCTACAGGGTGAGTGACCTGAAGGAAGTTGTAATAAACTAGGCTTACTGGAAGGTGCTGCTCGACCACCTCCTTTTAGGGATGGCTAATGCTTGTTGGGACAGAAAGTGTTGTTTCCAGTGGTCCGGTGAGTGGATAATGCACAACAACATACTGTTTGAGGTAGATGAAGATTCCTGTCAGCCGTGCTCATGTATTTTCTATTAACTTTCGACTGCTTTCTGGGTTTGCCTTTGAATAAGGGGTTCTTAATTCCCAGCGGGATAGCCCATGTTGTGTGCTACATTATCAGAGATCCTTTTGAACCTCGATACATCAAATCCTTCTCCAGTATACAAAATATAGTATGTCACGTAAGTATACTCTTGAGTCTAGTCCAATAGTTGAATCTTAACCAATAACCACTCAAAATCATGGCAGGTGTTTGGTATGTTTCACGTTGTATAACATGCCCGGTCAACAACTCTGCTGCATTTCAATGTTCTTTGTGAAGGCGAAATACGATTATGAACAGAAGTCAAGGCATCATTAACTATGAAAGTCTGTGGTGCTATTGTTGAAACTGACAGTTATTGAACGTTGACTTTTGAACTAGTCTTTTTTTAGTCTTTTGGCAGAAAATCTAGGACGCGACATTGCGGCCCAGAACTCCTCTCCCACTTGCAGTATGTAGCATTCTTCCTGGTTATTAGGGATGGTAAACAAGTCAAACTATTTGAGTCCGACTTGTGTTTGACTCGTAAAAAACTTGTTTGAGATCGACGCAAATTATGAATAGGCCAAGGTCGAAAATGTTTTTAAGCTTGTTAAAATTCAAGTTTATCTTGAACAACCGAGTACTCAGCTTGATATAACACACACAGTACAAAAAAGACAAGTAGCTCAAGGCTGACTTGGATCGGCTCGATAATAGGTCGTCTAAGGTCAGCTCGAGTTTATAGAGAAATAAAGTTTGAAGATATTTTTTAGCTTGTTGAGTTCTTGAGACGAGCTTAAATAACTCGGTACCCGAATTGATGTCCCAGCTACGTAGGGGTATAAAAAAGACAGGCACTCAAGCTTGACTTGGATCGATAAAAACTCGTTTGAGCTTGCGTGAATTTATAAAGAAATAGAGTTTGAAGACACTTTTGAGCTTGTTGAGAAAGAAGGTGGAATGACAAGGTCATAAACCTATGAAATTGAAGGTCATACACTACGGAATTAAAAGTCCAACTTGACAGCTTCATTGGTTTCATTAGTGCCTCCTGCGTGTAAGTCAGGGCATCTAGCATCCTTATTCAATGTACCTCCGGTGCTTGATTTCCTCGGTATATTAAAAATTGAAATACTTAATTTTTTAACCATATTTTTTAATATATAAACGGTCTAAGAAAACTAAGTGTTCCAATTCTCAATCTATTTGAACCGGAGCGAAAATCTTATTTTTCTAATCATTTTATTCTAAAGAGTCCTAATTAATTTTTGAATTTAAGGCTTTTAATGAGAACCCTAAGAGAACTATAGAAGATACAATTTGTATTTTACATCCCATTCCCCTCAAAACGACGCCATTTGAGGTGTGGGTAGGGGCTGCTGTCCCCAACCGGGCAGCAGAGCCCCTGAGTCCAACCAAATTATTCAAGTCCAACTTGTTTTTGACTCCAAAAAATCTTGTTTGATATCAACGCAAATTACTATAACAGTCCAAGCTCAAACGCGTTTTTTTAAATTTTTTCTTTTCCAACTTGACAGTCTCATTGGTGCACATATAGTAGCCACACAAATACACAATTTAGTGCCTCCTTCGTCTAAGTCAAGCCATCTAGCGTCGTATTCACTATGTTGAAAATTAGCAGTCAATGCATTCACATTTTCTCTTCCAAACAGGAAAAAAAATGCACATAAATTCTGGTGGGAGTCACCCACATAAATTCGTACGCTGGTGGCTTGGTTGGAGACCACAATGGATCCAAGACTATACCACTCAGCAAAAACAGGCAACACTTTACTCCTCATACAACTTCTCGATGAGAATCCTGGCCTAGTTCTAAATTTGACGCCTCATGAGAACACCCCACTTCATATTGCTGCACGGTTTGGAAACAAAAATGTTGTTGCCGAGATTTATAACCGACAGAAGTCCCTCCTCACTCGGCCAAACTTGGACGGAGACACACCTCTACATGTTGCTGCCAGAGCTGGTCACTTTACGACAGTTTTTTTTATAGTTGAAGAGATCTTATCTTCATCTTTTAGAGACATCGAAAATAGGCCGACTATGGGGATTGAGATGTTGAGATTGTTAAACAAAGCAAAAAACACAGCTTTGCATGAGGCCGTGAGAAACCGTCATCTTAGAGTGGTGGAGTTTTTGATAAAGGTTTATCCGGAACTGGCAGGTTTGGTCAACAACGTGGGCGAGTCCCCATTGTATTTTGCTGCTAGAGAGGGAATGCTGGAAATTGTGAACTGGATACTTACAGCAGCTCCCTCCTCGGCTTGTGGTGGCTCTGATGGTCAAACAGCTCTACATGCTGCCGTTGTAGAGCGGCATTTTGGTAATTTGCTCTTACCCATCTTTTTTTTTCTGTGTTTTTGTTATGTCAACATGCTTTCGTTTGATTTTTACATTTGTTAACGAATAACGACAACAGTATGCCAAAAGACTTTGAACTACAATCAAATGGCCAACTACATGGCATTTTGTGGTGCTATGGTGGTTGCCTGGTTGGTCATGTTTCCACCATTTTGATCAATGATTTCCTTAGCCTTGCCGAAACTACAGCAAACCAATTTTCACCTTATTATGTCAAATAGCTATTTTTGCGCTATTGCCCTTCACTTCCAAACAGCTCCACATGCTGCCTTAGTACAGGTGCATTGTGGTAATTTTGTATCTCGCCCTTCATTTTTTGTTCTGTTATGGAAACACAATATACCTTAGTCTGTGCATTTCCTAGTTGCAAGAGTACCCTAACAGGAAATCTAGTACAGTAGATGCAATATTTGGGTGCTCTGTTGGTTTGAACACATTTTACTCCTGCGATCCATGGTTTCCTTGTCCTAGCAGTGGAAGATCAAGTAAGCTGATTTCCTCCTTGTATCTACTTGTGTTAGTGATCAAGCATCGCTTTATTTGTTTTTTTAGATGTCATCGAATCCCTTGTAAGAGCAAAACCACAACTAGTCAAAGAAACCGATCATCACGGCAGAACCCCTCTCTACTCTGCAGCGTCCTCAGGAGACCACAGGACAGTTCAAAGATTGCTTCAACTTGATACTGCCACGGTATACACGTCAGACAAAGAGGGCCAATCACCACTTCACGTCGCAGCCTCCAAAGGCCACAGCAACGTAATCCAAGTCATCGTTCACCATTGTCCCGATTCAGGGGAATTGCTGGACTTGAGAGGCCGGAACATTCTTCACGCTGCTGTCCTAAGTGGAAAACTCAACGTTGTAAGGTTTGTTTTGGAAACAAAAGAGCTAGAGGGACTTATAGACCAATCGGATAACGAGGGAAACACGCCACTGCATTTGGCAACAATGGAAAGAAAAACTCTGATAGTGCGGTACTTAATGTGGGACAAGAGAGCAGATCCAAGAGCCATTAACAATATGGGCCGAACAGCCGTTGACCACAGAAACTCATTTGGGAAGATATTCTCAAGCGAGAGTGAGGAACTAGAAGCTGCTAGCAAAATGCAAACTTACAAGCAAATGGGCCACACCCTCCTAATGGTCGCGACGCTAATTGCAACAGTCACATTCGCTGCTGCTTTCACTATGCCCGGAGGATTCAACAACGACGTGGGACCCAACCAAGGACTGGCTCTTTTGCAATCAAGTGGAACCCTTGAGTGGTTCATCATTTCCGATTCTATTGCAATGAGCACCTCCATGGTTGCAGCTTGCGTTATTTTCTGGGGATCTGTTATTGCTAAGGAAACCTACCTTTACTACTTTGTTACCGCCATTTTGCTCATGCATATCGCGCTCCAATCAAGTGTTGTCGCGTTCATGGCAGGAGTTACCGCTGTCATGGCAAATCAGCCGTATATTAGTAACTTGTGCTACGCAGTAGGGTCGTTTTTCCATGTCAGTAACTGTCTGTTTGTCTTCTACTTGGCAAGGATCTGTTCGCAGTGTGAATTATATCAGTTCTTGGTTTATCACATGTGTAAGCTGAAGTCCAAATTTATTAATAGATGACTTTGTGTTTCTGCTACTTCCTCAGAGTCTATTGATTTCAGTTCAGCCAACTCAAAAGATTCGTAACACGGCCTCGTGTCTTTTGCAACGGAGGTTCAGTTCAATTGGCATGAAGGAAACAAAAAGGATGAAAACCACGAAGGAAACAAAAATCTTCCTTCAAATATTTGTTGGTTTTGCTGTCACTAGAAAGTGTGCATCCTCCATAAAACTTCCATTGCTTCTAGTCCTATCGAGGATCGCATCCTTTGAGAGCTTAAGAGCAATGTCTTGGCTTATTCCTTTTCATTTTTCCTTCTTGTGCTTCACTGTTGACTGCTGTTTAAAAGATGAAAATTGTACTGCAGATCATATTTATACACAGAGATGAGAGATTCATGCAAGGGTCTTCTTATAGTCGCGAGCTTTAGTCCTAGCTTGATGCGCGTGAGCAAACAATCTTCTGAAAACATCTCAAATTACTTAAAATCCTCTGAGAGCGAGAATTAGGGATTTGTTTATTTCTAAAGTATCCGATTCGAACTTACCAGGTGCTGTAACCTATTATGAGGCCCATTCATGCGGAGTACTTCCACTAGTGGATGATGAGATTGCTCCCCTAGATAGTAATCGAGTTGAATGCTTTGACATATCAAATAAAAGAGTAAGAGCAGAAGTTCCTACGAGGAGATTGTGGAATTAAATTTTATCCGCCAAAGCCATGGTGTTTCTACCACCGTTTGTGAGCCTCATTTGTTATAATCTGGATTATTTATCTCGTGGAGTTAGTTTGATTAAAAATCGAAAAGTATATAAAAAATTGAGTTTGTTTAATAAAATATACAATCAGTCATTTTTAAATTTAACTGTCTAGTTATTTTAACATTTAATTATCCAGCCGCCAGTTTTATATATAAAAAATTTAATGTTTGATATATTGATCAATGATCAATGTCGGACCAAACTCATTTTTTTCCTGTGAATATACTATACTGTGGATTTTACCGAATAAATTATTCATATTACTATAATAAATTACTATAATAAATATACGGTGGGACCCACGAGCGCAAACACATAATTGTGTTACCAGAGTTGTCCAGCCATGCGCCCCTTAAACCTTTTTTCTTTTTTGATCATATGCGCCCGTTACCTCATCTGTTCAAAATAGCTGACTTTAAGGAAAAGAAAGAAAGAAAGAGAGAAGGATGGCTCCCAAACGGAGGGAAACCTAAATCGCCATAAGCGCCAATACTCCCACCAAAATTCTCTCTCTCTCTCTCTCTCTCTCTCTCTCAAACACACACACACACACCAAATGCCCCCGTCCAAAGCAGCCACGAACCTGAGCTCCCTCCTCCGCTCCGCCATCAAAACCACCGCCTCAAAGCCCGACGACGCAACCCTAAAACACTTCGTCGGCTCCCTCGACACCTCCTCCTCTTCTCCCACCACTTCCACACGCTCCACCAAATCTCGTTCCAAGGCCTCTGTCTCCAAAGCCTTCAGCGATTTGGCAATCGATAGCTTTAAGATTTACGAGCCGTTGTATCCTGGTAACACGCCGTCTTGCTCTCCTGCTAGCTTTCACTCTCTCCGCCCCATTTTTGTTTGCTCCGTACGAAAAGTCGCGTCATTTTAACCTCAAAAAAGTGCTTTCGTGAATAATTTACCAAGGCTTTTGCAAATGTCGCAAGAATTTCAGAGAATGGGAAGTAATTTATTTTTGGAGGTTAAAAATGACGTGGTCTCCCGTAGGAAGCAAACAAAATAGTAGTAGAAGACTTGAGGTTAGGGCTGTTAACGAAACAAGCGATCAGCTTGTGGCTTGGCTCGTTTAGTAATCAAGCCGAGCTCTAGCCCAAGTTTTAGGCTCGTTTACTAAACGAGTCGAGTCCGACACTCAAAAGCTTAGCTCGGCCCGTTTAAGGAGACTTGTTAAGTAAATTTAGCTAGGCTCAGCCATCTTGCTCTTCCTTAGTCGCTTCATTTTAACCTCCTTGAAAAAGTTCTTTCGTAAAATGTTAACCTTTGTCTCCCGTGGGAAGCAAACAAAATGGTATTAGCCCCTTTCGATGGAGGGGTTTCATGAGAAAAGTAAGGACATGGTTATGGCTTCTTGTGAAATCACTCATTTGGATTGAACATTTTGGTGAGAAATGGAGAGAAAAGTACAAAAAAGAAATGTTTTGATTGACCATTCCCCTTTCTCATCCAATCTCACCAAAAATGATGAGATTTGGTGAGAAAGGGTTCCCCTTTCTTTTATCTCCCTTTCTCAGCATCCAAATGAGCTGTTAAAGTCGTGTTTTTACTCACCTGTCCCATTTTTTTAGCCTCAGGAAAAAGGCACTCTTAGAAAAGTTGCGTCATTTTAACTTCGAAAAGTGCTTTCGTAAAAAAAATGACCTTTTGTCTCTCGTAGGAAGCAAACAAAATAGTAGAGTACTTGAAGTTGTGCTTTTACTCCCTCCGTCCCATTTTGTTTGCTTGGTACGAGAGGTCGTGCCATTCTTTTAGCTTCAGAAAAAAGGTGCTTTTAGAACTTTTTCACAGGTCAAAAGCCTAAAAATGAAAAAAACATAGAAAGCAGTTTACTTTTGGAGGTAAAAAAAAGTACAGTGTCCTGTAGAAAGCAAACAAAATGAGAAGGAAGGAGTACTTATTTGGTTCCCGAGAAATTTGAGTAACATGAAAGTAGAAGAAAGTTTTTACTTTGTCACCAGAGTGACACAGATTGAGAGATTTTTGGAGTTAATTTATGGTTTTGTATATATTTGTGTGATTTGGATGTTTGTTTGCAGGCCGTAGGATGGGGATGGGGTATTTATCAAAGGATATTTCTTCCATATTGTGTGGTATGTATTTGGTTATTATTTTGTTGGGGCGAGAAAACACTGTAGTGAAGCATCTTTAGCTCAACTTGAATTAGAGAACATTTTTAGATCATTTACTTTTCTGATTAGTCGTTAGCTCTTTATATGTTTAGTTTTGGGACGATAGAAAGAGTGTTTTGATTTACAGTTTGGCGGTGAAGTGAATCTTTCTACATCCATTCCAGTTCATGTTTTGATTTCCGGGGGACTGCATATTACTACACCTTATACTCTTGCATTCCATTTGTATATTCTCCTGGAAAATTTGCAGAAACTTGTGCGTGAATTTTAACATGTGACCTACTCTTTACATACATGTTACTCTTGGCTTTATTGGACAACCAAACAAATTTTCATAGTTTGATTTGCGATGTTTGCCTCTGCTACTATACACTCCTCTTCTTGAATATACGATAGTGTCTTGCACTAAATGGGTATTGATGTTCTTCTCTTGTGTTTCCTAACATTGTTAACGTGCATTGATTTCATTTACAGGTGCTTCAACTTTGGATGCGGGTTCATCTGATTCTATAGTGGAAAATGATGAATATGTAGGAAGTGTTTTAGACACGCCATGGTTCTCAACCTTGTCACACAGTAACATTTCACTCCGCCGTAAAGAAGTATCGCGTGACAGGAAACAAAAGTGGATTTTTAAGAGCACCCAAATGCATCGTTTCGACAGGCTAGTTAAAATGTGTGGACAAAAGTTGGGGACAGATGCTACTATTCAGGTGTTTGGTAAGCTGGGACGGGAAACAGGTGTCAAAGAATTTAATGCATTAATAGGACTTTGCATAGTGAAGGCCAGGGAAACTCGATCCGAAGATGTTTGGCTACAAGAGATTTCCAAGGTGTATAAACTTTTGATGTTAATGAGAGAACGAGGTTTTAAGTTAGAGGAAGAAAGCTATGGTCCATTTCTGATGCTTTTAATCGACATGGAGATGGTAGAAGAATTCCAATTTTTTTGTGGAGCTATTCGTGACGGCAATTCGAACTCGTTATCAAGATTTGCTTACTACGAAATGCTGCTATGGATTAGGGTTAATAATGAAGTTAAAATACAAGAGCTTTGTGATTTTATTGCTACTAATGATGAGGGGGACAAAACCAACTTTAAAGGTTTGTAACTTACGTATGGTTTATACAAATGTTTAGCTTTTTCTACGACATATTATGGTATTTTTTCCTGCTATAAGGTATTGAAATTCGCCATCCCGACCTGGCATTGGCTGGGAAAGGTATTATGCATGTACAAACTTAGTGGTATGGAAACAAGTACACAACAAAATTATTTGCCTCGAACTAGATTGAGGTTAAGGACCTATTATCTCTTAGTTGCGTCATGATAATTCTGTTACTTTTTCTATTCGTTTATGTTTGTTTTGTTTATTTAGAAGTTAATTGGTTCTTAGTTTTCATTTGGTTTTGAACACCACCAAGCATGGATATTGACATAAGGCGTAGAGGCTTGCACCATAAAGACACTTAACGTTATAAACCATGAAAATAGTGGGCACATGGTGGCAACTAACAAAATGCACATAGATTACTATAATAGTCCTCTTATTAGCAAAAATAATTGGGCACACATCGGTTCTACATAATGTGAAATATTATATATTTAGGGAAATAGTGGGAATGGAAAGTTGTACTCTCCTTGGTGATCAGAGTGAGCACGGGAAGCTTATTGTTGTCCTTTCACAATTATTTTATTTACTTTGTGTTTGTGTTTGTCGGTGAGTGAGACCCACGCTGCAAACGTGCATTAATGACATTTCTTCTCCGTAACCCACTTGTCATAGGTTCAAAACATGGAATGTGGGTTTATATGTGTACATGTATATGTATGTATGATCCTCCCCAACCCTGCAACGTCAGGAGCCTGGTGCATCGGATTGCCTCTCTTAGGATTTTAAAACTTAATTGAAGTTCACATCGAAACGAGATGGTGATATCTCCTTGATATAATTGCACATAATCATTAGCTTTTTAGGTGTTAATATTGGGTCCTTTCTCGTATGGGAGTCTTTAAAGTTGCTGTCTTGTATGGCTTTGAAGGGGAGATGTATAGAAAGTGGAAACCATTATGTAATATGTAGTGCCTATTATTTGGTCAGGGTAATGAATTCTGGAGTGTTATGCTTCATATTATCTGTTAAAACATCCAACTCCAAACCAATTGGCAAAGAGTGGAGAGGCTGTCCAGGCTCATATACTAGTTTTGGAGGAGATAATTAACCGATGTGAGACAAATCCCAACACTCCCCCGCACGTGCGACCCCCGATTCGCACATGGAGAGGTTAACAAAGGATCCGGAACACACGGATCACAATGAAACAATGTGCAACTATGGCACAAACAAAGGGGAAAAGCCTCCGAAAACCTAGATCTGATACCATGTTAAAGCATCCAACTCCAAACCAATTGGCAAAGAGTGGAGAGGCTGCCCAGGCTCATATACTAGTTTTGGAGGAGATAATTAACCGATATGGGACAAATCCCAACATTATCTGCTATTGCCTGGTCAATATGTTTTCGGTTAACTCTTTCAAGATTCACATTTTAACTCTACAAAATGTGCTTTGAAACATGAAAAATGTAACACAAACAATGTATGTTGTGCGTCCATGGATCAACTATTTTTAAGTAATAAACAAATCAAACTTCAAACAGTCTTTTTGGCCCACTGAAGGTCTTGAAGTTATTCTTTTGAATTTAACATGATGGTTGCCCATTTGTTTGGTCTATGTTCAAATCTTATTTGATGTGACTGATGTTGCAGAACATTATTTGTTGGCCTTGTGCGAGAGTGATCGGAAGAAAGAGGTTTTGCTACTACTGGGGATTGTTGACATAACAAAGTTTTCCTCTTTGGATAATCTGACAAATATCTTTGGATCTTTGGGGAGGCTTTCATTGGAATCCTGCGCAGAGAAATTCATAAGGGCATTAAAAGGCTCTGGTATGCCCATGATCCTTTGTTTTGATGATGTCAAATTGTGATGAGGCGTCAAGGTCTTGTTTGCACTTTGGTGCTGGTGAAACTTGGAAACCACTTAGTTCAACTTTATCTTCTTGAAAAAATGTAAAGAGATTTTCTCGCTAAAAGCTGTATGTCTTATTCATCATGAAGTTCGAGTACTGTTTCATGCCTATCATCAATCACTTTTTTATTTTGAGAATATGCCTTGTGTCACATGGACTCGAGCATGGTCCTCAGTTGCAGATATGGGTCAAGCATGGGATTCATCTTATTCATTTGTCCATAGACAACAGGAAGGCTAGATTTGAAATTTCTTAAGAACTTTAAATTTTTAGGCGTAAAACGATGTTTAGGACCTAATAGATTGTTCTTTATGTTTAAATCCGGGAAGTAGTAAGCTCGGCTATCTTTCTATACATATCGGATTCATGTCATAGTCTTACCAAGTGGATGTACTGAAACGGGTACCTGCAAGTTGCAAAATTCGGAGATTCCATGTAACATAGGCACACACTGCTGCTGCAATCACTTCAGGTCCCGAACACTTTTGCCTGTATTTAGAATTAAAACAAAACCCTGGGTTTTCATTTTTCTCTGCAGCTTGATATTTCCTTTTGATATGGATATCTTGACAAATGCAGATACTGGGGCAGAAAATATCTCAAACTTCATTTATAGCTATGCAACTAGTGTGCCAAACTTAGCGGTGAGGAACTTCTCATGAATACTACTGGTAATTTCCTCGAGGCCACAATTTTTTTGTGGCTCTTCTGCACTACTAGCAATCTGCTCTTTTAATTCAAACTTTATGACCTACTGCATAAACCCCTGGCAAACAGTACTACTCAAGTGATCAGTCTTAGTTCTTTCTGAGGTGTTTTAAGTGTCATGTTCACCGATTGCCACTTCAAGTGATGCTATAATGTTTTTATTTGGACACCGGTGATGAGCAGTTGTGAGCTATTCATGTCTAGACTCTAGATATGGAAGAGTATTTTCTATTTCTCTCCAATAAGATTCCCTATATTCTATTAAAATAGCAAATTAGGACGGAATAAGTAGGGATCCGTTGACTATTTTCTATTTTCTATTTCTCTTGAGGATTATGGACTACCCATAGAGACTTGCCCAAAAGCCTCTAGAAGCCTAGCTCTCATATCATGTTATAGCATCTACCTCAAATTCAACATGCATTGAGTGGAGAGCTAATATACTAGTTTTGGAGATGATAATCATCCGATGTCGGAGAAGCTCTTGTTAGTTGTGTTAACCGGTTTCCATGGGTTGTGTTGTGGCTCAGCTAAGCAGAAAATGGAGCTCAAACTTGCTTTGTAAGATAAATGTGTTAAGTTACCAACTCTCCCAAAAGCTTAAGCTGTTAAGAAATGGGCTCAACAATGTATATCAAGCTTATCTAACACCCTCCCTCACATGCAACCCCGTCTTGCACGAGGAGATGCAAATTTTCATGAACAGAAGGAAACAGAATACGAAGAGGAGAAGCATAATGCAACCGGGAAACAAATGCAGACGGAGAAACTTGAATCCAAGACCTCTTGCAACCTGAGCTTTGATACCATGCTAAGTTACCGACTCTCCCAAAAGCTTAAGCTGTTAGGAAATGGGCCCAACAATCGTCAAGCTTATCTAACAAAATGATTAGCTCATTATCATGCCATATTCTAGCTATTCATGAACAACTTAGTTCATTTCGCCCATTGCATGATTTGTTCTCTGAAGAATGGACACTTGTAGCTTTTTGAATAGTAAGCCTTATTTGAGTTGTCTTGTGGGTCATATCATTTCTAGGAGAGTTTATTCATTAAATATTGTATCAATCTTCAAGGGAGTTGATCCTCCATGTATCGTGAACTTGTTTAGTATCTGCTGCAGGTGTGTCTAACTGTTAGTCCTTCCTAAATATGTTTGTGAGGTCATTGTGATTTTTATCCAAAAGTTAGTTATGTGTACCGAAATACGTCTTGAACGTTCTTTTTGATTTTGACATTCTAATACTTGTAGCTATATGTTGTACGTAATATGGGGATACTTTATATCAAATACTAGTTGAGAAAATATGCAAAATTTCTATTGCCCATCAGGTGGAAGGTTAGACATGTTTCTTTTATAGCATATGTGAGTTTTTTTTCCCCTTTAAATAGTCATAGAATTAAGGATCCAAGCTTCTAAATTGGGTACATTTGTTTGATGGCCATTCCACACACTTGTCCAAGTGTCCGATGTCCTGTACGGGTATTTACATACTTTGTGAAGAGTCCGTGTGACGAGGTTGATTTTCTAGCATTTTGATCATCGAGTCTTCTATTTTTCTTGTTTTTTAAAGTTGTTCTTCTCCTGAATGCGCACCTATCGTCCATTGAAGGTTGATGATGTCATTTCAAAATTTAAGCATCTGCATTTGGAATTAGAGGTGGTGCCTTCTTCTGCAGCATACGAGAAGCTCATTGGGCATTGTTGCAATTCGCTGAAGGTATAAACTGATCTACTTGGCATTGTGACTCCTATAAGTTTTTGAGTTTTCTTCTGTATGTTGGTTTGAGATGACATATGTTGAATCATTTTAATGTAGGCACATGTAGCTCTTGATATAGTTGATCAGATGTTTGAAGCAGGTTTGACCTTATCGATAGAGACATTTCATTCAATATTATGTGCATGTGAGGAAAGTTGTGACTACAATTTGGTATGTCAGCTTCTCTCTTATTAACCTGTGCTATCTTCTTTAACGTATCCATTAAAGGATATTTGTATGAATGCTTATGTGGATATTCTATAAGATAGTCTTATTAGCTCTGTTTAACCGCCTGAGTTTGTGTATGAAATTTGGGCTTTTGCTCAATTGGAAGAGACAGTGAATGCATGGCTACTGTCTTACTTTTCCCAGTGATACTAAGTTACAGAGGTAAATCAAGGATAAGCATGCTGCTGATAACAAAAATGCAGGTTCCAGTCTGATGGGTGACACATTGTTTGATTAGAAGCCGATGTAAAGTGTCTACGTAACTGCTCCTCTGGCACCCTGACATAATGAGATTGCCATCAGGTAGTCTGGCAACTGGGCAAATCAAGTATGGGATAGTTAGGCATCATACATTGACTGATATTGGAGTGTGTTCATTTTGCCACATAGGATCTTTTGATGATACTAGGCATCGGATGATATAAGGTCTAAAACCTAAAGTAGTAATTAACACAGATGCCTTGAACTTATATGCGTGGTCTTCTTTTGAAAATATTTAGTTCTCTAGCTGTTGCCATATTTTTCACTTGACTTTGTATGGCTGCTTAGTTCGCTAGTGAGTTTAACTTATTCAGACCAGGATTTTACTTTGGGGGGGGGGGGGGGGGGGCGGGGCGCGGGAGTTTTGACTTTTGACCAGAATGCGTATATATGCCGCCGTATACTTGTTTGTCTGCATATAAAAGATACTGTGATTAATAATTTGAGGAGGCAGTGTATGGTAGTATTTATCTGGGGATTCCAGCTATTAAATGCGTAAGTTTTTGGGGCCATATCAGTTGTAGACTTGTAGTTGAAAGTATTCTTACGTTCTGTCTTATGATTCAAAGGTTCATCGTATCTACTCAATGATTTGTCATAACAACTTGAAGCCAAACAATGAGACCTTCAGGGCTATGATAAATTTGAGGGTAAAAATGAAAGATGTAAGTTTTCTTTGTTGTTGCATTTTGGTTTACTCTTCATATGCTGATAAATTGTTTGATTACCTAGTGAAGCGTGTAACCTTTATATTCCTTCACTGCAGTTTGAAGGTGCGTACAACATGATCAAAGATCTGGAGAATATGAACTTGATGCCTACAGCAGGCATGTACAATGCGATAATGGCAGGATATTTCCGGGAGGTGACTTCCTCAGTTTCTTCCTCTGTTGAGTCTTTCTATTTTTATTGACAGTTAGTAAACTCCTCATTAGTATTGTTTCACAGATTACTTTTCCTCGAGTTATACGGTTTTGTGCTGCAGTCTAGAAGTCAATAGTGTCGGCTTCAATATTTCTTGTTCCAGGCTGTTGCTTGTGATGCGTGCTTTGGTTTATTTTACTTTTTTGACATTACTGTTTTGACATTCACCTCAGTGCATATCCTGTTTTTCCTGCTACGCGTTCCCAGTTTTACAGGTCAGGGATGCACATGTCCTGTTCATTAACTTGTATGTGTGTCTTCTTTATTTGCTTGGTGCCTTTCATCGGGAATTAGAAAAGAAGAGTAAACGACATTACATTCAACCTTTTTGATTCTTTGCGAATTTCATGCATAACTGCTTGAGTGTGCTCTCTCCCGCTTTGTATCTGTATGTGTGTAATCAGTCACTATCAGCTGCTTCATGCTAGCATGTAGAGCTGCTTCTTGACTACTCAACATTGTTTAATTGATCTCTTTACAGGCTTTCGTCGTTTTGGTTGATACGGCTTTTGTCAGTATTCGTTAGAAATGGCTTGAATATATGTCCTTGAAAACATTATGCTTGCAGTATTCTAGAGGTTTAGATGAGTGTTTTGTTCAATTCGTCCCAGAATATAGATCTCAACTACAGAGTGTTACGTTTGATTCTTTCACATTGGATCTTTCATGGAGTGGGTATAGGCAATTAGGTCACGATCTTATCTTTGCCTGAAATTTGAAGTGGATGATAATGTTGACATTACAAACTGCTGAAGAGATTTGTGAGAAAAAGAAGCAAATGCTGAATTCAGGTTTAAATGAGAACCAGTTGGGATTGGACCAGTTTGCCATCTTCAAACTATGGTGGGCCAAGATTCCACCAGAAGAAATTTTTTACAATCTATTTCTTCCTAAACAAAGATGACCGGGCAGCCTTGTCATGATCTAGGTGTAACCATGTCAGAAGTATCGGCCAATTTCATGAACCGGGTTGTTGAACTCTCTGTGTCATTGAAACCAATGTGTCTGCCTGACCAGTGTTGGTTTTCTTCCTTTTTACATCGAGTTGTATATTCAAATTTCCTTGCATATGCGAACACATAATGCCATACTGTTGTATTCATGTGTTGGTGGTTTAGATGAGATTGTGTGACACATTTTTTACAGTTTTCTAGAGGCATTGTAAATTGTAATTATGGCTACTTATGGTTGTCAAGATTCAGACACGGTTTTTGTTTTATGCACTGGATTGTCGAGTTAGCATCAAAAGGTGTTTAAGCTCTAAAGTGTGATTTTCTGCTTACAATGCAGTGTGGATTTTCTGCTTGACCTGCTTCATCTCAATATTTCTCTACAGAAAAACATGCATGCTGGTTTGAGGGTTCTTAAGCAAATGGAGGATGCAGATGTAAAACGTGATTCTCAGACTTTCACCTATCTTATAGGGAACTGTGTCCATGAGGAGGATATTGTTAAGGTAGTTTAAGCTCCGTTTTGGCAATCTCACCTGTCCTGCACTTAGATTATGATCTTTGGTTCAGTTATATAAGCTATGGTAGAAGTTTGCCCACCTTCTTGTCTAAAAGTTGATTATAAGTTTTCCCCCTTTCAGAATGAGGCTATTGGTTTTAATTTGTTGATTTCAGTTAACATTTCATGTCTAGCAGCTGGCTGTGAATCTGTGACCTATGGAATTCATCTTTCATTCATCTCATTCACGTTTACCATGGCCTACTGCTCATACATCTCTTGAACACTAAATTAGCCAATTAGTCCATTTAATGATCTGTGCACATCAAAATGGCTTACAGCTAACTTTGGTAGAATATAGTGCTTGTAATATTTTAGAACTTACATAACTGTAGAACTGCCTCTCTAATATTCTACATGGCCTTCATAGAGGTTAGTTTCTAATAACCACTGCAAGTCACGTTGGGGTGCCTGTTTGATCTTTGAATTACGTGAGTAGGCAATCTCATGTATTCTTGTCAGATGGCAGAAGATTGTTTGTGATTTCAACCAGTTTATAGTTTCATTTTTCTTTACAAAAGAGGGAGTAAAAAGAAATGGAAGAAGAAAAGTATTTCTAATGCCATTGAGGAGGCTGATTTAGTGATCTTCTTGTAGTATTATGAAGAACTGAAGTGTTCTGGGGTTCAAATTACAAAGCATATCTTCATGGCACTTATAAACGCATATGCTGCTTGCGGTCAGTTTGAGAAGGCGAAGAAGGTATAATTACAACTTTCATAGCTTCTGGATCGCCCCTTAATTCATTTTCTATTGTAACCTTGGAAAATATCTTATTGTCTGTGTTGATCTGGTCATCACTCAGAGTTATGCATGGTCATCTCTTATTAGTATCTCTAATGATTTTGCATATTTTTCTCACAAAACTCATGAACTGTCATTCTGGTACTATCCAATTATGTCTTTGTTGAAGTTACATTCTTGCGACCGTGGCTTACAAATTTTTTCAATCTAATACCGTTCAGTATTTTCAGGGTCTTCATTGCTCCCCTGGTCTACTTAATAAAATTTAGTTTCCTATGAGAGCATAAAATTTTCCCCATGAAAATCCAATAATAATTCAGTTAATAAATAGTACTTAACAAGTAAACAGTAAAAATGATATGGACCTTTCAGCACTTTTCTGTCAGAATGTGGTGCATCAGTGTCCTCATTGGTTTTTCTTTTCACCTATCTAATCTCTGAGGTAATTGGTTGGTTTTCCACCCTCTTTCCAATTGTTGTATAGAGAGTATGCAATCAATTGGTTATTTTTCTGCACCTTCCAATTTTGGTCAACTAAGTGGTATTTCCCATTGTATTGTCTTTGGAAACTTGTGCTGTTAGTCACCTAGGGCCTTGTGATATTTTAATGTGAAGTTATGTACGAAGATCTCATAGTTCTTACACATGGTTATAGGTAGTCTTGGACAAAGGAGTACCCGTAAAGAGCTTAAGTGAAATTAAAAGTGTACTTGCCTCAGCTCTTGCATCACACGGGCAGATTTCAGAGGCCCTTGACGTTTGTGAAGAAATCAAAGAAGCTGAATGCAATCTGGAGCCCAAAGCCATCATATGTCTCATGGTAAGATTCATAATGTATCCCTTGTGTGCTCTACCTTATCAAGACTCATAATTCATAGTTACCCTTCAGGATCACCTTCAAACTGAAGGGCAGTTGAGTAGATTGATTCAACTACTTGAGGAATTAAAGGATTCAGATTTGTGGATTGATGGCTGCTGCAAAGTCATTTTGTATTGTGTACAATTCAAGCATTTAAGGTAATGTGCCACCCAGTTATTTATTGATAGAGCTCTTGTGGTATCCACTTAATTAAATGTCTTGATTTCTTTGGTTTAGTTCTGCTGTTGATTTGCTGAAGCAACTAGTGGACAAGTTCTGCGATGATGACGTCGCTACAGAAGTTATTTTTGATGAGGTTTAGTTGTTTACTTTTGTAATCGTGATAGAAAGTACTCCTGCCTCCTCCTTCTCGTATTCTTGATAGCAGCCATACCCTTTAATCTTGTCAACCAATTATATATTTTTCGGAAAAATCTTGAGATTTTCTTGACCAATTAAAGGGATCTTGATTAGTTTATCTTCTAAACAATTGTGCATATATTTATAGAGAAATACAATGATTTTTCGAGATTTCTGAAATGGTGAACAAAGATTAAGAATATGGGACGGAGGTAATACTTCGTATTGGGAATCTTCAAGGACCTGAAATGTTCATTTTGATACAAAGAATAACTTCGTAAGTACTTTACCGATATTCAGAGATCATAGGGTGCAGTCTTGTAATAATTCTTTAGTTTCAATGGTGACCATGAAGCAGGTATTTTCAAAAATTGCCGAGTCGGAGCGTGCAGATATGCAGTTTGGCCTGAATTTGCTTCAAGCCATTAAGGAACAGCTTGATGTTTGCCCTTCACGAAAAAGTCTTGATTTTCTTCTTGGTGCTTGTGCTAGTGCCAAAGACCTGCAGAGTTCTAACCTAATTTGGAAAGAGTATAAGATAGCCGGGCTTCCTTATAATGTTTTAAGTTACTTAAGGCAAGTAATTCCTTAATATTTCTTTTTTGGGAACAATTCTTTTATTAAGGAACCAAAACCAAAAGAATCAAGGGGATGGCTTTGAAAATCTGTTACAGAAAAACCAAAAATTCACTCCAGAACACTGTATGCCTAAACTAGGGACGGAAAACTATAACATAACAACACAGAAACAGGGATACAACCCCAAAACTAAGCATCACTAGGCTGAGGAATGCTGGAAAACATACATAGGGATACATGAGTCCTTTATGTCTTGTTATTGATCAGTATGCCGTACATTGCACATCTCATGATTATAAAGTGGAAGCATTTGACTGTCACTCCCACGGGTTTTGTTTTTGAGAATACTGTCACTACTATGTTGGTGCCATAAAATGTTGTTTGGGTATTTTTAACTGCTGTAATAAGTTGGAATCGACGTACCACTAGTATATTGTTAGCTCAATTGAATGATAAGAAGAAAAATCTCAATCATTTAGCAGGTTGGTGGTCGTACTGGAATGCTTTCCCATTTATGCATACTTCGAGTGAATCGATTGTTGTGAATTTCAGCATATAGAGCATATGAATTTGGGGGCATTCCAAATCTTAAACAAGTTACATTTTTTGCTTTCCTTAAATGGTTTTTTCTTCTTATTAATTGATGTGCAGGATGTATCAAGCCCTCTTGGCTTCAGGGGCTCACGCATCCGCAACCAAAATTCTAAACAAAATGCCGAAAGATGATCCTCATGTTCAATGTGTCATCAAAGCATGCAAAGCAACTTACATCGAGCCTGCCTCCGGTGCAGGGAAGAAGAAGAAGAAGAAGAACAAGAACAAGAACAAAAAGGAAATGGCGAGGGAATAAAATGCATGTGGATTCACAATGAGAAGTAGGAAATGAAAATTAGGAGGTGAGAAGAATGTGCAGTCGGCATTGCAGTGTTGCTTAAGCCTTGTATCCAAATAGCGGATTATTTTAATTTAATATTAATATTCAGAAAGTTCGGGCTTCCTTTGCTCCCCGTTATCTTTTTTTTTTTTTTTTTTTTGTCAAAATAAGATCATTTTAGAAAACATGAACTTTACAAGTGGTTACAACTAGTTTTAGCAGAGCAGATAGTCTAACCCTCGGCTAGATTTAGGGGGCGCAACTAAAGTCATGTTCCTTAGAAAAAAAGGAAAAACTGAAGTCGTATGGGCTGCTTTTCGACGCCATGGCTCTGTTCACTTGGGTTTCCATAACCATTTCTCTCTTTCAGTACGGTTTTCAGTAAGTTATCCCCACGTACTCCTCCTCTCTCTCTCTCTCTCTCTCTCTCTCTCTCTCTCTCTCTCTCTCTCCTTATTACTCTAAAATCTCCCTCAAAATCTTTACCAAATGATCGGGTGTCTTAAATTGTATGCTTTTAGTTTGTTCTTTCTCCATGTGTAGACATGAAAATCTCCCGCCACCGGTGGTTATTCTTATCTTGTGGTGAATGATCCTGTGAAAATCGTGGGATGTTATCACTTTGACCTCATGTACTGAGCTAAATTCACTTTGACCCCTTCAACTTCAAAAACCAACACATTCGCCTCTTCAACTTCAATCTAAATTGTAAACGTGGGTGGCGTTTTCATGACTAATCAGAAAAAATAAAACTACCCATTCGAGCCCATCAAATTTAATAGCATGGCCCTTTACTTTTGCAGTTTTTCTCAACTCTCGGTTTTGGGGGAAATTAAACAAATTCCACTAATGTTTAGCTTCATAATCACATCATTCCACAAACTTCACTACCAACCGCTTTATGTTATTGTGTATAAATCACTATTTTGAGCAGCATAATCGCACATATACGTATATAAGATGAAAATTCTTTCCCATACTGATTTAGACATTTCTTTTCCTTGGAAGGGCAAAAAAGTTAGGCGGCATATTAATTATTAACAATTGGTATCAAAGTCAGGTTCTGAAAGTAAAATTCTAGAACGAAGCTCTGACACCAATTTAGAAAACCAATAAACAACCTAAATCAGTATTAGAGTCCTTACTTTTTTCTATTTATAATAATTAGGAAGTTTGTAGTTAGACGATGTGGGAGAGTAAGGATCTGGCCTTACCTATAAAGAAGTGAATCCTTTGGCGTTTGTATTTCATGCTTGGAATTGGACCCTCCAACCCAAATTATGGAAGTACCAAGTGGGTAATGCAGAGAAGCAAATTTAAGCCAATCAAATTTAAAGCATTGTCCTTTTGCAGTTTTTCTCAAGTCTCGGTATTGAGGGAAATTAAACAAACTCCACTAATGTTTAGCTTCATAATCGCGTCTTTCGACAAACTACACCACCAACCGCTTCAAAGTTGTTGTATAAATCACTACTTTGAGCAGCATAATCACACATACATAAAAAAAAGTAT
Source organism: Rhododendron ovatum (assembly GCA_019656835.1). Classification (NCBI taxonomy): domain Eukaryota; kingdom Viridiplantae; phylum Streptophyta; class Magnoliopsida; order Ericales; family Ericaceae; genus Rhododendron; species Rhododendron ovatum. The sequence goes on from CM033795.1 coordinate 4,186,946, forward strand.
GTGTATTATGCATATAGGATTAAAATTCTTTTCTCCATACTGATTTTCATTTTTCTTTTTCTAGGAGATTATGATTAAGAAGACATCAGAAGGGCAAAAAAATTAGGCAGTATATTAATTCCCAACAATTGGTATCAGAGCAAGGTTCTTGAAATGTAATATGAATCTAGAACAAAGCTCTGGTACCAATTTAGAAAACCAATAAACAACCTAAATCATTATTAGAGATCTTACTTATTTCTATTTATAATTACCAGGAAGTTCGTAGTTAGACGATGTGGGAGAGCGGGGGTCTTGGAATTGAACCCTCCAATCCAAACTTATGGAACTACCAACTGGGTAGTGCAGAAAAGCAAGTTACACCTGCCAATTTCTAGTCGAGCAAAGGAATTCTCTTTGGCAAGCTTCTGTTCTTGTTTCCTCTGCTTTTATGGAAATTGTTCAAGGCATCTTTGTTGGCTTATTAACTTTTAGGCTAATAATCCGACTGGCGAATGCAGAACCCCTGTGAAAAATGATTACATCGAAAGATTTTCGAATTCCACAACAGAAGAAACGTACATGGACTAGAGGATTAATAAACAGGGCCTTCCCACCTGAAGTACATTTATTTGATCTCTTTTTACCCCATGAAATATCAAAACACCTACTCCATTCCAATTTTGCTGAAGAAAACTTGATGGATTTTGTTTCACCCAGGAACTTGATTTTTCACCCCCAAAAACGGAGTATTTTTTTCACTCTTTGTTGCCTCAAAACACAACAAACAGTCAAAAAGAATTAGCAACTAGAATAGCTTGCCTACACCTAGCCTTGGCCTGTTCAAGCCTCTCTTTGATTGTCTCCTCTTTCACAGCCGCTCTAACCATAGTCAAATCCATCTCCATCAACTTCAAAACTCTGGACAACTCTGTTACCATTCTGTCATCAACTTTCCCTTCCTCTCTCAACACCTCTGCCTCTTCTCTCGCCCTCTCGGCCACGATCTCTCCGACTTTCGCCAGCAGCGTTGTCGATCCATATTCTCTATCCATGAGTCCCACCAACTTCTCCAAAAAGTCCATAATCACGTACCCTTTTGGCTTTTCCACCTGAATCGGCTTAGTTCTCTTCCACCCTATCTCGTAATTCGGCGGCTCGGGCTTTACAAGACCCACTCTTGATTTTCTGTCTCTTATTATTGCAGACTTTCTCCTCTTTTCAATGGGGAACTTTTCTGCGCTGTTGGTGGTTTCAGAGTCTGGGGGTGGGAAATCATCAGGTTCAGGGGATGTGTTTGAAGTGCATTTTATGGTCAAGTGTTTATGTTTTGGGCAAGGGTGAAGCAGAGGGAGGGTAAATGCAGGGGAGAGGAATTTAGCAAAAGTGGAAGCCATGGCAGTTTGAGGGTAGGGGATAAGGTGGTTTGTCCCTATTGTTGATAGTTCTTTTCCAGTTTTGATAATAAGAGAGCAAGATAAATGGAAAAATATCTTCTTCTGTGTTTGGCAAGAGGTCTTAATTACACTGGAGCCCCTCTCCTTGTTAAAATTTAAATTGTGTCTGGATCACGAACTAGTGTTTATCGCAAGAAAGAGGGGGAAAAAAAGGGTTAAGTTCTAAGCCAAAAGATAAGAAAATAATTTCATGATACGGTATAAATCCATATCCTTATGGAGGAATAAGAAAGAATCAAATCGTCCACAAGCAAAATATACGAAGATAATGAAATCAATAAGTTCTATTTCTTTTCTCGTTTTCACAAGATGTCTGTAAATCCCTCCATGAATTCATGATCCAAACATAACCTTGCATTTGCTCGGCGCATAACCAGTGCATTACAACAACATATTCTGAAATAAAGATTAGGATTGTCATTTGTCACGAGGAAACTTTGGGACTAAAGCACAAAACGTATTCATATCTGATAAATACAGGTACATTACAAAACTGGCATCCAAGATCTCCGGTTGGATCAATGGTTTGATTCCCTTCTATATGACTAATTGGTACATACACACATCATGTATTTGTATGCCTATCTATATACAAAAAGAATGCACAAACTCTTCGATTGGGATACTTTTATCCTAACTTGTACACAAACAAATCACAAGAAAAAGGCCAATCATATGTGAGTCCGTAATCTTGTCAATAAACTCTGCATGCTTTCAAGTTTCTGAGTAAGTTGTTCAATTTCAGCAAGGTGCAGTATGGAAGATTCTGAATTGCATAATCCAGCAGTTAGGGCCGCACACTTTGACTGAGAATCCGCTACCAATTCCTCAAGTGAAACCACTGTCGACTCCATAGTTGAAGAGTATGCGCTTTCACCAGTGGTATTTGAAGGTGGAATGAACCCATTACTGCCTACACAACTGCCCCTACTAAGCTTCTCTGGGACAAAAATCTTGTCAAACCCTTCACTTCCTGCAAACAAGTCATGAATTGCATGAAAATCGAAGACACCGATGTAAGGTCCTATGACTCATATGCTCATATAAGCAACAGACCAGAACCACCTACCTACCCTTGGTATTCAGTGTTTTTTAGAACATGCAAAACGGAAGTACATTAATTACAAGGTTATTGCAAATAGAGATCAGAAATCTTCATCTACATTCAGAAATAGATACATTACTGTTTTTCAGAATTCAATCTTACATGGCAACACTTTTATGAGACAATAAACAAGTGCCTATTTAAACAAAATAGAACAATGAGACAGATCCTCTTCCGGAAAGATCCACCCCATTGTTTCACTAGGATTTACTCGATAGCTAAGAACTATAAAGCGTGATTAACAGATGAAGACAATGTTTAATCTCCCACAAATGTCTTCAACCACTAAAAAATGTTTGAACAACTATTTAAGCATTAAGTTAGGTATAGTCATCCCTTATACCTCCCCAATTCTTATGATCCTGTAGGACCTGTACCAATCCTGAACCCTTGCTATTGACTAGTGTTGGTAAAAATATCACACTCAGTCTATCTGGTATTTCAGGATGTCAACGATAGTACGAATTTAAAATACCCTTAACTTATGTCAAAGAAGAGCATACCTAGGTTGCTTAGTTGATTGATGGCTGCCTCTCCAATCGATCCCTCCAGCTTTAGAACCCTCAGTACACCAGCAGCTATGCGACCCATTGAATCAACTTCAGACTTGCACAGAAAAGCAAGGTGCTGCAGCTCATCCTTTGTCACAACTGCCTCAATCTACCAAATAAGACTTATCACCACGTGTAATCATAAAAGAACAGTAAAATAGTTACAACTTTTATTTTATTTACCGGCTGATTAACAGAGAATTTGAAGTTTTCCACAATCCACTTCACCATCTCCAAATTGACATCGTCTTGAGATATTACTATGCTAGATTCCAAATTTATCCCACCAGATGAGTCAACAGCCTCTTTGGGCCCCTCCAGAGGTAATCCATCCTGAAGGATACGCTTTTGTGCCTGGGGCTTTAAGATCTGCAAACCTTCCACACCAACCTGCACAAATTTTTTCCACTAGTTGTCATGCAGAAAATGGGAAGTAATACGACTATTAGCAAACGCTCATCAGATACCACCAATTACAAGGAATACAACAATTAAGTTGGATTTAATTGACACCACAAACTGCACAACAAAATTTAATAATAGGACTATAAGCTACGAAACAAACCAATATGGTACCCAGAGACCCAACCAAATACCCACACTCTTAAAGCAGCAAGTTAACACAAAGGAAACCAATATTATACTTCTTGAGAATAAGCCACAGCATGTGAAGTTTCTAACTCTAAATTTATCCCACGAGATAAGTCAGCTGCTGATGTGAAAAGTTGGTATTACCTCCATAGAGGTATTGTCTGATCATAACATTCAACTCCAAGGAATCTGAAAAGGAACCTGTTTCCAAATAACGTTAGGCTCAATAACTTGCGCTTCGCTTTGAGACAACTACACATCTAAGTTGGTATGAAAACAGCTTCCCTGTTATTATAAAGTTACCCAACCATCTGAGAACAAACTTCAATAAACACAGTATCCTAAGATTGGAGCTTTAGTATACTAAAATGTCCACAGGCCATCTCACTAAGACAATTCAAGCAAAATCTTGGAGAAAAATTTAGGTTTTATTTGACCCAATAAAAAGGGAAGTAAGTAATCTACGACCAATATACGATAAATGAGATCACATTCAATGCTCTATCACTTCCTATTGACAACAATTAAAACAGAATGTTGGAAAGCTTCCTCACCGTTACCAATTCAACAGGGTAGTTGTGTAGTCGATGTGATTTTTCTTTTACAGTCACCACATGCTTTGGGCTACTTTTTGCTTTCATTTGCAAATTTTCAAAAGTTGTATGCCAGCACCTCTCTTCTCTGCCAAGACCTTCATCATTTTGTAGCCACTGCCCTTCCGTATTGTTTTGTGCCCCTTCAAGCGCAAATAACCAATCTTTCAATTCTATGGTTAAGTCCACATCATCAGGCGTACCCAAGTGCAACAAAACATTGTCATTCCCATCTCCTGAAGTTCCATCTGATACAAAAAGGAAAATTGGGGGCAAGGGAGGCCATCACTGTAAAGATTCCAGGAAAACAGCAAGACAATTCAAAAATACTTTTGTTTTCTGAAAGAAACTTACTGTTCATATTCTCTTGGAGATCATCTGGAATCAGAGGTGATGCTTTGAAAAGTTTCGATAAAGGCCCTGCAGATAAGTTTTCTAAACCTTTAGAGAGCCCTTCCCCAGGACCACCGTCTGGTCCAAGTATTCCAAATCTATGCAAGAGGGCTTCAGCATAATTCATTCCTCCCCCAAGTCTAACACCAGCAATACAAGCTGACAGACTCAAACTATGACACTCCATATCCCGTGTGCTGTATGGAATCACATGCACCATCCTTATGTCCAGAAATGGAACCAACGAAGTGTTACCATGTGATCGAAGTTTCAGTCTCTTTTGCACCCAAAAGACAGTTCTCAGTTGAGGGTGTCCATTCCCAACCATCACATGACCATTTTCAAAAGTAGTTAAAGGAACACCATTCTCATGTGATAAATTCCCCGCAGTATCTGCACAATCCACCTCAACACTCTCCCAACATAAACTTGATGAAATAGCTATTGCACCACCAAGGGTTCTATGAGTAACTTTAACGAATAGATTTTCTCCAAGAAACTGAACCAGCGGCATTCCCTGAATATCTGCTAGGGAAGATTCCAGAAATCTTAGCCGGAGGAGCTTCACTGCCAAGCTGACAGCAGTATCACTAGGAACCTTTTCAATTATTCTTCCACCTAAACCTTCATTTCTAGTTCTCTTCATTTGGTTACTTTTTCGAATTATGGCCAACTTTTCACCGACACTACCAAAATAGGCATACAGATCCAGGACAAAAAATAACTGCTCAACCGATGTATTTGAGAAAAACTGTTCACAAGCAACACCGACTCTGACAAGACCTCCCGGAGGAGGAACAATAATTAATGGACTGCCATCTGCAGTAGCCATAGCCACTTCAACACAGGCATCTTTCAGCTCGACACATTTCCACAATCCTGAAGACGAGTTAAGAGAACTCTGAAGTCCAGTTGCGTCATCACATGTTTCTAAAGACAAACTAAGGAGAGAGGCTCCAGTACACCATTTCTTCTGACTAGCATCAACCGGTTGATCTTCCCAGAGACAAAAGCAAGCAGGATCCTTCTCCAGGTTCAGTAGCTTGAGAGATAAGGAAGGTGACTCTGAGAAAAACAAATTCTCAATATGGAGCCTTGCTCCAGCAAAACAGCTACGAAAATTAGGTTTTCTGCTGGCCACAGAATAGATAGGGTTTTCCATGTCCATGGGAACAGTGATATCCAGGCCTTTGAGATTGAATTTGATGGAGTTAACTGAGAAATCTGGTAAAACAGCACCAGGATTGACCATAATTCCATCTACTAATAAGGAAACAATCTTCAGACAGGATTCCTCTTGAAGGTGAATCTGAACATAGACACAAAAATAATGTTCAAAACAAATGCTATTAGAAGAAGTGAATGTTAAGAGGCCTGTCGCTGAAATAACAGTTGCATACCATAAGAGGCTGACAATCCACAACCGTTTTTGAAGCAAAAGATGGTGGGGCTGGGGAGGGCTGGACCTGAATCTCGTGAAGGCATATTAGAGGCACACCAACATTTAATTGCCACGGCTGGTCCCCCAGGGGATATATTGGAGGACAAAAGCTCTTACCTGTTTAAACAACAGAAGAAAGACAAACTTTACTGACAGAATCAAGTTCTACAAGATGATATCCAATAGTTGGATGTAACTTCTTCCGAGACGAAGCGTGTATCCAAATATACCAAACTCTGGAGTATGCAGAAAATTTTCTGCAGCAGCCTGCATTGATGGTTGCACTAACGTGGATGGAGGGTGTGAAAAGGTATCCCTGCATTTTAAGCGATCACATAAAGATTAAGCATCAGTTTTATACTGGCTTGACCATAATGGACAAATACAACCAACAACATGAAGTGCAAAAGATAATCCTTTTTGTCATATAATCCTATTTGTTATCGCTCACTCACAATACACAATGTTGCATCCCAGAAGCCACCCATATAAAACAGAAAAATTCCGAACTCATTTGTCAAATGGTAAATCCATTATGAAGAATTAATGGATTTGGAATTGGTGAAATACAGAAATTTTGACCTCTTAACATTAACAAAAACATACCAGGTCCCATTCATGCAAACCATTCAGACAGAAACCAAGGAATCTAATCAACTATAAATGACCTAGAATGACCTCATAAGAAGTAGAACAAAAAACAATTGACATAAAAAAAAAAAACTATTTACGAGCTAGAAACATGTACAACAGTGAAATACATTGATGTATACCTTAAAAAAAGTCCGCCTATCCTCACCTGCGTCAAGCATCTGCCATTCTCTCCATCAGAAACACTTGCCTGCAAAAAGTATACACAACATGTGACCGAAAACTAATTATAAAAAGAAGACAAAAATGGCACGACTTGAGGGCTATGGGAATTTATAGAAGCGCAAAGTGACTCTGTGTAAATCTAGTTCAGGTGTTACGGGAAGATACCCTAGAAAAGAAGAGCGACTGCATCAAAAGTTCAAGCCGGAACTCTGCAGGTAAAATCAATTAACTGTTAGCGAACGCTTTCAAGAAACCAACTAAATTGCCTGCAAAAATATATCTTCAGAGAAAGAAAGGAAGGAACAACTAGATATTTCAAGGGCAAAGAAACACTAACCAGAATCATTGATGCAAAAGAAAATATGGTCCACGGTAAAAGAGACCAGGGAACGTCCTGCTGCTTCTGTAGCACGCTGAAGGGTTCACACACACATGCACACACGCAGAGAGACAGAGAGAGCCTGAGAACTCGGTTACTATCTATGTCTAGCTAACTATATAATGTTTTTAGTAGCAAATGTGATCCAAAGTATAACAATAATGGCAAGTCAATACCTGTTGAGCATTTGGAGTCAAATCTCCTCTATTTATACAAACATATAATCCCGTAAAGAAGCGTAGAAGAGCACGCAATCCTGCTCATACAATGTTGTCTTAATACCTTGCTATTCATAACCAAACCACCGGATAATGTAACAGTGCAACATAAAACATATAACTTGCCTGGTTCACTTAAAGCTGGGCAAACAACTTCTGTGATATGCAACTGAACCTCAAGCCCCAATGGACTGTTTAGTTCTGTCCTCTGTACTGTAATCTGAACATAATCACAAATATATAGTAAATGCTCCTAGCATAAGACCAGTCTCTAGCAAAAAACGAAGTTCAATAAGAATCAACTTCAAGCATCAAATTTGCATTACATAAGCCTGTCCAGATATTCCTTCAACAAATCGCTCCCCACCAAAAAACACTCGCTTTGCCCCATCATCGTCTTTCTTGTTGGATCCGTCTTGAGCAGACGCAAAATGAGCATCAGAAAACATGTCAGGATGAGGCAGAAGGTCGATAGATAAGGATTCCCATTCAAGTTTCTGGTTAAAACACAAATGAGAAAAGGCATTACTTACATTGAATCAAGACTGTCAAGAGCACAACAGCACTAGTAAAGCCTAGAGATTATAGACTAGCAATAGCTTAAACAACTAATGGTAAAAAGCCTCAAAGACAGGAAATTCAGGAAAGCGTGCATCCCAATGCTTTAAATTGTTGAGAGAAAACGTAATCAAGCAGTTAGAACTAGTAAACCACATCCCAGACATGACTTGGTATTTTCTCTAGTCTTGCAGCCTATACTTCTTCTAAACTAAGAAGAGTCCTACAGAGCTGCAAATTGGAAAAGAAAATAGACATTGATGCCGGCATAATTACCTTGAACACATAAATGAACTTTCTATTATTGGAAAAGTCCCTTGCTTCCTTCAAATTGACAGCCTGTTACAGTAGATTTTGTGACTAAGCAACTGCTTGGTGAGCAGGTAGAGATAATTGCACTGCACTGTTGGAAAATTACCTGCCAACTTTCGTTAGTTGTGAAGAGCAGAACATTACGGATAGTAAGAGATGCCATAGGCAATGCCCTGATTGGTCACAAAGTGAAAAAATCACACATACGTACAAACATACCCAGCTAGTATAAAGGCAGAATACCCATAGGGGTAAGGAACGGAGTTTCCACACTGCAATAATTAGCCCCTACCCTCTGGAAAGCGCACATTCATGAGGGTAGTGCTTCAGCCTCAACTGAACAAAACAATGCCAGTTATTGGGCCTTAGGCTATTTGACAAATGCCGGTAAAGTTGGATCTTAGTGTAGATTTTAAAGAGCACGAAAGTGCTGTTGTATGCAATATCTGTAATTTCGATAGTAAAGTATGAGGACCATAATTATGTGAACTGTAGAAAGTTCCTCATAGCACAGTGTCCGCATAAGAGAATGTTTTCTAAAGTTAAGCATTTCTATCCAATACAAAATTTGGCAGTAAGCCCAAAGAATTTTGTGATGTTAACCAATCCAATATTTGGAGACACTATCAACTGCTATTTTGTCTCACGGTAGACAAATAGGTAGACGACTGGTGACTGGGTACCAAAATATCAACGAACTGAGGGCCTTGAGCAAGGAGACTCACCAAGTTGCTCCTCCTTTATGTCGAGCTCCCCCATGAGTTTCAATTAGAATATTGACAGTATGCACTTCTACTGTCATTCCATCGGCAATCTGACCAAAAAAGGTCAAACAGACAGCGCAGTTCATAAATCATGAAGGGCAGCAGGAAGCAGGAACCATCACTCAAAGGAAAAACGATTCTCAATATATGTCATGTCTTTGTTATAATAATAGTGAGAAACCCCAAGCTAATCCAAGTTCTAAGTACCAGAAGATGGTAAAAAGCATTGAATCACAAAGAGACAACCTTAAGGTCGTTCTACTAATTATCGTTTTTTCTTTTCTTTTTCTTGCAGATTAAAAATAATAACAACATAAACAGAACCGAGGGGGTTAAAAATAGTTTAGTAAGCCACACATATGGAATGAACACAAGTAACTAAAGGATAGTACCCTTTGATAAGCCTTGCACCACCAATACCTCTCTCTCTCTCTCAGATACAAATACACTCACACACTCGAAAAGAAAACAAAAATATGAGAATAAAGGTGGTGTTCCAAGGTTTTCCATAATGGCAAAAGAAATAAAGTAGGAGGTTCCATATTATTCCAGTAGTTAGGGGCACTGGTACTAATCAGCATATGAACGTTGGCTCTTATCAGAGACTACAACACGGTGACTTAAAGATCTTGATACATTCCTTGCTCAAATAATGTGCCAAGCATATTGAGGTATCAGCATTCAGTGCACAGGTAAGATGTTAAATCTCATTTGGAGAAGTTAAATGAGAAACATGAAGGAGGCTTTGGTGGGGAGGAAGTTTATGCGAGAACAAAGAATGAGTTTTATCGGAGAATACAAAAGTTCGAAATGGTTAAAGCTTTGAAAAGGATGAAACCGGGTAAGGTCTTAGGACCAAATGGTATCCCTATTGAAGTGTGGAAAAGCCTAGGTGACTTGGTTGACAAAGTTGTTTAACAAGATTATTATGACTAGGAAGATGCCCGACAAATGGAGAAGGAGCACCCTAGTACCAATCTATAAGAATAAAGGGGATATTCAAAGCCGCAACAACTATAGAGGTATTAAATTGATGAGTCATACGATGAAGTTATGGGAAAGAGTTATTGAGCATCACTTGAGGATGGTGACTACGGTGTCTGAGAAACAATTTGGGTTCATGCCTGGAAGATCAACCATAGAAGCTATCTACCAATGAAGGAGATTGGTAGAAAAACACAGAGCAAAGAAGAAGGATCTCCATATGGTTTTCATAGACTTAGAAAAGGCTTATGATAGGGTGCCTAGAGACATCATATGGTGGATTCTGGAGAGAAAATGAGTGACCAAAGGGTATATTGAGGTGATTAGAGACATGTATGAATGTGCCGTCACTACCATTAGATCACCAGTAAGGGAAATGAGTGAATTTCCAATCACTGTAGGATTGCATCAAGGGTCAGCCTTGAGCCTGTACCTCTTTGCCTTAGTTTTGGATGAATTGACTAGACAATTTCAAGATGATATCCCATGGTGTATGATATTTGCAGATGACATTGTCCTCGTAGAAGAAATCGCTAGAGGTGTTAATACGAAACTAGAAATTTGGAGTGAAGCATTATAGTCAAAGGGGTTTCGGATAAGTAGGAGTACAACTGAGTATATGGTGTACAAGTTTAGTGGTACCAACAGTGCGCATGAAGAAAGAGTGATGATCCAAGACTAGGAGATACCAAAGAGTGATCATTTTAGGTATTTAGGGTCAATTATTAGTAGAGATAGAGAGATTGCCGATAATGTGACCCATAGGATCCAAGTGGGGTGGCTCAGGTGGAGGAGCACTACTAGTGTACTATGTGACAAGAGGGTACCCACAAAATTAAAGGGAAAATTCTATGGAACTGCCATAAGATCAGCGATGCTTTACGGGACAGAATGTGGGCCTATTAAAAAACAACAGGTGAGCAAGATGAGTGTAGCGGAAATGAGAATGTTGAGGTGGATGTGTGATAAAACTAGACGAGACATGATTAGAAATGAAACGGTTCGTGAGATGGTAGGTATAGCACCCATAGAGGAGAAATTAAGGGAAAATAGGCTAAGGTGGTTTGGGCATGTCTACCGTAGACCAGGAGATGCAGTAGTTAAGAGAGCGGATAGGATAGCTTTGGGTAGCAATGCTACGGGGAGGGGTAGACCTAAATTGACATTAGATGTTGTTTTGCGCAAAGATATGAGTATAATGGGATTGTGTGAACAAGTGGCCCTTGACAGAGCTCCAATGGAGGAAAATGATTCACGTAGCCGACCCCAAGTGATTGGGATATAAGGCTCGGTTAGGTTTGGACAAGATGAAGCATACATGGTGCCTGTTTAGATAATTTCATTCAACATGAATTTACACGGCGCGATCAAAAGTAATGAACTAAATTAAGGTTGGCTTCCATCTCTGATAACTCCAAAGAGTGACAGAAGTAACTTTTTGGCAGCTCACAGGTTCTTAAATATTAACGAAGTGCAGGTATAAACTCTATCCATGGAAAGCAACTATGAAGGCAATTTCTTATGGATGTTTTGCCCCTGTTAAGAATCCAAAGATGGTGAATGAAAGGTATACCAGAAAAAACTCCATCCATTTCTGAATTCCATGACAAAAGAACACATCAAAATAAATCACATTCCCAAGATTAGTTATTGCAAGATTTAACAAGCTTAATCACTCAAATCAATAAGCATTTGGCATAAGTAATTGAAGTGGGCTATATGGACTTATTTACTCAAAATAAATCAATCTAAGTCATAAACCATACTTAAATTTAAGGTAATTATGTCCTTAAATGCTACGTAACCTGCCCGAGTGGCAAGTAGTGAAAGTCAACAGCACATGACAGAGGCTAACCTTGTCAGCAAATCCATAACCACTTCCCTTTCCAGAGTTGGGTGATGACTGTGCACTACAAGCAGAATAGGATACAAAATGCATTAGACCTCACTAATAATAAAACCTTACCTTACCCTCAAACCTAACATTAAGCCAAAGAAGAATGGCATTACCTACTTGAGCTGCTACTAACATCCAAATCATCAGTCTCCTCCAGAACCAAATCAAGCTTATCAATTCGCACGACAATCGGCTCTATTTGTACATTACTGACCGAGGGCAGCTTCAAAATTTACATCAATCATACTCATTAGATAACATCCACCGCAAATTAGTGAGAGAAAAGATGGGAGTGGATAGCCAAAAAGTAATCAAGGCTCTGTTAGGTTGTAGAAGAACATAGATTCTAAAACAATAGAAAAAAAAACCCTATTTTTCCTAGTTCTTAGTTTCTAAATTTCTAAACAAAAACCATTACTTAAAATTGGACAAAAAAGTAGGCCCAGTTTGGCTGATGTTTAATTGTTTACAAAATCGGAATGGCGTAACACTTACCAAAATTGCTTTTTAAAAACCAATCAATGAATTCATATGTTTTCCTGTTTTTCAATTTTATCAAAAAAAAGATTCTGAGGATAGGACAAACATCATTGTCAAACAAGTTTTGAGATAATTGTTCTGCTAAACTGACTCTGAAAACAGCAACAAAACAGGGACTATTCAGCTTAGGACAGAGGATTGACGATTTCACTTTCTTTTCCTTGTATAGGTTTTTCACCAACCAATCAGAGTATAAGACTGTTACAGTAAATAGCCAAAGAAAACTTTAACAGAATGAACAAGAACGAACATCTCTAATGGTAAGCCATTTCTCAAGCCAAAGCCATCATTTGACATGAGATCCCCAAAAATAAGCTCCAATGGTAGGCCATTTCTTAAGCCAGATTTGGCACAAAAAATGGCAAAGCCACTTAAAGCAAGTCCACCTGTGTGCCAAATCCGATGCCGAAGCCGAAATTTGGCATCAAGAATGGCAAAACCATCCCCACTCTCATCCGAAACTTGCACATCATCCAAGCCTTTCAATTGCATCAAAGAATGGAATGAGTTTGATTCAATGGTGTGCATTTGAAATTGTGCCAAAATGGCACCATACCGGTGCAACGACCTCACTTCTTTTTGGCTATTCTACATTCTAGCAAGCCAAAAAAAATGACTTCAGCAATGCCATTTTAGCACCAACCGACGGACTTGCTCTTAAGTTTGCATCAGCATTGGTGTGGCGCAACCTTTTTGGCTCAAATCCCTATGAAAGCGATTCAAGCAATCCAACAGCCGTCATGAATTAAGGCAAAAACAATGACTCTGAGACCACCGGAGCAACTTTGCCAAAATTTTGACAAAACACTTCTACAAGAAGTAAAAAAATAGTCGAGGTGCATGAAAGCTGGTCCGAACACTTGAGTTATAACAAAAAGGAAGTTTCAGCTCCGAAAAAAAAAAGACTCAAATCATTAGAGATGCTGTAAGACGGGATTAAGAAGTTACCAACCATAATCTCTAACTTCCCGACCTTCGCCGTCGTGACGTTCAACGCCGGCGGCAATCCGATACTAGCGTGCAAAGCGTCGCCGTTTATATCTACCAAATTTCAATGAATCAGATACAATCTAAGCCCTAGATTTAGACAAGCTAGACATGCAATCGGAGCGAATTATACCTAAATTGGAGAGCTGTACGGTTCGGCCCTGCAACTTGAACTGATCTCTGGAGAAAGACTTGAGCCAGTACTTGAGCGTGTACTCTAACGCTCGAGCCAAAATCGACTCCATCCCCGATGAACTTGTGGAGAATAATCAAGACAGAGTCCTCGGAGTGGTCAAGAATGTTCTAGATCTGGGGCCACGGGAAGAGGAGGTGGTGCCGGGAAGACAGAGCGCGAATGGAGGTGATATGCGGCGGAGACGGCGGTGGAGGTGTCGCCGGAACACCGTAAACCGCCGTATCTTAGGCGCGAAGGCGGTGGCGCGGTTTTTGTCTTCTTTTGTTTTTGAAGCGACGACGCAGAGGGATGGGGGCGGGGTGGATTTACACGTGGGAAAACAGGTTGGTGTTTTTAAAGGCTAAATTGCGCTTTTATTCCCCCGATAGTTCCATTTTTGCTTAATACGTCATTGATGTATCAATTAAACTTATTTTGAGTCTTGCAAATTGATATCTACTTTAAGTCTAATTTTACGTACCCGCCTATTTACTGGACGAGAGTCACTGCCTCTGTTTGGCTTATACTTTTTACACAATTTTGAACTTAAAGCTGCGGTTGGTTTACATTTTGAGGAGGAAAAATCTAATATTATTTACTTGCCAATCACTCATTTTATAACGTAGACTTCCAATTCTACTACACCTATTAATCAATGCATAAGCAAATCTCACAACTTTTCTTCTATTACTAAGGAACGATGTCAACTCCAGCAACAAATCACTCGCCTACTCACCGTCATTCAGTAAATAGACTACCAAACCAAAATCAGACTAAGTGCATATGAACAAGAAAAGTCTAAGGACTGAATAGGTTTAATTCATCGATTAGGGATAAGTTCGAAACAAAATGAATAATCGAGGGAGTAAAAGTGAAATTTAGCCATTTCAATCAAAGTATGCGGGGCCCAGTTCATTAATGCTTTCGGTGGAGGCCCAATCATTGATCGGTGATTGAAGTATTAAATTAGGGAAATGGAGAATAAGATAGTGGGGCCTGGGAATGAATGGACGGTGATCGATGAGGTTGGAGAAAACTACGGGGATGGGAAGGTGGAGAGGATCGCAGCCGTTCATTGGATCGCGGGCTTGGGATGAGAAGTCCAGGAGGTTTCCGTCTGTCAGAGGAGGATTTGTCGGAGTCTTTGGTTAATAGAATATGCTTTGGGGAAACTTTTTTTAGGAGAAAATCTTCTTTACGGAGGTGTTGTAAATATTTATTTACAGCATTCAATCGTGATCGTTCAAAACTATTTTGGACAATTAAGATATTAATAAAAAAAATTCAAGAAAGTGTTAATTATGACCAGTTATAATTGAAAACGAATATGAGCCATTGATTGCGCGAATAGACGGCTGAAATTGCGCCGCTACGTGAATATTGAGCCTCCATGAAAAAGACTATCTCAACTTCATAGTACTCCTTTGGTTGGTTAGTTTTTTTTCAGGTTTTAGATCGGTTTACTCGCATCTCAATTAATCATTTTTCTGGCTGTTCAAAGATAGGCAATCCATGTTGGGAATTAGAGAATTCGCAATAAACTATTTTCTTACAACCTGACTGCAAAATTATAATCCTGATCAATTGTGTTGAAAATAAATCTATCAACTAATCGGACTAATCCTTTCATCTTATTGTACTCCTCCTTTGTTTAATTTGGTTGATAAAGAAGTTGGAGTGACAAGGACGAATTCTCCTTTGACCAATTGGAAACCTTTCACCCGATGACTTTCAATGATGTACTATACCTTAAATTTAAATTTGTTGAGATCATCAATTATATTCATCAAATATCAATGAATACGATTGCGAAATGTGTATATCATTGTCACACTGAAGAATTCATTTATGTTTGATAAATATGTAGCGATATTCATTTCTATGGTGACATTGTTTTGACATTAATTGTAATAAAGAACAAAAAAACATCAATTGATGTGAACAATTTTTTGAAACTATGTCACAACTGTGATTTTTCAATATTATGGTGATAAAAAAATCAAATTTCACAATTGGTTTTGATATAAAATGAACTCATCGCCAGGGTAAAATATTAGTAAAATCACTCAAACTCAACCACCGAATCCCACAACCCCCAGCCAATGGGCTCTAGCACCCCTTGGCATTTCCTGGTCCTCTGCTAGGATTCGAGCCCCGCTGTGAACGTTTGAGATTCAAGATTATAAATAACCTCTGAAACTTCTTGTGAACTAACTTATTAACACTTCGCTAATATTGACAAAAAAATTCCCACAACCCCCCAAGAAAGTACTCGCTCATACTCCTCACATAGTAACACTTGCACATACCGAGCGTGTGTACGTACAACCCTAGTGATTAATTATCTCAACAAGCTCTATAAATAAATGATTCAATCAAAAAAATAAATTCAAAAGGTTTTTACAAATGGGCCAAACTGGTGGGTTCAGGAGACAGGAAGTATAGAGAGATTGCTCCCATAGAGTATTATTTTATTGTAAAAGAAATTCAGGGGAATATTCCAGCTCACTAACGTTTTCTCTCCATTCTTTTCTCTCTTTCTGACGTTGGATTATATTTCTTTTCCAATCCTTTTTTGGCTTGCTTTCTGCAAGATCTTTTTTTTTTTTTTTTTAATGGATTTCAGTTGCTTAATTGCTCGTTAAAGAATATTAATAAAACGCATAAGCAAATAATAAGGGGAAAAATATGGTACCACAATACGAAAAATTTGGAAATTTTGATCAATATATAACTGTTGGTTTGGCTTCTTGGTTAATTTTTTTGTTGAATGATGGACCCCAATCCCTTTTCATTGGAAATCATCCTCTCCGGTACATGTTTTGGACGGGAGGAAACAGTCATCATCGAATTTAATCTTTCGGATTTTCTCATACACTTTGACCGGTATACACAGTCTTACTGGTCCTGACGAGGAGCCGAATCCCTTTTCATTTATTTTATCTAAACATTTGATAATTGCTCATCGATGTAAAAGTGACAAATGTAATGGCCACATAAGAACGGCTTAGGGCGACGCCACCAACACATGGGCAGTTAGGAACTACATTTCAACCAGTTGCTGAGCAAAGCAAATCAAATGACGGAGTCTTTGGCTTTCAACATTTCTTTATCTTTATCATCGGTAGCGTTAGTGAGTTAAATTACTTTAAAGGGCCGGCGCTGCTCATAGCTCGAAACGAAAAACTTCTCAACATTTGACTGTCAATATATCTGTGACATTAGAGTTGAGATACGCATAACTTGACTTAGACAACTCAGTAATATGGCTTTATATTTATTCTGGAAGTTTTCCGAAGTCTGCTGAAAAAGGCTTACTTCAAGGGGATCTAAGGAAAGAGATCCGAATGTTGTTTTTGTTACTTCACGTTTTCATTTTTAAAGTGCCCTTTACGTAATGAGGAACTTCCTGGCCGGTCCTCTTTGGGTGAAGAATAGTCCACTAGATCCTGCTCAAAGAACCCATAGCCCAGTAGGTCCTCTTCATTATTTTGTTGACAAAAATACCCTTTGCAAAAAAAAAAGACAATTACAAAGAGACGATTGAGACGATTCCACCACCACCGCTGCCGCCGCCACCACCACTACACCACCGCTGCCGCCACCACCACCACGCTGCCGCCACCACCATCGACAACACGCCGCCGCCGCCACCACCACCAGGCCACCTCCACCACCCCTACTACCACGCCGCCGCCACCACCACCACAACGTCGCCACCACCAGCACGCCACCTCCACCACCCCCACCAGCACCACGCCGCTACCACCACCACGTCGCCATCACCACCACCACCACCACACCGCCACCGCCACCACTCCATCACCACCACAATTAACAGTGTTAATTTTTTTTTATGTAAATTCACACCCCAATTAACAGTGTTAATACCCTTTGGTCCATACATCTGCCGCCGCCGCCACCACCACAACCACCGCCACCACCACAATGACCAGCACCACGCTACCACCACTACCACCACGACCACAACCACTACTACTACCACTACCACCACGCCAGTAGCACCACCACCACCGCCACAACCACCACCCACACCGCTGCCACCACCACCGCCATAACCACCACCCACACCACCACTCCACCACCACCGCCTTGTTGCCGCCACCACCACCAACGCCACCACAATGACCACCACCACCATCACTACTCCACCATCACCGACAACACCGCCACCATAATGACCACCACCACGCCGCCGCCACCACTACCACCACAATTAACAGTGTTAATTAATAGTCCGTCTATACAACCTCTTACACCACCACCACCACCACCACAAAGCCGCACCACCACCACGACTCCACCAACACCACCACGCCGCCGCCAGCACCACCATGCCGCCGCCGCCACTACAACAATTAATAGTTTTAATTTTTGTCTAAATTAATAGTGTTAATTAACAGTGTTAGTTCTTATCTAAATTAACAACATTAATTTCTATATAAATTCACATCATAATTAACAGTGTTAATTAACAGTTGGCTCATACAACCTCCTACACCACCACCACCACGCCACGACCACCACCCTGCCGCCGCCACCATCACAATGACCACCACCACGCCGCCGCTGCCACCACCACTCCACTACCACCACAATTAACATTGTTAAATTTTATCAAAATTAACAGTATTAATTTTTATCTAAATTCACACAACAATCAACATTGTTAATTTTTATCTAAAAACGCAATTAACAATTAACAGTGTCTAAATTTACGATTAACAGTGTTAACTTCTGTATAAATTTACGATTAACAGTTTTAACTTCTGTCTAAATTTACAATTAACAGTGTTAACTTCTGTCTAAATTATCCAAACCGCCACCACCAACACCACCACCGCCACCACCACCACAACCAACACCACCACGACGCCTCTACCATCACCACCACGCTTCTACCATCACCACCATGCCACGATTAATAGTGTTAAAATCTGTCTAAATTTACGATTAACAGTGTTAATTTTTGTCTAAATTTACGATTAATACTGTTAAATTCTGGCTAAATTTACGATTAACAGTTTTAGCTTATGTCTAAATTTACGATTAACAATTTTAGCTTATGTCTAAATTTACCACCAACAGTATTAAATTATGTCTAAATTTATGATTAACAGTGTTAACTTCTGTCTAAATTATATGTTGCAACAATCGATGTATTGCAGCAAATGATGTGTGCTGTCGGAGTATGAATCACCCACACACATGGCCAAGGGGTACGTTGAAATATTAAAAAAACAAAAAATAAGCAAAAATTATGTATAAAGTGAAATTATAAAGTAAAAATATTAAACAAAGCAAATTATGCATAAAGTGAGATTAATCTGATCTTCTTCGATCCTAATCTGATCACCTCGAGGGACCTGACCAATGCCGTGACGAAGATCGACAAGGACGGCGACGACGCGATCGGCCTCGAGGAGTTCGCCGACTTCGCGGCCCGCGGTGGCGGAGGCAAGAGCAACAACAACAGCAAGGAACAGGCTGATATCAGAGGAGGATGGCGATGGTGCGATCGGCCTCGAGGAGTTCACCGACTTCGCGGCCTGCGACGGCGGAGGCGAGAGCAACAACAACAGCAAGGAGATCGGCGACGCGTTCGAGATGTACAACCGGGACAGGAACAGGACGATCTCAGTCGATCGGGTTGGACTAGGCTAGTAGCTTGAGCCGACGACGATGGAGAGGAGAGAGGAGCGACGATTGCAGCTCGACAAACCGCCCTCGCAACCAAGGAAGAAGCCATGGCTCGGAATTCGTCGACGGTCGACTAAGATCGAAACCAAATTGACGGGCTCTTGGGTGGTGGTTGAAACCAGCGGCGGTGGTGGAGGGAGGGCGGCGGTGGAGGGATGGGCGGTGGTGAGGATGGTGGCGTCATTGGTGACAGGCGGGAGAAAAGTACACAGTTGGTGTGTTGAAAAAAGAGAGAAGTGGACAGACAATCAATAGTTGGTGTGTTGTGCGCGTCTGCCGTCTAGCTTCATTAGGGCAATATTGTAAAAATACATGCACAGGACCTTCTCAGCAATTGGACTTACAGGAGAAGGATCTCCCCAGCCGTGAATTACAAAAATAGGACCGGCCCGGCATTTTGTCTTACGTAATTCAACAATAATCACAATTTGGGCCAGGCGGTGCTGGGCCAAGATTAGCCCATTTCAACGTCTTGTATGTATTTCTTCTGGACTCGGTCCGCGATTCTCAGTCCACAGCCTACGTGGGACCGTTAAGAAACCGGGCTGGGATGGGCTTCCTGCCATGTCAAATAGCCCAGGAGTTTAAGAGAGGTCAAAAGATTGAAAATCTTTTGGTGGCCTGGTACCGCCACGTAGTGCGCGCCCGTGGTATCTTTTTCACCGCACATTGATGTGAAGTCCAAGACAACATGTGCATGTCCCACCGCTAGCGGTACTGAGTAATCTCTTCGACAGATTGGTTCGATTGAAACTCTCAAATCCCTGTAAGGAATTCCACTGATCAATTTCTCGTTCTTTCTGTTTCGTCTCGACTAATGATGATGTCCAGAAATGAACATATACTTCAATAAGGAGACACCTTTTAAGCTTTACGGAATAGAAAGACGAACCCCGTGAGCCTAATTTTTAGCTAGCTAGGCCGAAGCGGATAATACTTTCAAGTGCGTGCTTGTTTGAGAGTCTTTGGATTTCTTTTAGCAAAGCTTGAAAACTTTTGTTCGTTTTGGATTTTGAATGAGGTTTTGAAGAAGGTTTGAGTGGAGAGAGATAGATAAAAAAAAATTGTATTAGGGACCGTGCGTAGGGATTTTAAAACCCCCAAACAAACAAGTTCTTAATTATAGTCATTTTGCGGAGTTCATACTTTTAGTAACAGTTATGTTAGAAGATTGGGTTTGTTTGCTCTTTCTAACTTAGAGCATCTCCGAGGGAGATAGTAAGACCAAAACTAATCTATATTTGAAAAGACATGTCAGCAAAATCTAGTCAAGGGAAGTAGCAAATTTGTTACACCATTGTGGTTTGGTGTAGCTCTCTTTCTCTCTCTTCAAGTATGCAGAGTGAGAAATGACTCTTCAAACTTCCACGTCGTCAAATTTTTTATTTTTTATTAGTGAACTAATCAACTTTTTTTGACAAAGTGGTTCCTTAAAATATAAAAAAGTAATAAAAAAACTTAAAGTTTTAACTATATTTGGTATAAGATCATACTACCTCCCTTTGATATGATGTTGACTAAGTGGGTCTGGACAGGCTCATGACAACCCCAGACTCTAATGGAGTATAATTTTACATTTTTATATGTATATTCTGGTATTTACTTATAAAATCTAGTAGTGTTTTGCGTTATTGATATCTTGATAATCTGTGGCCTTGTTCTCCTTTGTTTTTTTTGGGCATTTTGTCCTTAGTCTTTTGAATTTTATATAATTTTCAAATATATTTGGATAAAAGTAAAATTTCTTAATTTTCTTATTCCTCTTATCGAGATAAATCAATAATTCACTAAAGTTTAGCGCAAAATTTTTTAATAAGGACAAAAAGCAAAAAAAAAAACTTAAATTTTTTTAATAAGGAAAAAAAGCCAAAACTCAAAAAGCTAAGGAAAACAAGATTTACTAGTAATTTTTTTAAATCATGATCTATTGATTGTTTTGTACGTATGTAATCTTCACTTTGCGAAACTTTTATGCGTTCACCCCTGTCACCACCATGGACCAGGGTCAACACAGAGAGAGAGAGAGAGAGAGAGAGAGAGGTCCTTTTCCATTTTAGAAACGCTGTTTGCGTCAAAGCCCAAAGCCCCCTCTCCCAGCCTCCCATATTCTTCATCACCCTTCGTATTCTTTAAACTTCCTCATTCTGGAGTCAAAGCCAAGCAAACACCAAACCAACGCCCTCTCACCTGCATCTCTCTCTCTCTCTGTACCTATAATGTGTGCCTGAGAATCAAACACAAGTCGATGATCCCCTGGCCTTTTCTCAGTCCCAAGTCTCTTTCCCTGATCAGACCCACCCCCCCTTTTCTCATATCTAGCTCCACCACAAAAACAAACACATGTAATATAAATCTACTAAACAAATCTTCATACACATACAATGATACAACTAATTAACCTAAATACTAAGCAAGTTTAGGTAATGGATAGCTACTCCAAACAACTTCCCAGTTTCCAACCTCCCAACTTCCCCCCTTTTACTGCTCCTCTCTCTCTCTCCCTCTCCCTCCTACATTCCACTTGCAATGCTCCTCCTTTGAGTAGTGATTAATCGCAAATACTATATACTCTCTCTCTCTCTCATTGTCTCTCTCCTCTCTCTCCCTCTCGTCGGAATGCAGCTTCACATATCGCCGAGCCTGCGGCACGTGACTGTATTGCCGTCGAAAGGGTTGAGGGAGTTTATCAAAGTAAAGGTCGGATCCAGAAGGTTTTCGTACCGCATGGTTTTCTACTCGCTCTTGTTCTTCACGTTTCTTCTCCGGTTCGCGTTCGTGTTGACCGCCGTGGATAGCATTGATGGACAATCCAAGTGCTCCAATATAGGTACGTACGTACGTATACCCTCTCTCAAAATTGGAAAATTAGACAAACCATATATATGGTAGGTTCCATTGAAGCTCGTTGAGTTTTAAGGCTATAGTTTGAAGTCAGTTAATGTTAGATATATGTTAGATGTATAGTAATCTAGTGCGTAGACATTGCTTTATTTAGAGCCCCCTAATGGGATAGTATGATAGGATTGGTCATTCAAGATTAATCAAGATGTGTGCGCGTAAACTGACTCTGACAGTAGTTGAATTAGGAAAAAAAATCTCTATCTCCATCTATATTTGTCTATCCCATATAGTTGTAATCATGCATTTTGTAATAGTTGAGTGGAATACAACGCTATTTATTTCTTTTGAGTTTTGAGGCTAGCTAATAGAACTGAACTAGAAAGCTTTCGTAATGGGGTGTTCACGATAACTGGAGAAACAAATTTTGAAGTAGAGTTTTTATATTCTATTTTAGATTATAAATTTTATACTCTCGCGCAAACGAACGAAATTATTTAGTAGGAGTAGATTTATTTTTAAAATTATGATGGAGCACTCTTCAAATTAAAAGGAAAATTACTCAAAATCTAAAATTTGGACCAAAAAAGCACCTCAAAACCTCGCTCATGTGAAACTTTATTTTAGATCTTTTTCGGGATTTCTAGATTTTTATAATCAATTAATAAATGTTTTTGATAAACACAAACAACTGTTTTAAGTTGAAATCTCATGATTATTCCTCGCAATGCATATCTCTACAGTAAAATATAATGTGTACATTTCTAATGCCAGGTCCATTTATATATTTATGTCAAAGAAATTAGCTACTCGAACTCGAGCATGACTCAAGACCTCAATTAAAATTTATCTGAAATCCACTCGATTGCTAGCAAATCAAACTTTGAACTTTATTTTTTTTAAAACTAGGGAAATTTTAAAATCAACTTGTACTAGTACAGCTCACCTCGCTACGGTGCCAACAATAAAAGAAATACATTGGCTATTGACCAGAAAACTTGTTGGCCTGCATTATTGTGGGAGTGTATATATCTGTTTTATTCTGTCAACGTTGTACCATCACAAAGGATGATAATCCATAAGCAAGCAGGTTGGACATTCGGTTATTCAAAAGTAATACTGTTGGTGCCCCTTCACCTAATAATTTAAGCGCGCTTTTGGGTTAGATTTAAAATTTCTACAACCACTGCAGCGTGAAAAATAATATATGCATAACATAAGATAGTCTTGGCAAGGTTTGAATTCACTAGAGCCCGTTGGCAAAATAAATTTTACGACAAGTTTAAAGTGGTTGAAGGCGGTAGAGGGTAACCAACTGGGGCTAGCTCTGCTGGTCAGGACTCTTGCATCTTATTAGGAGGTCAAGAGTTTGAGTCTCCTCACTTGTGTATGGGTATTCTTCCCTTAGAGGGCTTTTCCTTTCTTTCTTTGTCTCTATCCTATAATGAATTTGTTTCTTGTATTGGTTGAGTTGTTGGACTTGATTGTCTCGTAAACTCTCACAATAGATATAGTGTCCCGGGTTTGTACTCTGTACGATGTAAGATGATATCTTCTATCGATTGGAAAAAAAAAGAAAAAAGAAGAAGGGTGGTAGAGGGCAGATTTGGAAAATTGATATCCATATCATATTTGGTCTCCAACCCAAATCAATCAATCAAATGGGATGTTTTGAGACATTGCACACAACCCCCTTGATTTGCTACAAATAACCTAACAAGCCAAATCGTTGTTATTGAAAGTTTGAAACTTGAAAGAAGTTATCGTCAATCTTTTTCAAATATGAATCTATCTCATTCATTCAGAAGTGAAGAACTTGAATCAATGTCTCAATCTCAAATCAAACATCCACACTCCATGTTTTTCAGAAATATCTATTTTCTAAGCCAAATTTATCGTCCAAAAAGAGAAGAAAAAAGAAGAAGTCAGAGCGTTGTGTAAAGAAATACCATAGAGAACACAAGACAGATGTACTATAATTTTTTTTTTTGTTTCAAACAGATTAATAAAAATAGAATCTATTCCCAAAGATATCATAATATTATTGAGTATGTGTCATCTTGTACAAAAGAGAAATGTTTGGTACGTCTTGCGTGTACAGTGGGCCATAGAATATATTCCGCAATTTGTTAGCGTGTGTTACGTAAATTTTTGGTTAGTTACGAAAATGGTATGGTAAAAATGGTTTTGGAGGATGGCACGCTGATTTTTGGTGTATGGTACACATATTTTTGCAAATTAGTTATTCATTTTTTTTGGGTGACCAAAACTTTTGGGGTTGGTGTACCTTAGCCTTCTCCACCTATGAAAACACTTTTATTATTTTACATGACTATTTGAAATTCCTTTTATAAATATATTCCAATGTCATCTACAATTTTTCTTTATGATCATGGCTTCTGAGATAACTTCAAATTTGATGTAATGATATTAGGCTGCTTGGGGAAAAGACTAGGACCAAGGATCTTGGGAAGAAGGCTTGAACCAACTGTAATCATCTTACCTAGTACAACTTACGTTGTCATGTTTAGCATATTAATGTAACAAAAAAAAATATAGTAGTCCTATTAATTTTCTTTGTTCTTTTGAAAAGGTTCCTCAAGTAATCTACCAAGTTTTAGAAGAACCCGCAAATGAGGATGAAATACAAGGAGACGCCGAAATTCCGCAGACATTAGAAGATTTCGTCGCTGAAATGAGAGATACTAGACCGGACGCCAGGACATTTGCTTCCAGGCTCAAAGCCATGGTACTACTCCTCTCTCTCTCTCTCTCTCTCTCTCTCTCTCGATGTTGATCAACCTCGGCTCATGTCTGAATCGTTAAAAACTCGTTCAAAATATGTTCACTAGTATGTAATCAAACCAAACTTGAATACATTTTGTTTTGGTTCTTGAGATCAGCTCCAACGTGGCTTCATAAGCTTATCTGCGCTGAAAAACAAACGAAACTAAGATATGTTCGAGCCTGTTTCATGATCGGTCAACTAAAGCTCGTTTGTTCTGTATTCTCTCAGGTCACCTTCTTTGAACAGAGGACTAGAACAGCCAAAATCCAAGAGTACCTCTACCGGCATGTAGCCTCCAGCAGCATACCGAAACAGCTCCACTGTCTAGCTCTAAAACTAGCCAATGAGCACTCAACCAATGCCAACGCCCGGTTCCAGCTCCCTGCACCTGAACTGGTCCCTTCCCTCGTGGACAACTCCTTCTTCCACTTTGTGCTCGCTTCAGACAACATCTTGGCTTCCTCAGTTGTCGCTTCATCTCTTGTTCGCAACTCCTTGCACCCTAATAAGGTTGTTCTTCACATAATCACGGATAGAAAGACTCTTTCCCCAATGCAAGCTTGGTTCTCTTTACATCCTTTGACACCGGCCATAATTGAGGTTAAAGGGCTGCATCATTTTGATTGGTTTACTAAGGGGAAGGTCCCGGTGTTGGAGGCCATGGAAAAGGACGAGAAAGTTCGGTCACAGTTCAGAGGTGGGTCTTCAGCAATCGTTGCGAATAACACTGAGAAGCCCAAGGTCATTGCTGCCAAGCTGCAAGCGCTTAGTCCCAAATACAATTCGTTGATGAACCACATTCGAATTCATCTACCTGAGGTAAATCTTGAGGGAATTGATACGCTTACAGGATTTTTCTGAGGAGCTTGCTTTAGCCAGAATGATGCGACAATAGTATTTGTGAAATTTAAGCTACCCTCGATGGTCTTTTGCTTTAAGCAATAAAATCATCAGATAATTACCACATCATGGCCAATATAAACTTTGCACAGAATATATCTAATTGTGGATCACTACCCACATCTTAAATGTATCACTTATCTTTGCAGTTGTTTCCTAGTCTAAACAAGGTGGTGTTCCTGGACGATGATATTGTAATTCAAACTGATCTGTCACCTCTATGGGACATTGACATGGATGGAAAGGTAAATGGAGCAGTAGAAACATGCAGGGGAGATGACAAGTACGTAATGTCAAAGCGGCTCAAGAGCTATTTGAACTTTTCCCATCCCTTGATTTCAAAGAATTTCAACCCCAATGAGTGTGCTTGGGCCTATGGCATGAACATCTTCGATCTCGAGGCTTGGAGGAAGACAAACATAAGCCGCACATATCATTATTGGCTTGAAGAGGTAAGAAAATAACCTAAGAAAAATCTTTTCTCCGATATTGCAGTACAAAAGGACTAATCTCTTCTTTCTAAATGCAGAACTTGAAATCAGACCTAAGTTTGTGGCAGCTGGGGACTTTACCTCCTGGTTTAATAGCATTCCACGGGCATGTCCATATAATTGATCCTTTTTGGCACATGTTGGGACTAGGGTACCAAGACAATACAAGCATCACAGATGCTAAAAGTGCCGGTGTTGTCCATTTCAATGGAAGAGCAAAACCATGGCTGGATATAGCGTTCCCACAACTTCGACCCCTATGGTCCAAGTATGTGAACTACTCTGATAAGTTCATCAAAGGGTGTCATATCAGGGCATCTTAATATGGATTTTGAGAGGAAATTGTTACCCGTAATGCTGATGAAGAATGCACTTTCATATGAACAACCGAAAGCAGGAGAGAGTTCTTCACAAATCCAAGAGGGGAGATGATGAGAGCACCAGGCTTCGCGGTTTATGAACTCAACTGTGTTCTTTGCTTTATATTTCTTTTATTTTTTGAGAAGAGAATGTAGTTTTTCAACCTTTTGGTTATCCACGCAGGTAATGTATAATGGTATTGTAAATAAACTCATAAGATGCAAGATGGGAGACACCCTCATTTTTGTTTCCTCCATGAGAACTACTTTAGACCAAGAGTTTAAGGTGCAAGAAGTATATATTTTTTCGCAATTTTGCAATAATTTTACCATCTTTGATTCCTGGCCTGTAATCCACCACCGGTACTTGATTTAGTGAGGTTTCAATGCAAAACCAATGAGCATGGCATGCCTATGAATAAACCGGCAGAAAGAAAACTACCATGAAAATAAAACAGATACATACATGGTGAAACACTTGTAGAGAGTTCTCCACCTTATTTCTATGGATTGATCTCAGAAATTTGGTCTACATTGGCTTCAAGTCTTCAACATTATCCACGTTTGACGAACAAAAATATGCGTGGGAATTCTGCTGCTGTCTATTCTACTTCAGAGTCATTATTCCATTATTAAGGTATTTGATTATGTTACTATAAAATACTGGGAGAGTTCTATCAAGACATGCTATGACTTGCAGCATCAAGAAATCTTTGGATGATCTTAGACTAACATTTTCTCTAATTCCACTAATAAAGTTGCACCAATAGAAGATAAACCTATGCATCTCTATCAATGTTCTAAAAATTGCTAGGTGCTAGTCGGGCAAAAAAGGGGTGCCTAGGCGGGGACTAACACTGATCTATATAAAATTGAATGCCCGCTCTTAAGAGATTTAAGCAGAAAGGTCAATGCAAGCAGAACAACCAGAAGTTACTGCACTCCTATTATTTTTCAGGCAACTTATGACATATTAGTTCAACATTCTACAGAATTCTCTCTCCCAAATCTTAATTACAAAGAATACAACACCAAGTACCAAGAACATGAACAAATAGTGTAAATGTGTTGTGATTGAGCAATATGATCATGCCAAGAAGAATCATCGCACCTTATGTTTTCGTGATGGTACAACACAGAACACAGAGACCTCAGACATCAATTCTACATATCAAAAGCAAGAAAGAGACAGAAGTATAATTTTATTGATAGAAATTTTATTGCCAAGCAAGCAACTCAATGCTATGTGGCGTTTATCAACAGTCGCAACTGCATTCATTCAAGCATTCCACGAAAGAGTTTCTCAAGAGCTGATTGCACAAACAAAAGCACTAAAGCAGTAAATTTCCAAATGGTCTATTGGACTTACTTTTTACCTGTTACGTTCGACACCAAATCCTTGAAAAACTTTACAGACTTCGTAATAGGCGAGTTAATAGCCATCACATTGTACAGGACATTCTCAACTTCCCCAATTGATGGCCGAGCTTTGAACTTCGAAACCGCTTTCATTTCTCCTCCTTCTTCTTCAACAAAGATAAACCATTTCTCATCACTCGAAACACCTTCTGTATCACACTTGAAGACCACACCTTTCCTATTACTCAGAACCCCTGTGACACCCAACCCCACAAATGAATAAACCACCTCAAATGAGCCCACAAACCCACTCAACCCACCAAAACTACTCTCCTCCTCAAACCCCCATCCGGGGTTGAAAATCACTACTGGTTTTGGGTACAAACTGTCGGTTACCCTTTTCATAACTGCCAATTGTGAAGCCTCTGGAGCAAAGAAAACAGCCACCTCAGCAGACTTAAGGACCCTGGTGTCCCCAGTAGAAGCAAATGATGAAATATCCAAGTGTTTGACGAATTCCGATGAGCTAGACTTAAAGGCTTCTATAGCAGCCTCGGTTAAGGTGGGATTTGGCCATATGATGAGAATCTTGACAGGAGGTCCTTTTCTTCTGATGGGTATCCCTCCAAAGACTTGGAGAGCCAGTTTGGACAGTGAAGAAGGTGAATCATCAACAACAGGAATTTCGACCTGGAACCTGGGCTGGCTCAGCTTCTTGAGTACTTTTACAGCTAGGAAAGTGCTGTTGAGAGTCTTTTCCAAGGCAGCTGAGAGGCAAGTTCTGGCTTGGAGGATGGCTTCATCTTTGGTGGTGGGTGGAGTGGTGGGGGAGGAAAGAGAAGATTGGATGGAGAGAGAAAGTGGTTTTGTTCTGTGAAGGGGTATTCTTGAGGGGAAGAAAGAGAGGTGGGCATGGGGAAGATGGTGGTTTTGTGTTGGGAATTGAAGAGAAAGGGAAGGAGTTCTTGTTAGTTGTAATTGGAATGAATGATCTGAAGTGTGGATGGTCTGTAACAAGTTGATTTTGAGAAGAATAGAAGCCATTTGAGCAGAACTGAGATCAAGAAGAAAGGTGCTGTAGCGTACTGGTTTGAGAACATAAGTTGAAGAGGCTTATGGATAAGGAGTGAGTGATATCATTGGCACATCTTTCTATCTTGGATTCTGTTTTCTAGGGTGGGACAAAATCTGAAGAGTTGTCGACTGTGTATGTCAGTATCCTCTCCTGAATTTACCAATCATAAAGTTTGCCTCAATCAGAGGGAAAACAAAATTCACTTCCCGTTGGTGAGAGAGTTAAAAAAAAGTTGATCACCTCCGGTAAAACTGATTTTATGCATAAATAATCTGTTTAGGAGGTGAATCAAGATCTGCATGTGACGCAAAACGAGACTCATGCCTGTAACGCTCGAACACTTGTCGAGAAAAAAACCCCGAGATTCATCGCAATCCTAATTCATGATCCGATTGTTAATTTAGTAGGTCCCAACATGCTTAGCGTCTATGCAAAAAATAAGCTAATCGGAGATCGATAAAAACTTGTTGAATGATTTTTTTCACAAGTGAAATACTTTGACATGCTACTTCACTTGTGACAAATATGAATCATTCAACTTTATACCGATTTCCAATGTACTTAATTTTTTGTAAGGATGTTAAAACACATCAAGACTTACAATATAAATTATTGGGATCGTCAAATGAATCCACAATCGGTTTCATTTTGTGTCACATGAGAGACAATCACATGAGTAATCATTACATGAGTATGTGGGACCCATAAAGTGATGTTTGCCACCACAATACCGCATTTTGACACCAAATTTTATACTCCATATACACAAGTGTGATGGGTTCTAAAAAAACATTTGTGGCTAAACCACCACATTTGTGTCTATGAAATATAAAATGCGGTGCGAGTAGCATTGCTTTTTCCCTGCCAAAATTGGACTGCCGAAGACAAAATACAACAGAATGAGCAGCTGAATTCACAAGCTTCCAAATTACAAATTGCATGTTGTGCAAGTTCCAAAATACTCCTACCAGAAGTATTACATCAACCACCAAATCCAGTTAACACACGTCAACAAAAGACTAATACAGACAACAGCGCTTCACAAGTTAAATGGGCACTTTAAGGCCTTACAAAACAAGACCATTTCAGGCCAGGGCTCCAACTAAGCTACAGGCGGGCGGAGCACGTGATCCTGTGAGGTATCCACGGCAGCAGGCGGCATGAACTGCCACATGGCAACCCCTGGGTAGCTCACAACCGGCATGAAATTTTTGCCGCCTTGAGCAGCAAACGCAGCTGGGATTCCCGGATGCGGAGGCAGGAACCCAGGTTGGGTAGGCATTGTCTTCAGTTGTTGCTCCAACTTATCTTTCTCAGCCTTCAACCTCTGTTTCTCGTCACGAAGCTCATTCTTCTCGGCCTATCGAAGTGAAAAACGGCTGTTTAATACGACAGGCCTAGATCTCACGAGTTCCCTCGTAAATGAAAGGAAAGAAGAAGAAAGAGGAATAGCAGTAAGAATCGTTGTTTTTGGATGATGTATAATTCACCTTCAACTCTTTAATCTTCTCCTGGAGATTCGAATTGGAATCCTTCAACTTTTGAGCTTCACCCCTTAACTGTGTAACCATTCGAACAGCATCAACTAAGATAGCGGACTTGTCTGTTTTGGGAGGCCTTCCAGGCTCGAGAATAGATCCCAATTCGATGAACCTAGGAAAATGGAACTGGTTATGAAAGAGAGGGGGAAAGAGAGAAACTGGAATAAAATCTTGACAAGCTCACTTGTCATTTAGCCTATCCCTCCGCAGCTTCTCCCTACAAGCTTTGGAACTTGATGTACCACATGATTCAGGTCTTGTCCTGTAACAAAAATATTTAGATAAGGGGTGCGACAAGCTCGGAGGAGGGATTAAGATTCCATTGGCAAGAAATCGATAAAAGGATCGAAGGACATAAAGCTAGAACGATACCAAAAATGTTGGTATGCTTCATTGTTCTACCTAATTGCAAGTCGGTACAATTCTTATCAAACATCTCAACTTGTGAAGATAACATGCTCTCGATTGTGAGGAGACTCTAAGATGCTCTCGACCTATTATATGAAAGTCCTAGATTCAGCAAGAGCGTGGCAATCACATCAACGGATCGTGATTAATTTTAAGGCTTAAAGCTAATATAAAACCAAAACGTCCAGGAACATTGGATACAGCCGCGGACACAATTTTGTTTTAAAGTTGTGTTACTAGCATTGCAATTTGCACATAAGAAAACCCATAGGAAAATGAAGGGCACCCACGACGTCAACTTTGTGTCACTAAGGCTTCATTTGATTGATAGAATATGGAAGGAAAAGGAAAATAAGTACGTGCAATAAATTGCCGCAGGAGAATGGGATCCCAACATTTTCCTTGAAGGAAACATTTCCACTCAAATCTTCCCCCCATGCATAAAGCAAAAGATGGACTAATAGTGCAACAAACATTCTTGCAAGCTAAACTGTAATGAAAAAATAATTTTATTAAATATGCTTTATATTCTTCTTTCCTTGAATTCACCTTTGCAGAAATTAGTTTCCGGTACGATATTCCTAAACTTGAACAAAGCCTAACAACAGATGGAATTCTTTCAATAAAATGCAGGGACCCTTCTACCAGGATGCAGCCAGTTCCTAGCACAGACCCTTGATAACATAAACAATAGTTGCACTGTCACTGTCCAAGATGGTAACACTTGACAGGGAGATAAGAAAGCATGAATACCAAGTGTGCTAGCCAAAGAATGACAATCTCAACCAAAAAATTGTGAAACCGGCAGAAAATATACTCAACAGAACAAGTGTCGAAACTTTTAAATGTGTGTGTAGGCACGAACTTTCAGAAAGTTTTCAGATTATTAGCTCCTACCATGCACTTAACTACAAGGTATCAACAGAGGAGAATATAATGTTTACCTCTTCTTTGCGCCAGTTTCCTTGAGACTGTCTGATTCACCAAATGAGTCGATTTCCACACTGGACACATATCAGATACCACAAGAGAACAAAGTTACTAAACAAATTGAATAAGAACAATCAAAAAGTATCTGGATTACATTATACAAAATCTCAACATGGCCACTTAAATGCGCTAAACCCTAGCCACTTAAGCCAAGCTTCAGAATCTGCAACAACAGGTGCATAATTCTGCTCGCGATCACCTTACTAAATTAAATATGAGTTCAGTGAATTTTAAAGTTGAATCCCATCTTCCAGATCAAGATAATTCTCTAAAAACTCCAAAACTATCTTGGGTATTTCCATTCCAGAAGTTTTACCAGTGGATCAAATCCAGAATTTTCCCGAAAGCGCGGTAAGTTTTACATCAAACACAGCTACTAAACAAGCCAAAATATTTACAGCTAAATCAGACTGAGGCTAGCCTGGAAGTATGATGACCAGTCCCTAGACACCAATATAAAGTCGCAAAATCAATTACTTATCTCTGAAGTTTCCATGCGCTACAGCGTTTACCAGACTATCTAAGACTAAGACTAAGAATCCTTACCATGCACCCCTGCAGCTTCCTCTTAGTACCGGGACAAAAATTGCTTGATGGAAAGGAATATGGTTTAACAACAATGAATGAACACACATATGTTACTTCTGTTAATAAAAAGAATACTAGTTGCTGATCCCTTAACCTTTATCTGATCCTTTCCAAGAAACTAAACAAGTGGCAAGAAATTTTGCAGTGCCCAATATAAACGTTCCGTAAGTACCAACCCCATATCGTAAGGCTGAGTTTCCCAAAATAAGCCGCGGGTAAACCTTATTGACATTAGCCACTTTGTTTCCCAAAAAAAAGCCTCTTTAGACCCAAAAATTGATGTATATGAGGAGAATGACCTATCTTGAAATCCATATCTTTTGGGGCTGAAGGGGCTAAAAGTTTTTAGCCCGTTCGGGAAACTCACTCTAAGTGTAAAAGTCAATTACTTCCCTCATGGAAGTGGGTGACCACTCATCAGAATGTAAGTACGAAAAATAGCAAACAAGACTAGCATGAATAGATATCAGAAGGTGATAAAATTTGCCAGCCAGAGGAAAGGAACAAGAATTTAACCATGAGATTACCATTGGAAAGAGAACCGGACCTATAAAACTGGACTGGTGACTGAAATAGCAAAAACTCCCAAATAGCATCAAAATTTCCCCTTTTCAGAGAAGCAAAACAACTCACCCAAAGCTACAACAGAATCAGAAAATAAAACACTCTTTGGCACCAAAATCGAGAGGAATTCAGAAAAACAAACAAGAACAAACCAAATGAGCAAATGGGCATCACTAAAAACCAAAACTTTAGACAATTTATCGAACAAAGATGAGAAAAATGACCAGTACCAACAAAAAGGAAGTCCTGTAATCACCGAAAAGGCAATAAGATACGAAACCCACAAGGCTTTTCATTTGATCTAATTTCAGCTAAGAGCAATTGACAACACAAGATATCAAAATATGACCCTACCCAACGTTGGAGGAACCATCCAAGGGCTGAATAAAAACACCAAATTGGCAAATGGGTATCAATAAAAACCTAAACTTTAGATAAATTTTCAACCAACCACGAAACAGTACCAACAAAAAATAATTTCTACAATCACTAAAAACTGAAAAAGGTACGAAACCCACAAGGCTTTTCTTTTTTTTGTTCGACGATAAAGTGTTCGGCCCAGCTTACGCGCACCTCAACTAATCCCCTCCACGGTCAGACCATCCACGCCGGAATTAGGTATTCCCAATAAATTCCTTTCTTGCGGCTTGACCCAATAATTGAACCCTGATCAATTGTGTGGGAGCAAACCTACCAACTAACCCCTGGGGCTAACAAGGCTTTTCATTTGATCTATGTTCAGTAAAGACCGATTGAAACCCACTAGGCTTTTTTTTATTCATTTGATCTAATTTCAGTTAAGGCCAATTGACAACACAAGATATCAACAACAACAAAACATCCATACCCCACGTTAGAGGAACCATCCAAGGGTTGAACGGGCCAGCTAAACCCAGAAGCCGGTACAGCTATATCCTCCATCAATCCGTAATCGAATAGCCAATTGGTGTTCTCCGGAGAAACCATTTCCGGCTAACCGCCGGGGAATTTGAAGAATTTTCCGGCGAGGTTGTGGCGATGGAGAGGAATTGACAGAAGGGTTTGGCTCTTTGGTTCAGGAGAGGAAAAGGGTGTCTGACGAATGGGGAATTGGGAACTTGGGAAGGTATTTGGCTTGGCGTGTGTTGAGATTCTCAAGACAGCATCACGATGACCACGTTTTGACGTGTTATTGGGCTTGTCCACCATAGTCCACTCGACGGTCTGCAGCCTTGAGTGGAAGTGGAAGTGGGAGTGGGCTTGGGCTCTATATAGTTGCACATTCAAGTTCAAACTCTCTCTCACACTCGTAATTATTCAGCACTCCTGAGTTTCACATGTCGTTGCCTACGTGATACTCTCAATTATTTGGCTATGCGGTAGAGACACTATTTTTTCCTTTTGTTGAGTGGTAGAGAGACAAGAAGAGACCCACATTGTGCGAAGGAAGGCAATTTTTTTATTTGTAGGAAGTACCACAAGGCAATGCCATATGATACTTCGCGAGTACCGAATAATTGGTCCTCGCACTCTCCGTTTCACGTTTTCTTGAGTAATTGTTCACCCAAAAAACAATTCTTGAGTAGTTGTTTAGTGGTTTGTGAAAACCAACCCAACTCGAGTCGAGCCGAATAATCCAGCTTGAGCTCGATTTATTTATTATTGAGTTCTTCGGACTTGGTTCGTTTACTAAACGAACTTTAAACGTGAGCTCGACTCGTTTACAAACGAACCAAGTGGTGCCTCAAACAGTTTGCAGCCCTAGTCCTAGGACACTAAGGGACTGTTCAGCTAAATAAGCCACTTGGCTTATTTTTTTATCCTTATTCAAAAAAAATTTGCATTTATTAGTTTTTCGTTAATTTTTTGGGGATTATTGCTTCGTCATGGCGAGAAAAATCTAAAAATTTAAAAATTACCAGTGAAACCCTTTTTTTAATAAAGATAAAAATAAGTCAATAAGCCAATTTTTTCGTCTTTATTCAAAAAAAATTAGATTTCGATCGTAATTTTTTACTTTTTAGATTCTTCTTGTCACGAAGAAGCAATAATCTCCAAAAAATTGACCAAAAACTAACAAATGCAAAAAAAAAAATTGAATAAGGACAAAAAAAATAAGCCAAGTAGCTTATTTAACCGAACGGAGCCTAAGCGTGGTTTCATTTCATCATAAGGTCTATGTTTTCATAGATTTCTTAATAACTCATGTTTCTCACATACATCAACTAAAATACTACCATTTAACAAAAAAAAACTTAACTATCGACGATAGTCAGTACAATATAGAGGAAACGAAGCCTGAATCATCCCAAACTCATATGCGGTTCATGCAGGAGGGTTTTGCTGTTTGGTTTAGGAGAATAAAAAGGTTTCTGTCACTCAGAATAACGAATGGGGGAAAATGGAACGCTGCTACTGGTACAGCAGGAGGAGCACAGCAGCCGCGCACAGATCGCTTTTGCGCCCGTCTCGGGTCCCGCAAAGATGATCGGAGCCGCTCATTTTGTTCAAAATACTTCGTTTAGGGTCCCTGTAAAAAATCATCTCAATCCGATATCGGGAAGGGTGTTTACGAATCATCCAACTTTGCTTCAAAATTTAGGCTCCCGAGACGGGCGCAAAAGCGATCTGTGCGCGGCTGCTGTGCTCCTCCTGCTGTACCAGTAGCTTTACAGGGGAAAATGTATTCGGCGAGTGTTGAGATGTTTGACTTGCTACTAGGCCTGCAGCCTACTCCACTCAATATTCTATAGCCTTAGTGAAAGTGGGCTTGGGCTCAATAGTTGGGAAGATGCCCTATGATCCAGTTTGGTCTACTTTGGGCCTTTATGGGTTCAGAGACCGCAAAATGATCGAAATCGTTTATCTTTAAAAGCTCATCGAGTAGTTCATTCACATGAAAAGTTAGTTTGATCGACCATCAATAGCTTCGTAAACGGAATATATCTGCGCAATGAAAAATAGATGAAGTAAATATCGAAATATGAGGCAGCCATCATGTCGTGTCGCATTCAAATTGTACCATTTCATTTTTTGTGTCAAACCCTATTAATTTAACAAAAATGCTGCAACGATGCCCAAATCAAACACCCATTTACACACCCACTCACACAAGTATGTGGGCTCTATTTATGTGAGTGATGTATGATTTGGATGTGGTTGTAGACTTACTGTTAATTTAAACGTGAATTTATGTTCTATAGTGGAGCCGAAGCTCCCATCTGATCACCCTATGGTCTGCTCTAATACGTGTCTTTTGGCTTTCTCCTTAGCCCGCAATAGTTATTCAAATGAATTACTTGCATTCTGTAAGGCTCGTCAAGTAGACTCCTCTATGCTTGATTGAACATCGATAGCTCCATAGATGAAATACATTTGGGCAAAGAAAATTAAGAAAACAAAATCTCTCTGATGTTGAATTACCGGGACATTGTGTCATGTCTTGTTGGAGTCCCATCATTTTTTGTTTTGTCTCATTTTGAGTTCATGTCAGAACCTGTCATATATGTTGTTACTAACCCGATTTGCTTTAAAATCGTGTCATATTCGAGGTAACACAGTTAAGAATCTTAGTTCAAAGAATTTTAAAACATGTAAGGAAAATATTCAAGTAAGTATTAAGTAACTCATGAACAACCTGTTTCATCTAATTTTTCCAGTTGAATTTTCGTATAGTTAAGTCATATTAACATGTGTGTCCGAAAACGCCCACTCCTAATTACTACCTCCGTCTCATAAAATTTATTTGGTCCGTATAACAAAGATTTAAAAATAACACATTTTTTTTAAGAAAAAATTCAAACTTTTCTCATGCATTAAAAGAACTCGGTGATATTATCCAGTCATATTCTGTTAAAAAAATTAATTTTTTTTAAAAAAATATTATTTTTAAGTTTTTGTTACGCAGATCGGACACAAATTTTATGGGACGGTGGGATTAATTAGTTACCCTCATCATGGGTTCCAAGAAAAGGGCATGTGATTTAACGTTATTTGGATAGACTCTTTCCCAATAACTTTTGAGCAATCATATTTTTAATGTCCTTGGACAGACCAATTGGTTAAAGCCAAATTAAAATAGTGAGTCCTTAAAAGCTTGGTCAGGATCCCAATTCCACTCTCCTCATTTTCTGTAGTTTACTAAAATTTTGAGTCATATGATTGGACAGAGAAATTTTAGGGTGCCGAGTGGGTATTACGTGGCGGTATTCGTCGGCAATTTCAACAGTCCAAACGTGTCTTAAATGGCTCAGATTTATTTCCTCTCTCCCCTCACTCCACCTCTCTCTCTCCTCTTTTACTCTCTATAAAATCCGAATCGCCCAAAACACATTTGGATAACTGAAATTGCCGACGGAATACCATGTGTGTGGTACTGCTCGGCACCCAAAAACTTCTCGATTGGACAATCTTTAGAGATTCTTCTTCTTCCCAATCTATTATTATTTTTACCATCCTTGTCGCGTTACCTTTGCATAGAATAGTGTAGTTGTTGTTATCATCTGCCAGCTTCAAACTCTCAACTCACCACTATTTCACCCAATATGATTGCTCAGTTTTTTATTCCCGTTTTCGTAGTCCGTACACTACTCATTTCATTGCAGTTGTTCAAACAAAGAAAAAGCTCGCCCGAACACTTGAGCTATAAAAACAAATCCTTTAAGCAAAGAAAGTAATCTCGAAAAACAACCATTTCAATACGCAACCATGTCAATCAGACTAAACAACATTTACATAACAAAATGCTTGAGGTTTCATCAGAAAACCACAGAATAAATATTACAACTCCTTTAATTTTGACCCTTTTAGACGATGAAAGCACGCTGCCAATCCTGATACACTTCATCAACTTATTATAAACTTATGAAATTGCCAAAGTGATGAATCACCCCATCATTGGAATCGACTCATGGAATATGAAGGAAGGAATTAATTAAAAGGGATTATTATTGGAGATAACCAGCAACCCTCTTCCTTATCTCATCTGGGTTTGCACCCACAAGCTTATCCACCTGAGCTCCTTCCTTCATCAACACAAAGGTGGGCATGGCCTTTATCTCCATCTTTGAGGACACCTCCTATTTATTTCAACCAGTCAAAGCACACAAAAAAATATAGCACTGACTTGATTTTGTTTACATAACCAATTGCAGCTGGTATTATGTTCTCGTAAATTGGAAAACATCGGGCCCGCAAATTATTATTGGATGTGAGGACAACCAATAAATTGAAGGAAAAAACAATTGAAGTTTAAGATATTTTTAACGATTGGCTCAGTGGTTATTGTCTGAGACTTAGAAGTTTTCTATCAAGTTTGAAACTTAGAGGTTCGATAGTAAGTTTGAAACTTATATAGAGGCTTTTTCTCTCGTAGATCTCGAGTTTGAATCTTTCTAACTGTTATCAACTGTAATGGGCTAGTCCATACAAGCCTTTTCCCCAACTTTTATTGGCTGCACTAGTTGGCAGTGGTATTGGACCCCAGCGATAAGTCGACATGCGCATAGCTAGGTGGAATATGATTTTAAAAAAAAAACAGTCTAGGATACCATTTTGGACTAGGTGAAATGTACCCAAAAACCTGTGTCCCTTCCATGTTTATTCTTACCTGTTTATGATTAGATTAGTAGATTACCTTAACTTCATCGACATCCACCACTAGAAACAGAATATCTTGGTGAGTTACGGCCAGGTTTTCAAAAAAAGGCTTCATGGCAACAGAAGGCATGCACCAGGAAGCTGTAAAATGCACTATAACCTGCAATTTACAGGGAAAAAAAAAACCTTATCAAGATTGATACCGGGGAGGGAATTAGTTGGGATGCGCAAAAACTGGCACGACCGTCAAACCAAAAGAAAAGCTAGTAATACAACAGTTTAATACCAATAATAATAGCATAAGAGGAAAGTACTAACGGGGGCGCCTTCGTTTTTAGCTTGAGTTGTGAAGGAATTCCATGATTCTTCAGAGTTTATTTTGATGACTCTGGTTTTCACAAGCTGCTCATCCCCTGCCATTTTTTCTTCTTCTTTTCCTTCCCCCCCTCTCTGTACCAGAAGATGGTGATATTTATAGATAGGTTTTGGCCAGAGAATTTTAATGTATTTTTGGGAAATACATAGTTGTAATAATACTTGCAATTGCTCTCATACTCGTTTAGTATTAATTAATTTATTTTTTATAGAATTTGAATGGAGATGGGATT
The DNA here is from genome assembly GCA_019656835.1 of Rhododendron ovatum. Taxonomy (NCBI): domain Eukaryota; kingdom Viridiplantae; phylum Streptophyta; class Magnoliopsida; order Ericales; family Ericaceae; genus Rhododendron; species Rhododendron ovatum. The sequence continues at coordinate 4,226,493 of CM033795.1, forward strand.
GAATTGATTGAGGTAGGGCCCACTTTGATAGCCACTTCTTCACACCTATCCAGAATACATTTCCTGAGGTTTATCCAATTCTATGGGCTTCACATGATAATCATGCATTATTTTTAATACACATCTGCTAAGAAATATCTGTATAGGAATCATGGGGTCCTCTCTTGAAAAATCTCTCTGTTTTGTGGCCCTGTATCACAAAATTCTACTATTTGTTTATTTTTGAAAAAATATAATCCGGAGTCAATGAAAAAGCCTTGCAGTTTGATGGCAATTGTTCCTATCTTGCAGGCTTAGACAAACCCATTTCAACAAGTAATTACTGCGTCATATGTTGGCTATTTTATTTATGGTTAGACTCGAGGTTCCACATGTTCGCCTTTTGGAATAGGCTCAATATTTTTTGATAAAGGTGAGTTCCCGGTACTGGGTATGTTAGACCATTGGAATCGCTCTGAGGTGATCGATCATGATTTTCAAACTGCTAAAGATAACGTGGTGATTCTAGATCCCGACCAAATAATTTTCCTTACTCCGTAGACAATTAAATCTCCTCACGTAACCACCCACAAATCACAATCATCTAAATTTGTCTCATGCCTCCAATTCCCTAGCATTTTTTAATGTGCCATTTGAGGAGGGGAGAGGGAATAAGCTGAAGTCTCTCATTTCCAGCGGCACACAGGTCAATGAGACATCAGACATGAGATATGGTGGGTGGAGCTAGCACACAGAGTTCTGCAACTGTTACCAAGTTGGCCAGAGCCTAACCGAGATCAAATAATATCCTCATCAAGATCAATGCTAGATTCAAATAATTCAAGGGAAAATGACAGTCCATGACGTATTTTGATAATTAATACCGCCAAGAACATGCTGAGAACATTTGTTAACGCTGAAAATGTCCTTAACGGGTATTAATTATCAAAACACGTCCTTCGCCGTCATTTTCGCATAATTAATTCAACTGTAGGAAAAGAGCCAAAACTGGGCAGAGAGACTCAAGTTGGTGCTAACATGTTTTTCTTGAAAAGAGCCAAAACTGAGTACTACTTTTCTTGAAAAGAAGCAATGACAGTACCGGTACGTAAGAACTATGCATTGGCTAACTTTGTGCTAACAATCACAGTGTATAACATCTGTAGGTGGCTTTCCAGTCTACCACTTGACCTAGTTATGACATCTAAAAGGGAGCTACACCAAGTATTCTCATACTACATCCAAATTAGTCCTTGTTTCCACAGACACAATCATGTTTTGTCAAGAGACTAATAGCTATTATTCCCAAGAATTCATCATACTTCAAAGCACTTGATTGAGTTGAAATCACATTTTCTTAGCTCCTTGGGCAACCAAAGGCCCGAGGCCAATTTCTGATAATGGTGATCCTCTTTGATTTAACAGAAAGAAGCAACAAGGCATTACAGTGGTACAGCGACCGATAGAAGCAACACGTATCAAATTCACCATCGGATCGTTGTGAATACAATTTTTTTGTTTCAATGGGCAACCTAAATCACTAATACAAGCCCAATATTCTCATCTCTATACAAATTACAAACGAAGAAAAGTATGTTAGAATTGCTTTCACATTTAGGTGATAATTAAGCCACGCAGATTCAGAAAATACGAAAAAGATTTTATCAAATAAAATCGGAAAACACTACTTCGTCAATATCAGCCAAAGCTCAAGCGAGAATCTAAGGACCGCACAGTGTTGGTTTGACGGCGAGGAATCCCAATCTCACAAGCATTAACCCTTGCTGCAAACCTGAGTGAGCAAAGTGACTCCCCCACTGACGGAGGATCGGGAGAAACATTGACAACCATCAAAGTCTTTGAATCCCCACCTAGGCAAGGCTGCTTAACCATTGACCCATTAGAACAGATCAAATAAACAAGAAATCCACAACGATAGAAAAAGAGATATAAATAGAAATCTTTTGCAGGAGCTCTAAACTACGTCTGACATTTTTCTTGTTTATATTTTGCAGCATGGACTAATAGTCTTATCCACCTACATATTTTGGCCACACTGCCACAGAACAACTCAGTGTACATGATTGAAATGAAGAAATCCTCGAAGATGCAACAATTCCTTCTTTGTGTTGGCCTTATCTATGTTAGATGGTAATCACGCATGTTTCCTACTGTCCCTACTACAAACATGGGGACAAAAGGCAGAATCATGATCATAACGTTAAAAAACAAAATGAAGCATTTCATGGTAGATGCTGGAATAATAGCAGATCATGTATAGTATTCGTAACTGGCCTTGGAAAGAACACCTAAATGACGAGGATTATAATGTTATCTTCTGCATACTTCTCTTACGAGTCTCGACACATTCAAGATTAGCTCTAAGGACTTCCACTGAAAACACAACCACTATATTGGCCCCTAAGGATAGCAAATTGAAACTTGAAGTGAAAACTTAACATAACATAATTGCATTGCTATATTTTGAAGCAATTTACCTGGAGAAGATATGTGAGCTTTGAGTTCCTAAATGGGACGTGGTCCTCCTTCTTTGCCAAGGCAAATATGACGTCACTTAGAGATGATAAACTCTTATTAATGGCCTGCATGGCAATGAAAAGTAACTTAGGCAATTTCCACATTGGACAACAGATTACAGGATTGGCTAGAAATCTGCTTACAAGGGTTTGCTCTATTACCTGAGTTTCCTTCAGCCGGTCTCCCGTTGCCCCACTCCTTGAGAGACGCTCACTACCAGCAAGGTCGATAAGATTCAAAACACCTTGTACTTGTTGTTCAGTGCTCTACAAAATAAAAGAACAGCATTAATCATCGATTGGCATGTCAGTGGTGCGTACAAGTGCAGGCCCACATGTATCATCGTGAGAGAGAGAGAGAGAGAGAGAGAGAGAGAGAGAGAGAGAGAGAGAGAGAGGGGCCAAGTCTTATGAGTGTTAATACCTCATTATAACCTGATATCCGCAGAGTGAAGACGAAATGACTTCGTGAAGATTGCTCATTCATCTGGGTCTTGCCTACAGACCTAAATAAGAACAAATACAGGTTTTGGACATATAAATAGAGGTACATGGACCATTTGGACCCAAAAAATCAGGAACAAAAAACTAAAACAGAATGGTATGTACAACTCTACTTCTCATCATAAACACAATCAAAATAGTTTGAGATACTTCCAATTCAAGGTTCTGAATACTGTACCGGCTAAAGTACCGGCTTTCTTACAAGTACAGTACGTACCAGTACCAGTGAGATACCGGGTACCGTTTCGGATTGATCGCTATTAGTGTTATTTTCCAACCTAAAAGAATTTATAGTATAATATACACTTTTTAAAACAAAAATAAAATAAAAAATATTCCGGTATTTGCCCAGTACCGTCCGGTATTGGCCCAGTACCGTCCGGTATTGACCGGTATTGTCTTGTACTTGAAGAAAAAAATAAATTTAAAAGTAGTCCGGTATTGGCCGGTACTGACCGGTATTTCTGGTACCATCCGGTATTTGGCCGGTACCAACCGGTATTTGAGCCAGGACGGGATTAGAGATGTAGGGTACCGGATATAGACAACACTCTGGTCCGTACCGTCCGGTACGGTAAAGGATTCATAACCTTGCTTCCACTTAGATTCAAAAGAAATAAAGCAATAAAGAAAGGATCATTTACTTATGAATACCTGCTTTGTGCAGCCCGATCTAAAAGATAAGAAACCTCTCTACTACTACGAACATCCACAATGGTTAGATCAGAGACAACAGTGTTGCCATTTGCATCATGTTTAATTGTGTACTGTTTTCCATTCTCTGTTCGTGACACATCAGCGCATGATCGATTTACTGACAACAAATCACGTATAGTTTCATTGTATATCTCCAACATTGACACCTACAAACATTTTTAGAGCCAACATGCAGAAACCATCATCACAAGCACAACAGCAATCAAATAGGGAAATTTAGAAGGCAAACTTATCACACACCTGCATATCGTATTTCCATCCTTGCTGCTGAAGAGATTGCTTGGTCTGAAATATCTGTTCTAATGAGCGGGGTATCAGCCCTTTCTGATCTGGGCTTCCAGGCCTGCCCATCATAGTATATGTTTTACCGGAGCCAGTTTGGCCATAAGCAAAGATGCATACCTGCAGGGGAACAACCATTATCATTCTCTATGAGCTCGAAGGAGTTACAGGTTATACATGGTGATCCCATGATGAATGCAAGATAATTTAAAGTAACTTTGAGCTCCACACTAGTCAGCCACAGATTGCAGGAACTATGAAAGAACGACTTACATTATAGGACCAAATGAGATTAACAGTAATAGCTCCAGTATCAAAAAAATGTGAAAACGCTTAGAGTGAAATGGGAAACTCAATGAATACCGAAAAAGAAAAGAAGGAAGGTGCCATTCCGCTTTCTTTTTAAACCTTCCTTTTTAAAAAGAAGGTAATTTCAAACTCAAATATAATGAAAATGAAAAATAATTTTTTAATTTTTTTACACCATTTAAAAGATCTCAATGAGATCTATCAAACAAGATCCATATTGGTACGAAAATTATTTGCATAAACACATGATTTTTGAGCTTGAAATTACCTTCCTTTTCTAAAAGTTCCTTTTCTTACAGACCGGAACGGGGCCGAAAACTCAAGAAAGTTGAGAAGACAATGGCTGACAATTCCTTGCCATTCAACTTTCAAGTATTGAGATGGAAAATATAAAAAAATTAAAAACAATAATTAATTGATTATGGTACATTGATATCCAAATACGGCCTAGAATGTGTCACCAGTTGAATTAGGAAATATATCTACAACTTGAATAATCTAGCCTCCTCATACAAACCCTATGAAGCATGGGTACTCAAGAAAACATGTTGTCTCAGGCATTGGTACACTGCATGATGCATCTGCTTGCGTACTGGGTACATGAAACATGTATACAATTCCTAAAAGTTTCCATATCCCTGTTGTAACCAGCTCGTTCCAAATACTTAGCCCACCCGCTTTCATACCCATGAAGTTAGCATAATGAGAATGATTTCGTGTTCAGTATTCTTTTAGATTTAAGCTTTTGGTTTGCAAGTTCTTTTACGTGATGGCATTAAACTCCAATTTATACCTTGCTCGTGGTAAATTCTTGAATGTAGGTAAGAACAATAATCAACTCAGCCATTTCACTAAATTTTGCATTTGGTGTTGTAATTGTTGCATACAATGTACAATGCATTAATACATCTTTAAGAGACATAATTTACCCCTATCGCCTATCCTACTCATAGGATTGTTGCATGGCAGCATGAAATACCCATACTACACATGTACGTGTGCCTCATAAATCACAATACAAAACATACTCCAATCTAGAAAAACATTGGTTAGAGCTCCTGAAAATTTTATGTTGATACAATAATTGGAGTAAACTAGGCAATAAGTCACCTTATAACCATCAAGAGCACTCTGGACAAGCTGTGAGATTTCCACAAAAACCTCCTCTTGCGAGGCGTCAGGCATGAACACTTTATCGAATGTGAAAGAATGTTTTTGTACTGATGAAAAGAGAAACACGGAGTGAGATCGTTGTATGCATAAAGCAAAGCGTAAAACGAAAAGGCTCTGAAATAAAAGAATACCATTTTGTATCAAGTCAATGCCCCGTCCAAGCATTTCAAGTGATGTGGGATAAGAAATAACTTTTGGTTCCGTACCAACACCATCTTCGGGCAACAAAGGTCGTACTCTACAGAAAACACGGATGTTACCTTTCAGTTCCTGCAGCAGAAAAGAGTTTAGCTGATGAAAATGTTTGCTTACCACCAGTAAATATGTTGCAGAAAAATCCTTACCAGTACTGTATTATGTAACTTTTTCCGTAGATTCTCTCCTTCAATAATTTTCACTTCTGATTCTGCAAGACGGCTTTGTAATTCTTGAATAAGTTCTCTTTGCTCTTCATATCCTGTTCTTGTCTCCAATGCAGATAAATCAGACATCTGAGACACAAGATCAAAGTCATTCAGAGATGTAGCTGGCATAGGATATCAACGCAAACATGTTCCTTGTACTAGTAATTCATCTTTCAGAAACACAAGATTCCAAATGATGATACCTCCAATTTCTTCTCGGCAATTGCAAGTTGACTTTGTAATGTTCGTATCTGTGCGGTTTGAGACAAACACATTGCCTGTTGAACGAAAACCCATTGTGGAAGTTAATTTATGAAAGGCACAATCTGTGTTTGAGAAAAAAAAATAAAGCAGCAGAAAAACAAACCTTCAACTCATTTGACCTCGATGTTAGGCACTCCACTTCAGCTAAGGATTTTCCACTACGTTCTTTATATTTGGAAACTTCAGCTGTTAAGGCCTGTACTTGTAACAATTGGCAGTCACGATCTTCTCTCACTTGCTGCAGATCACCCCTAAGGCACCCCACTTCTTTTGCAAGAGTTTCTTTCTGCTTCACAGCCTCATCTTGAGAAACCTAAACATAGTACAGTAAGGAACAAAAAATGAGAGGACGTCTGCAAATTATAACAATACACAATCTGATCCCAGCATGGCAATAGAGATAATCAAGTTGACTGGAGAATCAGCTATACAATTACACATTGTCCAAGAAAGATACAAATGTCCCTAGCAGACTCAACACATAGTTACATGTTCCTAGAGTCGATATATACCAGAATGCCTAGATCTGGACAAAAGAAAGTTAAATCTAACCATTAGACCTACGTGGGTAATCAAAAACTGTTAGACCATGGAGCTACTAAGCCACTTATTGAATGGGATAACGCATAATATATATAACCCCATTGTCTTATTCTTCTATGATTCTTCCGACTGATTGCAGCCGGCGAACTTTGAGACAGACAAAAAGTAACAAATCAAGCACGTGGTTGTTCACATACAACACATCAAATGCTATACCGAGATATCATAATACAAAATGTTTATATTGCAAATGAAATGAACTCTATATGAACCTACTCGAGATGACGTAAGCTGATCCTGCAAGGAATTATAATGACCCCTTAAGGTACTGAGATTCTCAACTACTGCAGCTTTCTCTTTCTCAACACGCTTAAGGGTTTCATTGGTTGTAGCAAGCTCTGACTGGAGTCTACTGTTGTATTGTTGCAAACTTGTGTTGTACTCTTGCAATCGTTTGTACATATCATTAAGTGAAGAAATCTGCAAATCGAACAAACCCACATGAGGAAAAGATGAAGTGATTTCTGGACAATGAACAGAGATAAATGATCTTTTACTGAAATTGAAATCACATCTCTCTATTCACCTTCTGATTAGCATTTGAGTTCTCTCGTTGAGAAATGCGAAGCTCTTCCGAAAGAGAAGCTTGCGACCTCTCTGCAGCAACTTTAGCCTCTTTCTCAATTGCCAGAGATTCCATTGCAGCCTAATTGTTGAATTCACAATGTAAATTCTTCTCAGCAAACAACTAAGGAAGTGGAAATAACAATTCTACCGGTCTTACCAACTTATCAGATTCTGCCAATGTAAATCTCCCTTGCAAAGAAGCATAATTTGCCCTCAGCTCCACAATAATTGAATTCAATTCCTCTTCCTTTGCCTTCATTAGCATCTCTAAATCACAAGCAAATTAACTGACATTAACAACCAGTTTAAATTTTTCATGAACTCAGGTAAATCAAAATAAACCAATCATTACCCATATCGGTGCATTTCTTCTCCACCGTTTCTAACAAATCCTTTAGCTTCTCTTGCTCCAAAAGATAGTTCCCTTCAAGCTCTTGAAACCACTTTATACAGAGCCTAAGCCTTTTAATATAATCCATCATTTGGTCACATTTTTCCTATAGAATATAACAAAGGCTTGCTTTACTAAACACGAAGAAACAAAAAACAACCCCTCATTGTTCTATCACTGAAATTAACTTGAAGCTCAAAACCCACTTACGCATATCAAATACTTAAGTGAAAAAACTTCATGGTTCAATCAGTGGAAAACATGATTCTATCATTAAAATTTACTTGAATCTCAAAACCCTAATCTACGCAATTACCTTGAGATTGAATTTGTTCTTTGTTTTCATCTTCTCATTCAGTAATGCCTCAACATCTTCCCTTGTAAGCTCAATACTACCACATTCAGAACCCGCACTGCTACCCGGGCCGGGCCCGCCGGCCATAGGCAGATCTTGGCCTCCATTGACAACGGAAAAGGCCTGCCTGGTTCTAATGCCGTTTGCCGGCCCCACCATCTTGGAAATTCCGATCTTTCGGCGCTTATCTACCGAAACCTCATCAACTAAACACTTACTCTACAAACCCACAACAAATTCCACAAAGTGATTCAAAACCCACAAATCATTATTCCAAAGAACTACACTTGCTCTACAAACCCACAACAAATTTCGCGGAAAGGATTCATAAACCCCAATTCTTTAGTCCAAAAATACTACAAACCTACAACAAATTTGACAAAATGATACAAAACCCACAAATCTTTAGTCCAAAAAACTTCACTTGCTATACAAACCCACAACAAATTTCGGGAAAATATTCAAAACCCACTAATATTTATTCAAAGAAGACAGAACTGCTGTACAAATGCACAACGAATTTCACAAAAAGATTCAAAACCCACAAATATTAAGTCCAAAAGAACAGAAAAATAAGCTTACATTTGAAGGGCTAGGGGGAGCAGGAGCGCAGGGGACTGGAGGCTTGTTCTGGTTCTTGGTAGCCATTTGAACTGTGTGATAGAGAGAGGGTTTTAGAGAGAGAGAGCAGCAGAGAGTGAGTTTGTGGGGAGGGTTGGGTTTGATTCTGGTGGGGCCGTGGATTGCAATCAAAGCTATCGACGCATCAGAGCCGTTGCTTTGATTTGCAGGGAACTCATGATCTTTAAAAAAAAATCAATTGTTAAACCCTAAAATAATGGAAAACAAAGAAATACTCCTACCAGTGACATATTGACATCAGAAGTTAAAGAAAAGAAATCTCTCTCTCTCTCTCTCTCTCTCTCTCTCTCTCTGTGTGTGAAGCTTTCCACCAATTTTCTTTCTCTCTCTAAACCTAATTGGACGTTTTGGTGATATAGAATTGACTCAGTGAGTTGGAGGACGAGAGGAGAGCGTTGGGGCTTTTGAATATTTTTGAACTGGAATCAGGCGGTAGTGTGGGGGACAGATTCGTTAGAAATCTTTAATGACCAGTATGCCCCCATCATTTGGTGATATTGCCGAATGTGGTTTTTCATTTAATTCTTTTCTTCCTTGGAAGATGACTTTCTCGCACGACAAGATGAATTTTGAAAATTCTTTTTTAAGAAAATAGAGTGCAAAAAATATTTTCTAGTTTCTTCTTTAGTATTTATGAAAACGACATTTTCATGTTTCTAGGAAGAAAAAAAGAAAAGAAAAATAAAGTATCCAAAACATCATTTCACTTCAGCTTTCATATATATTAATACTTTTTATTTATTTGACTCGTTTAGCTTACGTATATGAAGTTATTAAGTAGTATATTTTTATGTGTGACTTGAAGTTATTTTTGAAATTATATTTAAAATGTAAAAACGTATATTCTAACGAATTCTAAAGGAAAATGCTGCCAAACCGAGCTGTTGTGTTGATGAGGCTAAGGAATGGCTCTTAGGAGTAAAAACTCAAGACCTTAAGTTTGGATTCTGAGTCTCACTAAACCCTCTCGCAGAGGATGTCAATATTTTTACTTACATAGAAAGCAACACATATATTAATTCAATAAAACTAGGACGACATTTCCTATGCTTTTGATTCAAGTTAATTATGAAATTTCCAATAAAAAATAAACAGACATAAAAGATACAATCTAAGAAATAATGGGAAATAACCAGCGATTTTTAGGATACAATTTTTTTACACAGTAGTTAATGAGTCGGACTACGTATATTGGTTGAATTATAAAAATTTGAGGGCACAATTGAAAGCAATAGAAAGTGACATTAAAAATGCATAAAGCACAACGACCAAACTCAAAATAATAGTTTAGCCTTGTCTTGAAATTCGAACGAACCATAGAATATGGTGCACATTTTATGAGGTAACTACTAATTAAATCCAATCAGTCAATTATTTTTGGATCACTTTTGTAAGACCACATCATGCATGTGATTATTTTTTCAAAAAAACCAAGAACAGAATACAATATGCTAGGAGTTAAACGGATCCGGGCAGCCTGCCAAGCGTCGTGCCAAACGTTACGCCCTTGAAGAATGATTTTTGTGGGGTAAGTCCTATATATGAAGATTATTCAAATCGCAAGTTAATCTTAAATATTTTTTTTATGACTTTTTGAAGAAAAAAAAATTTAGCACAATCCAATATTACTGATATCGAATTGAGCTAATTTTTTTCAAGAACCCATAAAAAAACATCTTAAGAATAATTTGAGATTTAAATTATCTTCGTAGGACCCCTCCACCCCACAAAAATCAACAATAAATAACAGGTGTTCTGCCAACCAAACAAGTACTGCTCGCATGGTCAAAACGACCTTGTTTTGCCTTATGGTGTGGTGACTGCTTGCATGGTCAAAACGATGGTATTTTTGCCCGCTTGACAGGGAATGCTTGGCAAGATTCCCGGATCTGAGTTAAAGGGGTTAGGGTGAGCCAAACTCCATTACGAACCAAGTCAATTATCGGTCACCACCTGGTTTTATCATAGACAGTTAGGTACCTTCTTTAGATAGAAGAATTGTTAGGTACCTAAGAAAACAGATAAATGTATTTCATGTTGATGAAACTCAAAGCAAAATGCCATATAAGTAGTTGCAATCTATCTCTTACTTAATGATTGCTCTAGGCTCTAGCAATGTTTTCTCCCTTTCAGACCTCAGGTGTCCGGCTAAGTTTGTGCGCATCATGAGTGATCTTTAGGACCAATTCCACCATTCATTAGCTATGTCATTTAACTCCGAATAAAAGTCTCTTATAAACTGATCTCATAAGAGTAATAGTAAGTCGGAAGTTTCGGACCTACAACCTCGCAATGAAGCAAACTTCTAAGTTGCGAGTCTTAACCAACAAGGGACCTGGGGCCGGTTCGCTCCAGCAAACTTTAGGTGCATTTAGTTCGATTGCAAAATCTCTAGGTACTAAATGCAATTATTTCAAACCAAATGACTCATCAAAGTTCCCAAGTTCTTTCCAAATGTTTAAAAGCAAAACAAATGTTTTCTCACTTGCGTCTAATGGCCGTCAAGAATTTTTTTTTTCAGAGCCTTGCCTTGTTCTTTTCAGTTTTCAAAAAGAATTTTTCAAAAAATATCCCCTAGATTCCCTCTAGATTCCCTCTACTTCTAACATTTCTCTCTCTATCTCTCTCCACTTATTACCCCTACTATTTTTTAAAAAACTTTTCAAAATCCAAACCAAACACGGCAAAAATTCTCCTAAAACTTTTCCACCCTCTTTGGATATGATACCAAACATAAAAGATGCCCGTCTCACATGGGTACTAGTGTTAGCAGTTGGAATTTCCATTTCGTTTCTTGGTGCTTTGATGTGGTCTTTTTCCCTACTCTCCTTTTGGGAGTCTTCTTCTTTAGCCCCTCTCTCTCTCTCTCTCTCTCTCTCTCTCTCTCTCTCTCTCTCTCATTTTTTATGCCAAACGTGTAGCACTAACACTTCTCAGCTCTTACTGAAAAGATAATCGAGTAGTACTGACATGCTATATGTTTGGATCAACTTGCGCACCTCGACTAATTCAGAAGCCCTTAAGTTAATGACTGGACAAATCCTCGAGCGACTAACGTTTCGTGAAATTTGAACATGCGACGTCATGAAGAATAAACATTACTATTAGTTTTTCATGCCCACTTGGACAATTTGGGTTCTCTCCGTACCTAGTTTAGCTAGAACAAAGACTGAACTTCTTCCAAAGCTGTTGATGTTAATTGCTTGCCATTTTTAGGTAACTAGTTACAGCACTTCTTTTTTTTTTTTTCATTGTCGTATACAATTTTTGGAAGATTAGCGGAAAATTAATTAGTTTGTTAACAATCAAAAAGTGTTTGATTTCTCTCTATAGATTCGAACCCCAGATCTTTCCGCCCCTTGCAAGGCAAGAGGTACAACCAGATGTGCTAATCTAAGAGCTCCATCTATAACTTAGGAATTAGGATATTGTGGATAAAGTATCTTATATACAAATTGTGAATTTGGTTAATTTCTATAAATGATTTTCATACTCTTCTTTTATTCTTCTGCACTTTTTTTTTTTGGCCATGTTCACATAGCGTTAGGAAATTACTCTTCATATTTGAAAACTAAATTAAGAAGGATAGTTTGATATTCCATGTGTACAAGGACGTCAATATAAAAGTAGTGCATAGGATAAAAGTGAAGTGCCAAAATTATTTTCATTTGCTTTTCTTATCAAAAGATTGAATACTGATTATATAGATATTTATATACATCGCAACATAAATTCACAGATGATCGTTTGTGTCTGATCATCATAGATCCTAACCCAGTTAATATCTTTAATTAAGTTGAGGCACACGTGATGTCGTGTGATGTTGAAATATGCATCTCAACATAAACCACACAAGATCATGCATGCGTATCTCATCATAGGTCTTCGTCCATTTAAGATCGATCTTTAATTAAATTGAGGTACACGTGATATCGTGTGATGCGTGCCTCATCATAGATTCGGGCCGGCCGTTTAAGATTTTTAGCAATAGCCTCACTTCATATTTGCCTCATGATCAAGCATTCTAGTTCTTGACTTGGTGCAAACGTAAAGATAATACAAGATCTTGAACTTAATCGATAATTTCCCCTACAAGCTACCCAAGTTAAAGCCTTTCAGAAATAAAAGTTGACATGGCCTGGGTAAAAATAATAATAATGATAAAGTTGACATCGAATCTTATTTTATGGAATGCTATATACCATTCTAAAAAAACAGAAGTAGTATGCAAACAATAGACCTAAATTATATTGAACTAGAACCTAAGGATTTCAGAACCAATCACAAAAAAAAAAAGAAAAGAAAAGCAATTCAAGTGTCGGATTTTAGAGCTGTTGAATTGAATACAATTTATTAAGAATGAGTTTTTCCTAAAAAGTATATGTCTATAGCTTACTAACTTTAGAATTTAGACGAGTTGTTTCCGCTAAATGAACTCTCTAACTAATGTATGTTAGGGGAATAATTTATCTCGAAGTCTGTGTTTTGGTGGACTTTAACCCGTTTAACAATAGGAAAATCTAGCATGAAACTAGGTTCGAGGCCCGGAGGGCATGCACAACTTGGTTGACCTTGACACTAGTTAAGTTCTCCCCAGTTCTTGGTCCCATGGAAAATAAATGAGAAATGCTACGTACAAAGAAAACTTATCATGATCGAAAGTACCTCGAAATTAAAGAGTAACTAGTAGTTAAAATTCACTTTGATGTATGTGACCCAATCATCAAAGTGATTCTCAACCACAGATTGCTTTTTTCGGGATACTTTCAGGATAAATTTTCTTTGTACCTAGCATTCCTCAAAATATATAGGTTGGGCAGCAAAATATTGGAAACATGTTTTTTTGCTCGGCAAAAAAAATATGAAAATACTTTCTTTTTTTTTTTGCTTGTTTCTTCGGGGACGTCTCCTGATAGAAAAGAATTGAAAATACTTCGTGGTGTGTTTATATCGATCCATCATGTCTTACTTCCTCTCTTCATTAGATTAAATTAATTAAACAACTAATATATGTGATTTTAATAGACTGGATAGGGGCTCATTAATTTCGAAGGGTACGTAGGAATCACAAAGTGGATAGAGAATGTGACGCTGTATCTGCCCATTAAAATAAATAAAACAAATGGCAACATTGAAATGATCTGTACCTACCTCTCTTTGTTTTTGTTGGATGATAAACGAGACGAATGGATCTCGAGTAGTGAATTCGTTAAATCTGATTTGAAAACTCAGAGAGTTTAAAAATTATAGTATTTAAGATTGGTTGGTTAATCGGGCAATATAGTCGATCAAGAATGAACTTTAATGGAGCCGATGTAAAATAACTTGAATTTTTAGACATTACTAGTAAAAGAATGAACTGACTAATAGCTAGTTTAATCAAACTTTGTTAAACTAAAAGCTTAATGAATTGAACTTCAAAAAAAAAAATATCAAGCTTAATTTTTCATATAAAAAAAAACTAATTTTTTTAACGAGCCGAACACAAATTCGAATTTGGCATTAGTTCTCACTTTTCACTGATTTGTAATATTTAGGGTGCGTTTCCGCTGAACTAAATGGACTACAGGCTAATGGCAATAGTCAAATTATTTTCACTAGATAGTATTTCAGTTTATATATGTGAGGAGAATGTTTTGCCTAAAAATTCATAAATACATGAGTTTTAGGCGCCGTTTCCATTAAGATTCTTATTTTTTAAGTATTTATTAATTTTTTGCTATACGAGATGGGTCATTCTCTTGTATACATCACCTTTAATTTAAAAAATAAGTTTTTTTTTTTTGAGTTAGCGGAATCGGTCTATCCATTTTGCTTAGTAGAAACGCACCATTAATTCACAATGCGGTTATGCTTGGTTTACTGAACATGATTAGGGGAAAGAGAAGTATAAAAAAACAGAAATGGAAGAATGCCCCGTTGATTTTGGATTTTGATTTGTAGGTAGCGAGTGTAGAAACAAATAGAATAATGATTGAAAATATGATTAATGATTTGAGAGAGAGAAAATGAAAGTAATGTTTAGAGAGAGATAGGATAATAATGATTAGAATCCAAAATTTAAAACTCTTAAACGAACGGGGCCTATAATATGTATATGTATCTTCAGAACTAAAAAATGGAGATGCGGGGTATCGATCCCCGTACTTCTCGCATGCTAAGCGAGCGCTCTACCATCTGAGCTACATCCCCTGCTTGCTGATATCGGACTACTAATTAATTATAATCAATGTCTCCGGCCAATGAAATTCTAGTACTTGTCCCATTCACTCTGACAAGTGAAGTATACATTACATTTTACCTAATTCAGGTTCAGAAATGTTTAGTTAGGGAGAAATTTTTCAGTGCCGGGTGGGCATGGCCACGTGACGCCGAGCACGCATCTCGGCCGTCCAAAATGATTTGAGCCGTCCAAACGTGTTTTGGACGATCGAGATGCTTGCTCAGCACCACGTGACCTGTGCCCACCTGACACTGAAAAATTTCTACTAGTTAGGGGCCTAGGGCATTTAATTTTCAAAATATACGATTTGTTGTTGATTGTGAAAAAAAAATAATATGAAAGGAGGTTTTGGTTGTATCCTTTCGGCCAATTACTAAAACTCTATGGGAGCAAAACCAGCTGTGGGTACCTTTTGGCTTTTTTTTTTTTTTGTGCTTATTCATTTTTTTCACATTTGTTAGTTTTTCGTCGATCCTTGGAGGATTATTGCTTCGTCATGACGAGAGGAATCTAAAAGGTAAAAATTTATGATCGAAACCCAACTTTTTTGAATAAAGACAAAAATATGCCAATTTTTTTCAACTTTAAAAAAAATTAGGGTTGGACCATAAATTTTTACTTTTCAGATTTCTCTCGTCGAGTCTAACTAATATTCACAAAAATTTGATGCGAAACTAACAAATGCGGTGTTTTTTGAATAAAGACGAAAAGTAAGACAATTGGTTTGTTTAACCAAAAAACTTGTTCAACATTTTGGGTCGTAGTGTTTGAATAAATTTCACAGGCATTGACCATAAATAACATGGACTATTTGTTCCAATAGCCCTTGTTAATAACAATGCCAGTTTGATCCATTTCATGCAGGCAGGATCCTCAGATTCTCAATGGGCCTCTCCTGCTCTATGACAGCCGAAAAGCCCAAAGGCTTGGGAACACACAAACCTGAACCCCGGGGGGTTTTGGCAAAATGGTTGTGTGATAGCAATAGCCAATAAGTGTTCCTCCATAAGATCACATATTTTATTCCCGTGGAGGTCAAACATTTTAAAATTTGAAATTATTGGAAAATATGCCCGATCGTTACTTTTAGGACCCCGGAGTTAGTCGAGGTGTGCACAAACTAACCAGGAAATCCGATTATAAAAACACACACACACAAACTAGTCCATTCAAGGATTGGTAAGTACGTAGTATCAGATACAAAGGGAAGGAATTGCTCAATCTCCAAAGAAGACAATCCTTTGTCATCTGCTAATGTGGCCTTTCGTCCCTCTCTTTTTTAGGGATGCTATGGTTTTGATGGTGGTGCTGTTGTTTTTATTTTTTGTTTTTATTTCATGACTTGTAATCTCATCGGACTAATAGTGATATGATCAACAATATTACACCTCCTGTAGTGTTGTACTAGTAATTGACCGTGCCTAAATGCTTTCTAAATATAGTCTAAATGAAGTATCAAACCTCACTTTTTCGAAGGTTTTTTTGTGTGCGGATACAACGGTTCTTTTTAACATCATCTCACATGAGGTGAGTCCTGGATAATGGATATGCATATTGGCTCAACTTATGCGAGATGAGCATTACAAATAACCGTAAATTAGAAAAGTTTTCCTTCCTCCAACAAAATCTACTTCTTAGAAATTTTCATTTTAAGAATAAGTTTCAAACATGATCCATCTAACCAAATTCATAAAATAGTCTAACATAACAAATGTTACCAACTCTGTTTTATTTCATTAGTTGCATTCAAGGATAGCATCAGAGATATTAAGAATGTATAATCATACGGGATTCCAATTTGAATTTAATTTTTTGAACGTCCACTCACTCAAAAGTGGCACCCTTTATCGCACTTGTTTCCTTAACTAACCTAGGAAAATAGAAAAGCAAAATAGTTCCAAGATTACATATAACCAAGTAAGGAGTAGAGTTTAAAACTCTGTTTACCCAAAAGGCTCCAACAAAAAACCTATAATCTTCAATCTCAAACAAATCATAAAGCTCTAAATAATTTAAACCAATAACTCAAGTTGTATTGAACTACAATTTTGTTCTCTTACCTATTTCAGTTAAAGAGAAAAAAAATATGATGCGAAGAATTACTATTGGCCTCAAAGAATTACTTTTGGTTGCGAAGAATTACTTTAGCCGCTATAAATTACTCTTGGCCACATTGAATTTCACTTGGCCATAAAGAATTGCGAGACAATAAAGTAATTCGATGCGGCCAAATGCAATTTGTAATGGCCAAGTCCAATTCAATGTGGCCAAGTGCAATTCATAGCGGTCAAGTGCAATTCGATGCGGCCAGCAATTAGTAGTGGCCAACTACAATTCGATGTGGCCAAGGCCAAATGCAATTCGTAGTGACCAAGTGTAATTCGTAGCGGCCAAGTGCAATTCGATGAGGCCAAAAGTAATTCGATGCGGCCAAGTGCAATTAAATGCAGCCAAAAGTAATTCTTGGCCAAGAGTAATTCTTTGCGGCCACGAGTAATTCATTGCAACCAAGAGTAATTCTTTGTGGTCAAGAGTAATTCATCGTGGCTAGGACTAATTCTTTGCAGCCAATAGTAAATCTTGTGAACTTTTAATATCAGCCATTGGCTTCAATGGTTGAACTGAAGTGTCTGTTTTTATATCTCCAGAACGCTCCCATATATATATATATATATATATATATATATATATATATATTTCAAATTAGCACATAATGTCAGAATTTGGAAAGTTTTGGTATTCTTCTCTCTCTCTTTTTCATAGAGGCATTAATGTACAGTTGTTGGGAGTAAACAAACCTACATGGTAATTGTGTAATATGTGCAAAAAGTGTGAGCACTATACTAAAATGAGAAGAATGAGCCTAAACTAGTGGATCAAAGTAATCATCCATTGTAACAACTTATTTTTTACTAACTATGGATGAGCCCATACACCCTTGTGTAATGTACTATAAAAAATTAAGTTAAATAAGAAAATTAACTCCAATGCGGAAACACAGACACCTGTATATTTTCGTTAGCTTTCAACTTTCAATTCAATGAAGGCGAAAATGAAACTGTGACTTAGAATCAAGATGTAACAAAATCAATACATTTGCTGCCACCAACATATTGCAATGAATCAATTAACCAAATATATAATTAATCAATTTTTTCCCCTTAATCACTATATATATACAGGACGGTTCAAGGGACACTCAAAAAAATACCTAAAAAAATACCCCAAATCTCAAACTCATAGTTCCTGATCAAATTTTTATGATCCGAACCGTTCAATGTGTGCATAATGTGATTTTAAGGGTGCCCGCGAGAAATTAACAAAAGAGAAATTAACAAGAAAAATGATCGGGAAATGCTTGATTTGAGTAGTTTTTATTTGAATCGTTCAATAAAAAACTGTTCGAAATTGTTCAAATCAAGCCATTTCTGGTCATTTTTTTTGCTGATTTCTCACGGGTACCCTTAAAATCACGTTCTGATCACATCGAGCGGCTCCAATCATCAAAATTTGATCGAAAACTATGAGGTATTTTTTTAGGTGTTTTTTGGGTGTCCCCGGAACCGCCTATATATATATATATACACACACCACGGATCCAGTGAGGGATCCCTTACCAGTCTACGGTGCGGACCTCCCCTTTCCCGATCGAATTGCGACGATCCGAACGGTTCAGAAAAAACTGCTCGGATCAAGCCCTTCCCGATCATTTTTTTTGCTGATTTCTCGCGGGTACCCTTAAAATCACGTTCTGATCACTTTGTGCAGCTCGATCGTCCCAATTCGATCGGGAAATGGGAGTCCCGCACGGTAAGCCCGTGCGGGATCCCTTAAGGGAACCGGACTATATATATATATATATATTTAGAGAGAGAGAGTTAAATGTATGTGTGTGAGAGAGAAAGCAGTTTTAGATTCAAAATTGAAATCCGTTTTGAAATTAACGTGTGAGGGAGAGAAAGACAGACATCCCTAGATCACGGTAATTATTTTTGACCGATAACTATTAGGAAAGTAAGAAAATTTCAAAAATAAAGAATCATAATATATAAGATTAGGAAACATTAATTTTATTATTTATTTATTTATTTATCCTTCTTCATAATACTCATTTTTTCCAAGTATATTTATTGCTTACTATCCGTAAATCTCAACTATAGAAAAAATATGTCCAAATCCGATGGCTCAAAATATAGAGAATTCAAAGATTGCTGCTCCATATTTTATAGATATAGACAGTATTTCACAATTTGTAAAATCACATATTGAATGTGTGTTTAATCTCATAATTTAACCAACCACCGGTTACATTGCATTGGATAAACTATAATACAATCCGATACTCTCGATACCCATTAGAAAATGGGCAAATGGTGAAGACAGTTGAACTATTTATATTTTAGTTTTGTTGTCCTTTTACCAAGTATTCTAGTCATTTATTAGTTTGAAAAAAATTAATGAGATTCAATGCAATAATTGCTACCACTCACATAATTTTTAGTTAAGAAATGATTTTGCCACTCTTTTTTTGTTAACGTCACTCCTCTGCAAGTATGTTTTTGCACCAAAAATATACTTGCAGGAGAGTGACGTTAATAAAAAAAAGAGTGGTAAAATCAGCAGCCTTTCTAGCTATGTCACTGACCGAATCTAGATATTTGATAACTCTTATAAAGTTTGAACATGTCTTCCATCGAGTATAAAAAACAAAGGAAGAACATAAATTTTCTCTCTCTTTTTTTAAAAACATGGCCAATAGGCTTTCTAAGCACTAATGTTTGGACCTTATGGAAAAAGAGGGAGGAGGAGAGAAAATAATTAAGAAAAAATGTGAGAAACCTAGAAAAGTCTAGAACGAAAAATTACTACGCCTGATACTCTATTTTTGTTTTACTATTTTCTCTCATCTTCTTTCTCAAACCAAACAAGAGAATGGGTTTTTTTTTTTTAAACTTTCCCATGGTTTATTTTCCTTTCCCTTTATTCTAAAGAAAGCTTGACGATTTCAAATATTGGGGCCACTGGAGGATTTGTTCGATCGTTAACTTTAAATCGCAAGTTGGTCCGAACATGTGGTTAAATTAAAAGAAAAAAAAAACCTAAAGATTGACTAGGGAAAAAAATCTGGATATAAACCAAACCAAGCAGAAAAAGTTATACTCCAATCTAATCTCTTTTTGAGATTATGCGTTCTGCCGACAGTGAAAATCATGAATTTTCCACCACCATCATTACAGGCCTTACTGTATATGATTTAAATTGTTCACTTTGTTATGTGATTTGAATCGTTCACTTTGTAGGATTCGCAAAATAATATTATTCATTTAAAAAATTAGATTGATCGGACATCGATCGATGAATCAAAATTTGAATTTTGGTTTATGAAATGGATGGTTATGGACAGTTTAATTTTAAAGAATCTGACCGTCCATTTTATGAACCAATATTAAAACTTTTGATATATTTATCGATGTCCAACTAATTTAATTTTTTGCACGGATATACTACGTTATGGACTCTACAAAATGAACGATTCAAATTATAGTAATAAATGCACAGTAAAACATATAACGGCTGTGGTGGAAAACTCACGGTTATTACCGCGATGGAAAGGTGATCTCTTTTCTTTTTCCTATTTATTGGTGTGCCCGTGATGGTGTGTTGGGGCCACCCAAGAGTATACGAACTGTGGGTCCTCCAACACAGGATCACAGCTCGAAGAACATCCAAGGAAATTCCCAATAGACGGCTCCTCTCCGCGTCCTTTTGGATTTATTAAGCCAATCGAGATTCGAACGGAATAACATTAGGATTTCACACAAAAGACACATAGGATTTCCCACAAAAGACACAAGAACTCCTACAAATTACAGCAATAGAAAAGCCTCGTAGCTTTGTTTATACGGCAGCTTTCCGAGGGAGTAATTTTTTCTCCTCGTAGAATTTTCCTGGTCAACTCGTTTTGCTCCTCGTACCCGTTCTCTTCAGCTGTCGCTTTTTCGGCTTCTTTTTGTTGGATCTGCTGATAAACAAAAAGACCCAAGTTAAGGAATTGCTTTGTAATTCCCTTTTTGGGTCAGATTTCAGATGAAAAGACACGTTCATGCATTCTTTCGAATGATTGAGTTGATTGGAGCTCCAATTGGTTGATTTTTCGGGGTGGGTATCTCAAAGATTCTATCTTTTGGTAGAAAATTTTCTGGGTTTTGGTTGGATTGACAGATTTCGATCAGACGTTCTGTGTATTATCTTTTGTGTAATTCTTGCGGTGGGCCAGCAAGAATATTGGTGAAATTGTGATTGGGACGTTTCAAGGGTTTCTTTTGGAAAATTGGATTGCTTGGGTGATTAATGCTGGAAATATTGCACATTTCAAGGTGTCTATTTATGGCTAATGCTTTTTAGGGTTTATTGGAGGTAGATTTGAGGAATTACAGTGTGGATAAGGTTTTGGGTTTCTTTTTTGAATTAGATAGGATGCTTTTAGACTATTGATTGAGGTTCAAATGGATGTCAGAGGAGTGCTTCGTTTCTTTGCAATTGCTCTTTTGTGTTTCAATTTGGCAGCAGCTGGTTCAGAAGGCAATAGGAAGGCTGATGAGCTAGTTTTGGAATATCGATTCTACTCGGCTTTGGGGCAGATAAATGAGGACCTGGTACAGTTGGATATTTACTTAAGAGCAGTGAAACCATTCATGAATGCAACTTGATTCAGTTTCTGTGTGTTTTTTAATATGTTTGGACTTTAGATACCTATGTGCATATGCTTATGCTTTGATATGTTTTATTCCTAATGCACATTTGCTCATGGGTTGATGGTGTTACTGTGGTTTAGTGTAGTTTACGTGATGATTGGTTCAGTGCTTCTCGGAACTCTTATTTGGATACTATAGTATATGAAGCCTGATCTTGTGCTAGGTATCTGTGGGAACTTTATGTTGTGGAAATACAACTTTGCTTTTGCGGCCAAAACTCTTACACAATGCAAACAAGGACTTCTAATGTTGTTTCCCAATGCCAACAAGTACCTCTAGAGGCTCTAATCTAAGTGCTCTCACATTTTTCCTGTGAGGTTCAATTTTGTGGCCGCTTAGTTTCAGAAGGATTTGAAAGGGCATTCTTTTTCTAATTATTTTAAATGCTTACTGGTATTAGGTGCAGAAGATATGAGAACTCTGTAGAAGTGTGTTGCCACTTTCGGCAATGCAATAGCGGCAAAATGAATGATCCTTTAACTACTGCGTCAACATGTTTATAGACGAGATATACGTGTGTGTTGTTGAATGGCACCATGCATGATGCTTTAGTTTTGCTGTTGGAAAATGCATATGGGTTGATCAATGGTTGACAAAATGTATTGTCCATCTATAATTGCATTGGTTGATATGCACAGTCCTTGTTTTCTCACAATTGGTCATCTTCTTTACCTGACGGTTCTTCTCCACATTTTACTTGATCTTTTTGTTTTCCAACCTTCAACATGCTGCAAGACTCCCAACTTAGTCCTTAGAGTGAATGCAGTAACAGCAATTAAGCTTTATCCCATTTGCTTCAAATGGTTCTGTTTAAGGTAGAATCAGGACGGACTGACGGAGTGTTGGCCTATTAAGAAGAAACAAGTTAGTAAGATGAATGTAGCTCAAATGGGATGTTGAGGTGTATGTGTGGTAAGACTAGGAGTGATAGAATTAGAAACGAAACTATACGTGAGATGGTAGGAGTTGTTCCTTTACAGGATAAGTTGAGAGAAAATAGATGAAGGTGGTTTGGACATATATATTGTAGACCTACAGACACAATAGACAAGAAGAGTGACATGATAGTAGTGGATAGTCGGGCTAGGGGAAGAGGAAGACCTAAACTCATCTTATCTCAGTCATGTATTTTTGCTACCAGTAGCAGGGTATTAGATTGTTGATTACCACCTCTTCTGAAAGCTTACATTATCAGAGAGAGGGGAACTTTATTATTTGTAGTCTCAAACATATGCAAGTATTTTCATTAATGGGTAGACGATGTGTTTCGAATCCATTATATATTGCTTGCTTTATGACCATATTAGATTGTGGACTGCCAACTCATCTAATAGCTTAAACGGTTGGAGAGGGGTGACTTTATTATACATAGTCTCGAGTCTGAACAGAGGGCTCCTGTATTATCCCTTGTTCAAGTCTGAGGAAACAATTACCTTGTACATTGTTCAACTCTTAACAAAACAGTTTCTTTGTCAATAGAAGTTTCTGCTGTGCAGTGTTATTTCCACTTGGATGGGATTAAAATACTGTTACTTCTTAATGGAATTCGGTTTTGACCATGCTATTGTCTTTAAGATGCTATGCATACATTCTACGTGCATGTTATGTTCTGTTGAACGGTTGAACTTGAACCCAGCTAGTGTAATACATTAGACATGCTTACAAACTAAGTGTAACTATGTAATAGAGGCATCCCCAATGAAGGTTTTGTTTTTGTTTACGGAAATACCCCAATGAAGATTTCACTGGATTCTATTCTCTACGTTGACTTACTGCACATGGCGTGTCCTTGATGGAGTAGAAGTATATGCTTGGTTCTTCATGTGACTGAGGTTTAACATATTTGTCCTATTTGTGTAAATGATTTCTGATGAAGCATTGCTTATGCAGGCTGAGCTGTTATGGGTCCATTGTGGGGTTGACTTGATCAATGCAAAGGAGGCTGTTGAAGATCTCCAATTATATGCAGTAGAGTTAAAGTCCGGTTTTGATACTGCAATTGGTTCAAGGACACTGTTAGCAGAAGAAGACACTCAGAAACCTGTCCATGTCCTGAATCCGGAGGTAAATCAGATTTTGGATTGTCTAAGACAGAAAAATCTCCAGACCCTTATTTATGGAGAAGAGAGTGGGTCTAAGAATTGGTACACCAAATATCTGGAGTTCTTTTCTGCCAGAACTGATGCTCCTGGACGGCGTCATTTGCTTCAGAGTCCTGCATCAGCACCTGCCCCATCCCCGGCATCTAGCCTGTCACCATCTTCTGCTCCATCACCTTCAGATTCTCAGCTCTCTGCTCAATCTCCATCTCCATCTCCAATGGTCCCTTTTTCCCAACCCGATTTCAGTGGTTCGACCTTAGAACCTACAGCTGATGGACACTCTTCTGCTACTTCTAATTCTTCCACAAGTGGACAAACAAATAAAAAAAATAGCAACCGTAAACCAGTTGTTGTCGCTGTTGTTGTAACTGCAACATTGTCGTTTGTTTTTGCTGCATTGCTCTTTATCTGCTACCGTTGTAGGAAGGGTTCTGGAGGCGGAAGGAATGATGAGAGGCCTCTTCTGAGCTTAAGCTTAAGCGACTATTCCATTGGTAGATACACAATACCTCTGCAATCTTGTTAATTTCTAACATTAATTGCATTTAGACATTCTGAATCTCTGATGTTATTTGAACTTTGGCATTTCAGGTTCTGCATATAGAATGTTTTCTCCGCGGAACTCTATCAACAAAGAGAAGCATGATATTCAGTCATTCAATACCAACTTAAACAATAGTAATGCGGCTTCACCTCTGGATGCCAATTATTACGGTGAATCAGATATTTTCGGTGCTCCAAAAGCTGATACTCAGTCAGTAGGTGCTGCCAAAACCTCAACATGGGATTCTGTACCAATTTCTCATTCTTCTCTGAAGCCGCCACCTGGAAGGTTGAGCAATCCTGCTGGATTCCCTCCCTTAAAGCCTCCGCCTGGCAGGGAAGATAGCTTGCCTTCAAAACAACCTCCTCCTGTCAAGGAAAGTCCTCCGCCGCCGCCGCCGCCGCCGCCACCTGTACCAGCATCTTCTCTGAAAGCTTCTTCTGGCACCCCACGGCCTCCCCCTTCAGGCCCACCACCTCCACCTATACCTTCTGGCATAAAAACAGGTCCCCGCCCTCCGCCACCTCCAAGAAGTGGTGCTCCTCCTCCTCGGCCCCCACCAGTGGGCTCAAAGCCACTTCGACCTTCACCCGTTGGACCAAATCATCTGCCAAATCCTGCTGGTGAAGGAAGTGAAGCTGATGGTACCAAAACTAAGCTAAAGCCATTCTTCTGGGATAAGGTGCTAGCGAACCCCGATCAGTCAATGGTTTGGAATGAAATTAGATCAGGTTCTTTCCAGTAAGTCAAATTTTTTGCTTTATTGATGGTACTTGTGGATTCTTAAATATTTCTACCTGCTGAAGTGCAGTAAATATGTTTGTAACAACTTGTAGGTTCAATGAAGAGATGATAGAAACTCTATTTGGTTATGCCACTCCTGAGAGAAACAAAAATGAGGCCAAGAAAGAGTCATCATCCCAAGACCCTTCAACCCAGTATATTCAAATTATTGATTCAAAAAAAGCTCAAAATTTGTCGATTCTTTTGCGTGCGTTGAACGTGACAACAGAAGAAGTTTGTGATGCACTTCAAGAGGGTAAATTTCTATTCCTTTTTCCTTTTCAAGTTTTTATGCCATAAAGAAGTGAATTTTTTTTTGGATTGTTAGTAAACTTTTGATTGTCTACTAGAATCTGGCTGTGCACTGTCTTGATAATTGATTTGAGAAGTTGAAACTTAATGGTGCTTTTATTGGAAAACAGTCAATTATTTGTTGACGGCAAAACATAATATCAGATACTTTCATTGACATCAGATATCCACCTAAATAACGTGATCTGCGTTTTAACGACTTTTACAAATGCAACATTCCACTAGCACCTGGTGTTTGTGAAATTCATCTGTAAAGCTGGATATTTATGTGGACCCGAGTTGTCACAAGTTTAACATTGTTATTGTCTCTGGAATAACAATTTGCTTTTGGAGCTGTTTGACTGATTTTCAAAAAGCAAACAGAAGCAGTGAAACACTTGCATTTAGGGAGGCAGATGAATGCGGTACCTATCTGCCTGGGTTATCAATTATCATTACTGGAGTACCATAGTTGGAATGGTGGCACTCTGTGTCAACGTTTGGTTTGTTTTTAGATGCAGCTTGTGAGCTTAATAGCCACTAATTTACACAGTTCACATTGGGAGCAAAATATATAACCCTGTTGGTTTAAACAGGAAATGAGCTTCCCTCAGAGCTCCTTCAGACTTTGTTCAAGATGGCACCAACATCAGAAGAAGAACTGAAACTCAGGGTTTTCAGTGGTGATCTTTCTCGACTTGGGCCTGCCGACCGGTTTCTAAAAGTTTTGGGTGACATTCCATTTGCCTTTAAAAGGATGGAGTCGTTGCTTTTCATGGGCACTTTTAAAGAGGAGGTTTCGATGATTCAGGATTCCTTCACAACCTTAGAGGTAAAACATTGGACCTCAGAAATGCATCATTTAATTGTTTCTGTATCCCTCTGGTTGTAGCATTTCCTCAAAATTGTTGTTGGGTGGATATAAGAATACATTGACACGAATGCTGAAATTTGAACTAATGTTATTGTTAAAGCATCCGACTCCAAATCAATTGGCAATGAGCTGAGAGGCCATCCTAGATCATTTACTCCACAATGTGGGATAAGCTTTAACAGTTACCTTCTAAAATAAGCCTACAACTTCGCCTTTGTATCCCAATCTTTGTATGGATAATGGAGCGGACAAAAATGGATAACTTTTAGTTGAGGTCTATAATCATATACCATTGAGAGAGTTCAATGCAAGATATTTTGGATAAATAGCTGACCTTCTGCAGCCAGGATCTGCCATTGGCAAGCCAAGAGATAGAATTTCATTCCTAATTAGTGTGTAAACTTAACACTTCATATGTATGTGTACCAGATTAACTGTTCATAGGGAGATCGTTAAGTGTATGAATATCCGTTATTGTGTCTAAACCGTGTGGTATCTCTATCGCAGGCTGCTTGCACTGAACTTAGGAAGAGTAGGCTGTTCCTCAAGCTCCTAGAAGCTGTTCTTAAAACTGGTAATCGCATGAATGTTGGAACATTCCGTGGTGGTGCGCAGGCCTTCAAACTCGACACACTTTTGAAATTATCAGATGTAAAAGGAATAGACGGAAAAACTACTCTCCTCCACTTTGTTGTGCTGGAGATAATACGCTCAGAAGGTGTAAGGGCTGCCCGCACAGCCAGAGAGAGCCAGAGTGTGTCCACCATCGGATCTGATGATCTCCTTGACGATCCGTCCAGTGATTCAGAAGAGCACTATCGTAGCCTTGGTCTTCAGGCAGTTTCAGGTTTGAGCACAGAGCTTGAGAATGTGAAGCGAGCTGCAGTTTTGGATGCTGACAGCTTAACAGGAGTTGTTGCCAAACTTGGTCGTCAAATTGTAAAAGCCAGGGACTTCCTCAACTCAGATATGAAGAATGTTGACGAAGGAAATGGGTTCCACCGAGCTTTAAAGAGTTTTGTGCAGAATGCTGAGGGTGATATCATGTCATTGATAGAGGAAGAAAAGAGAATAGTGGCTCTGGTTAACAGTACAGCTGATTATTTCCATGGGAAAGCCGGAAAAGATGAGGGGCTGCGACTATTTGTTACTGTAAGGGATTTCTTGATAATGTTAGATAAGGCATGCAAAGAGGTTAAAGACGCACCAAAGAAGCCAAATAGGAAACCCAGTGGAGAGGGGTCCACTGTTAAACCTTCTCCTGACCCTCGCTTGCCTTCTGATCCTCGTCAGCGGCTTTTTCCAGCTATCACAGACCGGCGGATGGATAGTTCTAGTTCAGATGACGACACACCTTAAGCCTTTGCTAAGAATAGGTATATGAGATTCTTAGGAACCTCTCATCCATTTCTCTTGCTTAAAGTAATTGGATTAACAAACTATATCTAACAAATTTACTTTTGTTGGTTTTGCCCTGGGATGTATCAGGTGGCTTGGAGTCCGCGGAAGTTAAAAGAAAATTGATAGAATGTTGATACACCACCTTGTGGAACTCACAAAAACTAAATTTTGGTGAATATACATCTTGACTGAAGAAGCTAACACCAGCACGTTGTTGTATGTTGGACCGGAGGGCTTTGTTCTGTACTTTCAACATCGGTTAGTCCTTCGCGCAGCAAAAACAGTGCCTGAAAAATCTATTTATTTATTGTTCTATTCACAGTTGTAGCCACAGTTTTGTCGATAATTTTTTCAGCAGTTGGGAATCGCGTGTAGTGGGTAAATTGTATCAAAATGTAGGGATTACTCCGATGTAGTGAATGATTTGGTTAAAGGAAAGATGTATGAAATTCTGCTGTTGAACTTTTGATTCATCAAGTTCTTAAAAGAAATTCCCATTGGATGTCATTCTTATCAACATTCTATGTGTTAAATGAACTATCAAAGTAAGGGCAGAGTGACCAAGTCTGTGATTGCTGTGTTGCTTTTAATACCCAAAGTCTCCTCTATCATCTACTGAGTACTTGCATAAATCAGCTATTCAAACAATTGAAATGTCCGAAAGCTCGAGCGTTTTAATTTGCAAGTATTCACAAGGCTATGTTATTCAATGTCTTTGCTTACTTCTACAGGGGTATTATGGTATTTTGACTGCTATTTGAGTAGTGGTTTTTTTCTTTTTCTTTTTCCAATTTCTAGTAGTGGTTGTTTAAAAATCTTTTTCTACTTGGCCTCTATTATGATCATAGATTGCAACCTCAATCCCAGCTCAAGATATTACTCCATCCGTCTCAATTTATTTGTCTAATTTTGGGATCACAATTTATTAAGAAAACATAATGATTACCATGAAAAGACATAGAGCTTCCAAAAATATTTTCATCTTTTTAGCATTAAAGCACTCTTTTCAATACATTGAAAAAGGAAGGGCATTAATGAAACCTTTTAAAAGTCAACTTTAAATGGACAAACATTTTGGGATAATAATAAGTCAAAAAGTAGACAAACAAATTGGGACGAAGGGAGTAGATCAATCTTCTCTATGAGAGGGAGAGAAGTAACCTCTCTCTTTTCGTCTTTTTTTTTTTTTTTAATTTCTTTTCTTAGGCCATCTCCAGTAGTGGAGTTAAGACCTATATTACCTCAGAAATTGGGTTTTAACTTTTTTATTTTGTGTCTCCAATAGGGTAATAACTTGCGGTTGAAGTGTTCAACAAGAAGGGGGACGCGGGGGGGCTGCGTGCTGCTGTCCCGGGCTTCCGGGCCCGCTCCGGTCTCGCTCCGATGATCTGAAACGTTCACTTTGTAGAGCTCGTCGAGTAGAATAACTATGCAAAAAATCAGCTTAATTGGATATCATTAAGTGCCTGATCGGAGCCCATATAACTCTCGGTCCATGGGTTACAATGGATTTGATTCAGTGTTTCGGATTCATTCTTTTTAAGATAAAAAGATTCCGATCAGGCACTTAATGATATCCAATTAAGCTGATTTTTTGCATAGTTATTCTACTCGACGAGCTCTACAAAGTGAACGTTTCAGATCATCGGAGCGAGACCGGAGCGGGCCCGGAAGCCCGGGACGGCAGCAGCCCCCCCGCCTCCCAAGAAGGGGTATAAAATTAGTTCAAAACCTGACTGTGTTGTTCACATAAGGAAGAATCAAGTGAGGTCCACTCGCGTCACGTGCCAAATCGAGTAAAGGCGTGTGATATCACGCGCAGCCTCTTTAGGCGACGAGTGAGGGCGCGTGAAAATGTTTCCGGAAACCGGCTTTTCAGTTTTGAAATCGTCTCATTGAGATGAATAATTTGGTGTGATAGAGTGCTGATTGAAACTTATTTGCGATTGGATAGATATGCATTGTGAGGCTTTTTTTGTTAGAGATGCAAAATAACCAATGTGAAGGTAGAGATTGTTATATTTGATTATGGACTAAATGAATAATCAAATGCTGATATGACACATTTTAGTTATTGGTTTTGATTATTACCATTGCGGATGCTTACTTAAATGTCTTCTTTAGGCTGTGTAAAAATCTACATTACCTCAGACTCCTCAGAACTCAAATTCTTCGTTGCCAAGTTTTTCTTGAAATGCTCTGGGGATCATTTTGGTGCTCAAGATCTGGTTGTTCTTTCTAACCTTCTGTTTATGCTCACGGAATTGCTTCTCTCCAATACAAACCAAATTGAGCTTCACGGCACTTTTTCTAGTCACATCTCACGAAATACTGGCTTTTGTATGTCAACTATTGTCACGTATCAAACCGTAAACAAATCTCAACCATTGTCACATATTGAGCAGTTAACAACCGACTCAATTGAGTGGCAAATACACAATTCCGTTATAATTTGGTACTATTAGTTCCTTCTAGTATGTCCTTACAAGGACACTGTTAATTTGGCAAATCACTTCAATCCAATCCCAATGCTAAACCAATTCTCCAGATCAATGTCAGCAACTCTTTGCCAACCACATTCAACTCATCTCCACATCATCAGTATGATTGGCAATCAGATACATGACCCAACCAAATCACATCACCAAATCCAACTTTCAGAGAGTTTTACCCAGCAAAGAAAAAGTCACGAATCAGTGAAAACAAATTCCCAATTCAGCAATAACAGAAACAGCAACTTATTAATCATAGGAGATGCAAACAAGTTGGATATCACAAGACAAAAAGCAGGAATCAAAACATGTATTAACCATAGGAGATGGTAACAATCATTCTTCCATTCATCAGTGTAACCGCATCTGCTACAATAACAGAATACCGATCGATATTCACATCTGAAACGAAACTTCTACACACTACTCGTACTACTACAAATTACTAAAACATACGTCACAAGAAACCCAACTCTCAAACCCTAATTCCAACCTAAACAACACTAACGACTCTCATCATTTCAAACTGACAACAAGACTAATCTTCATCAGCAGCAGGCTTTGATGAACCGGTCTTCTTGGGGAGCAGGAGGTTGTGGATATTGGGCATGACTCCACCATTGGCAATCGTCACGTCTCCAAGGAGCTTGCTCAGCTCCTCGTCATTCCTCACGGCCAATTGGATGTGTCGAGGCACAATTCTCGTCTTCTTGTTGTCTCTTGCTGCGTTCCCAGCCAACTCAAGCACCTGAGACCGCACAGAAAATCAGAGAAATTAGGGCTTCTTAGAGCAAAAATTAGAAACCCGAGAATTCAACAAACCCTAGAATTGGAAAAACCACAGAATTAGGGCTTCTTTGGGCCCTAAACCTTGAATTCAGCAAACCCTAGAATTAACTCAATTGCACATGGAATCAAAATTCATAGAAATTAGGGCTTCTTTGAGAAAAGAATTAGAAACTCAAAAACTTGGGCCAATCCCTTGAACTCGACAAACCCAAGAACAAGCTCATGGAAATTGATCAGAAGGTATCAAATCTGAGACACCATTGCTGATGTAATCACATAATTCCGAACAAACACACGGAACCTCTAAACCCAAGAGATGAAAGCCCTAGAAATTGGGGCTTTTTTGAAGAACTCAAATTCAATTGACAGGCGAGGGGAGGGAGAGGATGTATTTACCTCAGCAGCGAGGTACTCTAGGACGGCGGCGAGGTAGACTGGGGCTCCGGCGCCGACCCTCTCGGCGTATTTTCCGGCTTTCAAGAACCGGGCGATACGGCCGACAGGGAATTGGAGGCCGGCTTTGCTGCTCCTCGACGTGGCCTTCTTCGATGCTCCGGATCCTAGGGTTTTGCCTCGGCCGGCCATTGCTAATTCGTACGGGAAATACTGGGAATTCTAGAGGGAGAGAGAGAGCGAGGATGGGTGGTTTAACCGGTGGAGGAGAGAGAAGGAGGAGGGGTACGGGTTCTCCTGGTGCAGGAGGGTGAGTCGGTCTCTTCGTTTATATAGTGGTTGGGTTTTGAATTTGGACCAATGACGGAGAAGTACGCGGATTGAGGTGGGTAGCCGTTCGATTCGAGAGGAAGTAACGGTGGAGATTGGCATCTCCGGTTGATCTCGCTCTTTGAATGGATTGCGATTGTCTGGGCCCTGGGGAGATCTGTTAGAACTTTTATACCCCCGAGGTTTCATCTAATGCCAACTCCCACCCCCTGTCAGAGTGTCAGTGTTGTTTTATCCATGGAGATTATTTTGTGTAGCCATTTGCGAAGACCTTCGTAACCCTATTTTACATTCGTGCATACATAACAAAAGGAATTTATACTTGCAATAAATGCTTTTACTGTAAATTAATTGGAGCTCTCTCACAAGTGTCGGTTCTGTATCAAATTGTTACCATAACAAATTATCTCTGTAAATTGTTCCAAGCAACTACTAGAGCTCTCCGGCAGATGTCGACTCCATATCAAATTGTTATTAGAAAAAAATGATAAATTTTGAGTTTACAGCATTCCAAGAAAAATGCAAGACTTTTTTTAGTATAGTCACATAAGTAAGTTCAAATTTTCTTTTATGCCATACTATGAGAAGTTTTTATTATTTGGTAAACATAAGCTATACAAGTCTAAAAAATTACAATGATAAAGTATTGGTAGAAAAAAATGTGAGACTATATCTTTTTATTTATTAATTAATATGAGAATAAAAATAATATGTTAAAGTATTTTTAAAGATGAGAATAAATTGAGAGATAAGAATATTTAGAGACGGGAAAATGACAGTTAAGGACTTAATTTGATAATTAATACCTGCTAAAAACTTTTTTAGCATTAATAAGTATTTTCAGTATGTCCTTGATGAATATAAATTATCAAAACATGTCTTGGACCGTTATTTTCGCTTTAGAGACGAATGCGTTCATATACATCTACCCAGCGACCAAACCCATTGGGCCTAATGCAGTTGGAAATATTGTTAATGGATATGCTGGTGATGTGCTCCATTGGGCTGCTGTCTAGCCATTGGACCTAAGCCATTGTTAAGTTCCACGGCCCATGAGCCCAACCCGATCCAAGAGAGCCCTTTTCCCAAGGCCCAGGGCTATTTGGAGGGAATGACTGGAAAGTGTATGTTCCTTCCTTGGGCCGACCAGCCTACAGGTACATTCGACATCAGCTCGATTACTAAATAAGACTGATACTTGTTTTGAGATTGTTTATAAAGCAAAACGAGCCAAATTTAAACAAGTTTTTGTGCTCATCCTCTTGTGAACAAATTAGTTCGTTTGCAGCGACGGTATATCAAGCAAGCACCCATGGGTGGCTCCGCTACTACTCGAGGGAGTTCGAGGGAATCCCTAGGTTCAGAAAATGTGCTCAGTTTTTCATATATTTTTTGAACGCACTTTGATTTTTCTTTAGCATTATCTATATTGTATCAATAGCACGAAGTTAAAATGTAATATTTGACGAGTATGAGTTTTTATCACTAATGCCGAGCACTACAGGTATGACATGTGGTCAGGTGCTCGGCAAGGCTTAAACCGGTCGGCAGACTTGCGCGGTAAGAAAATATATGAAAAAATAGAGTCATCCTACGTATCATGCCTAAAATCACTCTCTCGTGAGACAGACATGTTTGTTATAACTCCCTCGCAAGATCTCATAACTTCCCATGACCAACGTCCACTCTTCCCATCATTCCACGAGGTAGCCCCACGACTTGGAAGGTGACCCCACGTTCCACACACCTAAAGATGCAATGTATAAGTATAGGAAGGAAAAGAGAAGAAAAGGTACGCATTGATCATTCCCAATTTATATAGAAGCTCTTTCTCCACTTCACCAATCTAATTAACTTGATTGTCGGAGGGTCCACGACCGGATACGCCACCTATCCTTGGACTACTTTTTCAAGAAATTCTTCCCAAAGGATCTCAGCGTGATCATTCGGATAGAATTTTATATCAAAAAAAATTATCTACCCGTTTTTCACCGCTAAATTCAAATTCTAGAGCCGCCCAACAGGCAGCTAATATGAAAGTCGATAATTAAACCAAAGCTGAACAAGAGAGAAGCTGCAACGGTCTTGAACTCTCTTGGGCACATGCCAATGGCAAAGAGAGAAATGAAATGTGAGAAGGCCAAAACATGCATGTGCTTGTATGTTCTAAAAAAAGTAAAAATAAATAAACAAACATGTGCTTGCATTGAAGTTGGTAGATGTTTAAACATACCGGCCCTCCAACTGTTTCTTTCTGGTATTACTGTATAAGGCCCATCCCTATCCCTCCCCAATAATGCTACAGACACGTTTATTGATCACTTTCCGACCACTCCTCTCTCGCATGTGTGTGAAGCCTATTCCACAGTTAAATATGTGGAGCCGACATATTTGTGAGAGATGAGTGATCGGTAGAAGTGTATGTAGTATTGTTGATTCCTCCCCCTCGGCCCCTCTTCTCCTTTCCTCGCTAGCAAGTAGCTAAAGGTGGGAGCAAAAATTAAAGGCACATGAAACCACTACAGCAGGACTAATCCCTAATAAAATTGTAGGAGCAAATACGGAAAATTTCAAAATTCCAATCCCCCCTCCCCAAAACTTTGACCTCAATCTCCCAAATTTTGTCCCTTTTTTTTCACACCACACTTGTAGTATGGTATGGTGCAGAGGGTGGATGTCCACGACACGAGTGTTAACAAGAGTGTTGTACGCAGAATAATTTCAAGGGTCGAAGCATATATTTTACTACGGGTTTGAATTTGATCCCGTTAAAGTTGAGTCCATATAGAACTTATAGAATTGCCTGGAGTACCCATTGAAATAAGGGGACAAAAAAAAAAAAAAACACTTCCTTTTGCAATGAAAGTTGTGAAGAATCAACTTGTAATGAAATTATTTATCAAATTTAGTTCACTTACATGGAGAATAGTGTCGAGAGTTTAATATAATAAGCTCCTCTTTTTCCAGTTTTACCATTTTCTATGGAGTTCTGAACTTCATTATGGTTTCCCTCGAATCCATAAAGTTTTCTGAGGTGGGGTAAATCTAGCTGTAAATATGTCAAACATATGGGTCAGGGCCATGTTTCATCTTTATTTGGAATTTCATGGCACGATGTTAAAATAATACTCCTTAACAAAAAAAAAACTATGGTATACTATTTTGTGTACACCAAATATACATCAGATTGTATGGGATCTAGTTCTGAGTCTCACCAAAATGATCGAAACGATTCAATTTATTTGAAATATGTTTCTAAGAGTTCAGATAAAAAATTAGCTGATTCGAATATTAGTAAGGGCTTGATCTATTTTCGTCTCTAAATTTAGAAGGACAAAAACTTAATGAATTGACCAAATACTTACCGTTATTTGAATGAACTAATTTTTTTTTAAGGAACTTTAAACTAATATTTTTGACAAATGAAACGACCGCGCTCACTAGTATGAGATATCGAAATGGGTTTCGCTCAATCTGATGTAGTACGTTTGATATACACCAAATGATGTATATAGTTTGGGCCTAAAACAACAGCCTCCAAATATACACACTAAGCTATTTTTAAGTTTTTTTTTTCCTGAAAGGAAGCTGTTTTTTAGTCTAATAAACTTATTAAACTGTATTGTGCATGTGCAACATTTTTTTCTTCTTCTTTGGATACACAAAACATTAGTTTAAACTTGCACTCAGAGTCCCTAAATCTAAGGCCTTTTATTAGTAGGCCAGCTTTTCTCATTGATTACCATTTGAGATTCTTTCATGTCATTTCAAATTTTTTATTTGCTTGTGGGATCACATGATCTGGAGATTGGTTTATGTATAAATGCAAACATGTGATGACGATTTATTCCACTAACATGAAGGGATTGCTTTTCGATTCTATTAAGAGAAATCTACGAACACAAACATGTGCACAATATTTAATTTAACTTTATTGATTTTTGGTAGATGTGGCAAAAGATTTATGACTTGACAATTTAAACTAAACATAAATTTGTTCGATTAATTTACATTAAGTGTTTGCACTTGAATTCTTCATGTGCATAGCACGGACTTTAAGCTATGATAGTAACTCATTTGCACTTGAATTCGAACTAAGAATGTCTCGATTTATAACTTGTCTTTGTTGTCGCTTGAGCTAGGCTTTGGAGTACTTAGGTTCTGTTACAAAATGATTTTAATGCATGTTAACCTCTTTGATGACTTAAGTTTATTTTTACAAACCTCTTTCACAAAAAGAGTTTCTCTCTTGTCTTCTGTCAGATTTCCCAATTGGGATTTTACACAAAAAAAAGTTCTTTTCTGAAAACTGAATTTTCTGATTAAGAAAGGAATAAAGAAAATAAAATAAGGGATATGATTTTGTCACTCCCTTTTTTATTAACAGCATTCCCTTGCAAGTGTATTTTTATATCAAAAATACACTAACAGAGGAATGACGTTAAAAAAAAAAATGACAAAATTAACAGCCTGAAATAAAATGTGCCTCACCGCCAAATTCAAAAGGTTCATGTTACAGTAACGAAAACACTACAGTCAACCATGCCTAGTCTAGAATGCAAATCCTTGTTGGATTCATTTAAAACAAAATCCTCCAGACCTGTGAATTTCTTTACTTTTTCCAATTCACTTGAGGTGACTCATTACTGTCAGTCAATTCAATGTGTCCCTTTCTTGAGAAGTTGTCTCTCACTCCAGTTTACTGCCATTTGGAGTATTTGGTCCAATGCACAAGGGTTTGGTTTTCTATCAGTATGGCTGTCATGTTCCTCAATAACCAAAGATTCTCATTTTCTTGATTTTCTCCCCATTTCCATTCCAATGGGTTTTCCCCTTGGTTTCTTGCCATGAGCCCTTCTCTCTTGGTTGTTGCAGTCTCCTTTCAAAAAGTGGCTTTCTTTATTACCATCATTTGGTTTTGGAAAACTGTTTGATTTTTTCCTAAGCAACTTTGATTGGGTTATTAGTGGTTTCTGAAAATGGAAAGGAAATCGCATGGGAGGAGATTTTCTACCAAAGCTAGAAAGTACTAATATTCTTGCAAAAGAGGGGGAATACCAAAGGCAGCTTTTCAACTTTCACAAGGGAAAAAAAAGAAGGAAAATGGCAACAGATTTGTAATGCTGTTGAAAGTTGTGAGCAATAAAAAAGCTGGAGGTTTCTTTGAAGAGGGGCATGGAGTTTTGAAGTGGTGAGAGAGAGAGAGAGAGAGAGAGAGAGAGAGAGAGAGAGAGAGAGAGAGAGAGAGAGAGAGAGAGAATCATGCCAACAGTTTGGTTGAATTTGAAGAGATCATTGCACTGCAAATCGGAGCCGTCAGATGTCCATGATCCAAAGGCCAGGAAACACTTGAGCACAATCTTGACTAGAAAAGTAGCTAGGTCTGGTTGTTCAAGGTCCATAGCAAACCTCAAGGACGTGATTCATGGGAGCAGAAGGCACTTGGAGAAGCCCCCAAGTTGTAGTCCAAGATCCATAGGGAGCAATGAGTTCCTCAACCCAATAACCCATGAAGTGATTTTGAGTAATTCAAGGTGTGAGCTCAAAATCACTGGCTTTGGGGGTTTCCAAGAAGGGTTAAGCGGCGGCGGCGGAGGGAGTGGGGGAGGTGGATCAACATTTGTGGGTACTTTAAGGCCTGGCACACCTGGCCCTGGAGGGCACCCTGCAATGCACTACTTCAATCCTTCACTTAGGGCTTCCAATACTCAAAGAAAGAGTACTAATGCTTCTCCATGGTCAGAGAGGGCAGGGTCTGGATTTGGGGGTTCTGGTATTTCTGGTGGGAATTTCTCAAACCCTAAGGGTACATTGGGAGTAGATGCAAATGGGCCATCAGCTGTGACATGCCACAAGTGTGGAGAACAGTTTGGGAAGTGGCAAGCTCTTGAGGCCCATCATCTGTCTAAGCATGCTGGTAGTAATCTTCTGCTTGTTGTCACTTCTGGATTTTTTGATTATGTTCCCTGTTATCAAAAGTCAAAATGGGTTATTGTATTTTCGCAAAGAAAATAGTGCACTTCCCTGCAAATCCAAAAAGACGAGTGTGAATTATGAAAATGTGAACTTTTTGGATCAATATCAGTTGTTTATCTTACTCTGATGACAAAGTTTCTTCCTTTATCTGCTGTTTGCTTGAATCCCATATCCTGAATCTCTTGCAATTTTGCCTTCATTTTAAGGCACTACTAGGCATTTGCTATCCTTGTTCAAGTAGCCTACTCTAATTGATCGGGACTTGAGGCTAGGTTTGTTTTGTTTTACTAGGCATTCGTTATCCTTTGGTGAAAGATTTTGATATTTCAACCTCCATATTTGTTCAAATGCTAAGAATATCCACATATTATTAAGTTTATATACCCAATTTCTTGATATCGTTAAATTCAGCAAACTTAGAAATTGGTTTCCACAAATTTATAATTCCTCTGAAATTTGGAGTTTTGTCACCAGCTCACTCAATGCTCTATTGTGCAGTTACTGAACTAGTGGAGGGCGATTCGTCAAGGAAAATCGTCGAAATAATCTGCCGGACAAGCTGGCAGAAATCGGAGAATCAATGCGGTCGAATCGAGAGGGTTTTGAAAGTTCACAACATGCAAAAGACTCTGGCCCGGTTTGAAGAGTATCGAGAAACGGTTAAAACCAAAGCTAGCAAACTCCCCAAGAAACACCCGCGGTGCTTAGCCGATGGGAATGAGCTCTTGAGGTTCTATGGCACAACCGTGGCTTGCTCTCTCGGCATCCATGGCTCCTCCAGCCTCTGTGTGTCTGAAAAATGCTGTGTTTGTCAAATAATAAGGAATGGGTTTTCCACCAAAAAGGAAAGCAAAGGTGGAATAGGTGTTTTCACCACTTCTACTAGTGCGAGAGCTTTTGAAGCTATTGAAATGTACGGTGATGATCCATCTGTGAAGAAAGCTTTGATAGTATGCAGAGTCATTGCAGGAAGGGTTCATAGGCCGCTGGAGAACATACAAGAAATGGCCGGCCAATCAGGGTTCGATTCGTTGGCTGGGAAAGTGGGTCTTTATTCAAATATTGAGGAGCTTTATTTGCTCAATCCTAAAGCTCTCCTCCCTTGCTTTGTGGTTATCTGCAAACCCTAAAATCAAAAGAAATGCTTGAGTTACTCTTATGAAGTAGGTTTGAATCATTTTTTTGGCGGTTTCCTATGCTAGATATCTCTTTTCTTGCTCATAGATCAATATCTGTGCTACAGTGCTACTCCATGCTTATGGTATCTGTATTTTACATGATTAGTAATTTGTATTGGTAAATCAGATACTCAGAAAAATCTGTACATTCCTTTTGTTCTGCATGGAGGATTTGTATATTCTCTTGACCATGTGTGGAGCTATGTTTTACAAGTAACAATATCTTAGTTTTCATATTATGCGAGGTGATTGTTAAGTAGGGAATTACATCCGAACGAATTGGGTTACCTCAGCTTAGTTTCTTCTAAAAAGTTTGTCTATAACTCAAGGACTTTGGAGAATCTGTTTCCGCTAAATGGACTATAAGTTGATGTATGCGAGGAGAATGACTTGTCTCGAAATCTGTGTTCTTGTGGGCTATAGCCCGTTTAGTTATGAGCTAGTTGCTTATATGGTCAAGTTTGCCCTTAAACCTCGAACTCTAGCTGCTGCATAAAACAAAGCAATAATGGCAACTGTGTGCTTAGAAATCTTCAACAAGCAAGGCTGTGACATACCCACATGCTTCTGTAGAATGATGGATTAGTAATTATGCGATCAACTTGGTTTCCATGTGATTTGGAGGAGGTTCACAAAAATTTCTGTGATGATGGAACCATCATGGGCATATTTCTGCACTTTAGGATGGTTACGTAAACACTAATGAATATTCCTCCACATGGATCATTTAGTGTGATAAGGGCATGTGGTCCTTAGTTTGATGTTTATGTTTCGCAAAAAGTTATAGTGCTGGCAGACAAAGATCAAGAATTACATGTCTCGTGCTATTTGTCTGGGCACAAAAACTTGTCTCTACCCTTCCCCTCCTCGACTAGAATTTCCGCTGTGCTATGCAGTTCGAGTGTGGAATATGATAATACTGTACATCAAATCATATTACTTTCAATGCTATAGTGATACTGCAACTCTGATGTAATTTTATCCGTCTTCTTCGTCACAGTAGAAGTGTCAAACAGCTGCACCAGCCGTAGGTGTCGTCCACATGTCAGAGTACCCCAATTCCTTCCAGTTCTAAAATTCAGCTGTTGGGTTTGATTTTCCTTAGGAGATTGTTGATCTTCTTGGGTCTGGATGCAACTACCATTTAAGATAAGGTCAGGGACCCATCACACCGGCAAAGTAGAAAAGAGGGTTAGGGAATGGGGACCCCATCTCTTTCCTTAGGATTTCAAAATGGTAACTTCCATAGGTTCTTTTGGAAGGGTCTTAAAAGCATCTTTATGGGTATGATAAACATTTCCTTACTGCTGCACAATTTCGGCATAGCTTTTGAAGTCCCAGGACTCTGGTAGGAACCAACAACTCATAGACAAAAGTAAATGGTCCACAATGGCTCTTTTGAATCCACAAGATTGAATAGAGTACAAACAGTTGGTATCCTTAAATGCTGGGTAGGAGTAGCCTGGGAGCAGATGAGCACAAGAGAAGATATGTGTGCAGCTGGCATTCACTTAGTTTAGATGCTGGTATTCTTAAATGCTGGGATTCAGACCCTTCATCTGGTGAAGATGCTAAATTGCTGAGCTCTCTGACTTATTTTAATTTGCTGAATTGTAGTGTACTAAGATACTGTAAGAAGTAAGAACCCATCAAGAGACCTACCAATTTTTGAATGACATGTCTCGAAATCTGTTTTTTTTGTGAGCTTCAACCCGTTTAGACAATAGGGGAAACCAATCGTGAACCATCTAGAGGTTGGATAGTACTATAGAATCGCAGAGCTTTGGAGTTGGGTGATTTTCGATATTGGCTGCTCAAACATTTTCTGTCAGCTTCTGTTTCTGATTTCTGGTGTCAAAAAATAGCTTTAAAGCTGCTTAATTAAAAGCTAAGTTTGATGCATTTAGATTTTGATTTGTAGAATAAAGTTGTGTAAAATTTTAAGTTTTGTCGAAGAAGCCCGAATATCGTATGCCACGCACCAAACTCTACGTTGTGGAAATAAAGATGTAGAACAGTAATCATTTTAGGGTCATAAGTCAGAAGAATTTATACCACCCAAAACCCCTACCCAACCTGACATCAACTTCATCACCATAGGTTTTTTTTTTTTGGCACCTCTCCATAGGAATTGAACCCACAATATCATTGTACCCAAAATGTAGCTACTAGCTACATAACCGTCGGGTGTGTTAGAGAGAGTGATTTCGTTATAGTCTTATCTAGCCGTCGGGCCAAGTTTAGAGCATATCTAAACATATCTAAACTGCATGTACAGAAATCATAGAACTTGTCAAAGAGGGATGTCATAGCTGCTGTATTAACAATAATTAGATCATTGAAATGTGCGAAGATGTAGTTGGTTGATGTCTATTGACGAGAAAATTGAAATTATGAATTAGTTTGGTGCCGGAATTTACGGATTCAAGTCTTTTGAAGTGAAGAGAAAGCATATTAATGACTGTATTGTTTGTCAACCATAGCAATCAATGTTATTTTCTCGTGGAAGGCAACAACTAACAAGCCTTAACCTGCACAATTGAAATCAGATGGTTAAAATCTAGGTCACATAATCATCCAGCAGGACTTTCTACCCCCGTTCTCAATCATCGCTTGACATTTCCGTTCTTAATCCTCATTCTAACGAAGGTTCTCTCATTGCTATGAAAGACGAATAATGAACTCAGTTTCATATAGTTGAGAACACGAAAAGATATGTATGTTAGGAATACTTCAAAAAGTTGAGATAATCTTGATGCGTGCCTAGCATTTTTGAACGAACTCAAATGACATAGCACTATAACAGCTTGTGATATGAAACCTTCTGAAATTAGAATCGGGCTTTATTCTAAAAGAACCGACCATAGCCAAAGATCCAGCAGCTAATTAATATAGGGCAATAACACTTCCAAATTCACCTATACCATAAACTTATCCAATGTACACTCGAGATATTCCATGGAGGTAGGTAAATCTAAAGAAGGGATAATGACACTTCCTCCTACCCATTTTATTTGCTTGTTACATGAAATGATGAAATCAAAAGCATAATTTGAATGAAGATTTAGTGAAATACAATTTGGTCAAAACTTAAGCTTTTGTATATCTGAAAATGTGATGTCATAATCAGTTTGCAAAGGATTGACACCCGTTTGTGAATGTAGATTTAATGAAATACAGTATGCATATAAATATTTATTCACGGGAGAGAGAGAGAGAGAGAGAGAGAGAGAGAGAGAGAGAGAGAGAGAGAGAGAG
Source organism: Rhododendron ovatum (assembly GCA_019656835.1). NCBI lineage: Eukaryota > Viridiplantae > Streptophyta > Magnoliopsida > Ericales > Ericaceae > Rhododendron > Rhododendron ovatum. The sequence continues at coordinate 4,268,609 of CM033795.1, forward strand.
AGAGAGAGAGAGATGGGGACCACAATTGGTGTTCGTTTTTTTTTTGGAACGTTGGCACTCACAGAAACTCTTACTATATGACAGACGTGAGCCTTTGTCAAAACGGCTTCGACCACAGGAGGTTTCTCCAAAACGACGTCGCCATATACGCAAGACTTCACATCTTCAACCTGCTAAGTCATTTGAAAACGAGAATTTGTCAAATTGTGAGCTGATTCTGGGTTTTTTCCTACAATCGAAATCGTTCATGTTTCAGATCTTGTCAAGATCATAAACCATGTTAAAGATTATTTGAATCAAATTCCTATAAACGTAAGATCGGAGACGATAAGAATGAATTTGTTTTTCTGAAAATAAATTTGGCAACACTGTATCAAAACCATTTTACTGGAAACGGCGTCGCTCGTAGATTCTGTACAAGGATCATTCTATATGGACAACTGTAGCTCTAGTTTTTCTTCAGAGTACAGAGCTTCCTGGGAAAGCTTTCAATGCGAGTTTTGCACACTACTCTGGCTACGTCACAGTCAATGAGGAATTTGGGAGGGCCCTGTTCTATGGGTTTGTTGAGGCTGTTTAATGAACGTTCTTCTTAGCCCCTGGTTCTATGGCTCAATGGAGGTGAATCTTTCAATTGGGAAGATACCCTTTTGTTCTTGCTTTTGACTTTAATTTGCTTTGGGTCCTGGATTTTCCTAAATTGTGTTAATTGGACGTAGTGTTAGTAATAGGCAAATAGTTTTCTTGAAAAGTTATGATTTTGGACAGAGTTTCATCTATTGTATATGTTCATTAACTTGTATCTATTATATTCACCTATATAGGTTATCAAATTAAATTTACAAAGGCATATACTCCAGCAGCAGCAGTAGTACAATATAATCACTGCTTACGATTTCCTATGTATTAGGAACAATAGCCCATATTACCAATTCTAAAAAGAAGAAGAAGAAAACAATGGCACTGGCATTTACACTGAGCTCCCAGCTCCAAAATGCTCCATGGCAAATTAAGTTTCAATCGTGTAGCTCCTTGACCAAAACAGCTTTTATCAAGAAGTGCTTACGCAAAAAAATTGCATGAAAGCGAAAATGAGTGAGTGAGAGAACCATGTATTGGAAAAATGGTTCCAGGCAGAACAAAATGGTCAGGATCCCTAGAATAAGGCTCGTGACCGAAAAATTTGATGAGGGACAGAAATTTAGTGTGTTCCACAACTGACAACAAGGCTAAAATTTTTCAAGGTGGTAATTGAGTACGGAACTTCAAACAAGTTGTAAATCCTGGATTTTGTAGTATTTTTTGCTTCATGTTTCTGATAATTGTTTCATTCTGTGTCTAAATAGTCAGTCTAGCTTTACATTAGGGTATAGGAAGCCACAATCTACAGCAGAATTTACAGTATGGTTCATTATATCTTCCAAGCCATACTGGAAACTGAAGCCCAAATCTCTTAACTTCTTTGAGGAAATCTCCGACGGGACTGAACCATGTTCTTCCTCTACAAGTGCACACCTGAAAATAGAGAAAGAGATATAACTAAAAACATTATTTGATTTTTTACATCAGTACCTCCAATTTCATAGAAAGAAGTACCTCTGCAAATTCGAAAAAGGATACTCTTTAGCTAGATGATCAACCAGTTCAGACATTACACAGCTGCGGGCGGAGCAAATGTATCTACCTTCCGCTCTAGCATGCTCCATGAGGAACATGTGGGCACTGCATATATCTTCGACATGAACCAAAGCAATTGAACCCATTCTTGAATTCACAGCAGATAAGATTGAAGAGAACATAGTGTCACCTGTGCGTACCCAAATCAAAATGTTAGAGAACATAGGGTCACCGGTGCACAAACATAGCATTAATTCCATTAATTGCAGGCTATGGAAAATGTTAATGCTTCATTCAGGATCCATTTTTTAACCAATTATCTTTCATGAATGGTGGAAAGAACAACATTTAGATGTAAAGAACATCAGCCTGAATATAATTGGGACTCTCACTCTTTGGATCAATTTAGGGGTAAGTTAGGATACTGGGAATGAGTAGGAGCTGCAGGATATGGACTTTTTCCAGTTATTCTTGCACAAGAATTCTATTGGCTATATGTTGTGGATTAATTTTACTACAACTTTACCAACAATGACAGCCATGTTCTCAAATTGACCATGAACATGATGCTATTGTATGTATTGTTCAATGCAACAACATTGAACATAGATGAAAGCATGATCACCTGTTATTGGTGACAAAAGAACTCGAACGCTTGCGGGAACTGTTTTAGCGAGGAATGAACCGGCTACAGTAGTGGTTATGACTGATACAAGATCAACTTCGTTCTGTTTTGCAAATTGGAATGCTGCCTCCTCTGTCAGAAGTTTTGAAAGTACATAAATCTACAAAAGACACGAGTTTTCTAATATCAGAGAACTAAAAGTCAGGGCAATTGTAAGAGGATAGAAAATGCGAAAGGGAAGGGAAGGCATTATTACCCAGCCGCTAGCTTTTGTTTTCCAGACATGATCAACAGGAGTCTGACATGATTCATCGACAACGTTTCTCCAATTTCCAGAGCTATCTTTGGCAGTCAAGGTACTGATGGATGATGTGAAGACAACCCTCTTCACAGATTCTGTTTTTGAACATGATTTGAGAAGGTTTAAGGTTCCACTGATTGCAGGCTCAATGAAGTTTGCACGGGCATAACTATCTTCAAATTTGCAAAAGAAAACCAAGTGTGAAACATTTCCATCTCGGTAATGCCATACAAATATAAGCAAATCAATTCGGAGTGATGTCACTACTCTTGACTTCATCATTTTAGAGCAAAATTTCCATCTAGATGTCTTGAAGTTACCGAAAGTTACTGAACGACTGTCACATCATTCTAGCCAAGAATTAAGTTAAGAATCACTGATAATACCATTCTTCTTTTACATATGTTCCTCAGTTCCTGCTATTTATAAAGCTCAAAACATCAAAAGAGTGTCATGTCATTGTCATTAAAAATTGTGCGGGTGGCTTATAATTACTCAAATTTCACGAAAACCAAAGTCGCTGTATGGGTGGCTTACAAATGCGGAAATGCCACTGTCATGTCATTCTGATAGATAACTTCATAAGAATCCTACAAATAATAGAGTTTTGTTTCCAATTATCATCTGTTCAAGCTGGTCTAACAAGCTCAAGAAGTTGAAGATAGTAGAAGTATGTAATACCAATGTCCTCATTTGCTGGAACTTCAAACTCCATTGAAGCTGCAACATGGAATACACCGCTGCAGCCTTTCACTGCCTCATCAAAGCTTCCTTCTTCTTGCAGATTAGCTCTGAACACTCTCAAGCGGTCACCGCCACTCCACAATGGTATCAGATGCAACGCCTTTGCTAAGATATTTTCGCACAGATGGCATTTCAGATAACCCAAATATTAAGGAAAAAGATGGCATTATAATACTGACAGGTCCTGTTTTCATTAAGTAATATGAGAGTAACTGTTAAAAAGCGGTAACTTAGTACGCTAATTTCCTATACAGGAATGTTTCTTTTAAGATATGGCAGAAATGGAACGATGTTTAGTTTTTCCCCAGAAAGTAAAACCTTTGGGATTTGTTGTAGGATTATGACAGGTAAAAGAAAATAATTGGAAAGCCAAGAAAATTCAGCCTTTTCATTTCACATTTTCCTTTCTCTCCACAAATTCTTGACCCAAACACTACATAATTGGCCGCAATCTAATGTTCGGAGGTAAATGCAGCTTTTACTGTTATGGAAGTAGGAACCATGATTCAACTCCTTAATAAGAAAGATGGCTTGCCTATAAATCAGTTTTATGCTAAGGTCTGGAAAGTTTCAGGGGACAGAAAAGAATTAACACTGTATGTGGACCGATCAGAGTTGCTATTGCTATGGCTCATGCTTGGAATCTGAGTGGAATGGTCGTCGAATCTGATTGTCAAATGCTCATTAACCTTCTATCTCAGGCTGGATCTAAAGGGGAATGGGAAACTCAAAACATCGTTAATGCTATCATATGTTTTAGCATGTGTGGGTTGGGTTTACGTTGAGGTGTGCTTGCGTGTGAGCCGGAGAGGTGCGATTGGTTGATGATTAGTGAGGAGAAAGGAGTAATCTTGTGGGGTGAGAGAAGGAGAAAGAGGTACAGAAGAGACAAAGGCAGCGTGTCCCTTGTTTCTTCTGCGGGGGTAGTGACCGGCTTTTCCTAGATTGACTGGATGAGATCACCTTTTCTCTAGGGAAGAATGTTCTCCTTTCTCAAATTCAGTACTCACCACTTTCTCTCTCTAGAAAAAGTCAGCTCTGTCAAATCAGGGGGAATGTCAAAGGTATTTATAGAACACCTAGGCCTAGGTCAGGCCCATGACGGCGTCCCTATAAAATCCCGACGCATGTCCCCACTGTACCTCTGGGTATTGGGGAAAACGTAGTCGCTCGCGGACTTTTTCCGTGGGAGAGCCGGATCCCTGCAACGCAACCTCCTTCCTAAGCTACCAAGCCACGAGAATCTCCCCCATTCCAGCTGGAGCAAGGTCGCAACCCGCGACGATTGTTCTCTTGCTGCGGAGCCCTTCCGGACCCTTCCTTATGGCCCGAATGGAACTCCAGAGATTCTTTAATTGAGTCCCTCTCTTGTAATTCTGAAATCGTAGCGACTTGCGGGACTCTATCCACGGTCTTCCGCTGCGGAGGCCGCCTTGGTAGTGGGGCTCATCTTCCTTCCGCTAGCTTTGGCGGACTTCCGCGGGCTAAAGATTCTATCCCGCAGAGGTTGCTCCCCCGCGGACATCTTCCGAAGATACTTTTCCAAAATTTGTACACGTGTTCTTTTGTGATTGGGTGGTCAACTGTCTTTTCTCGGTCAAGATTTGACCAAAGTTTTCCTATCGCGCGGGCCCTGCTGCCACGTGCCCTCAGCCAATTGGTGACCAAAGTTTTCCTATCGCGCTGGCCCTGCTGCCACGTGCCCTCAGCCAATTGGTGACCAAAGTTTTCCTATCGCGCTGGCCCTGCTGCCACGTGCCCTCAGCCAATTGGTGAGTCAAGCGGTCTTCTTGGGTAAAAGGTTGATAATTTTGACCGCAACTACAACATGTTTCTTGAAGTGGTGCAATCGGGCAGCTAATGTAATGGGTGTGCCCATTGGCCTGCCCACAAGTCTAGCCCTGTGTCCCTTCCCTATATCGCCGTAGCTAATCCGCCGTCTGATCATTCTTTTCTTTCGGTTCGACAATCAGGGTGTCAGCTTACGCACAATTCAGACTAATCCCCTCCCGTCCCGATCAAAGGCAGACTATCCATGCCGGGACTAAAAGATCACAAGAAATCACTTTCTTGCAGCTTAAGCCCAAAAAACGAACGTGGTCAAATTATGTGGAGAGCAAACCCACCAACCAACAATTGATGTTTTGGTTTGAGGAAGTAATAGAGTACTTCTCCATTAATTTTACTTCTCAAGGCAGTAGAAAAAATGGGAAAACAAGTTATCTAAAAACAAATGAAATAGGAGGGGATGGGTGAGAAGGGAGACAGACAGACCAGGATCACGGAGCGTGGCATGAACCGTGTAGCCTCTTCGGAGGAGAGACTTGACCAGCCATGAACCTATGTACCCTGTCGCCCCAGTTACACAGTAGCTCAGCCCTTTCCCTTTCCCCCTTCTTTCTTCTTTTTCTTCCATCTTCCCTGTTGATTTTCTCTCTCAACCCCTCTCCAATGGCATAAATAAATAAAATATATGCCTGCAACTGTGCATCCATGATATGTGTTTGTTTATTCCTCCGTCTGTTACATATTGATTGTTTATTCCTCCCTCCCTTACGTATGGTTTATTTTGGACGCACATACTGACTTTTCAAGAAATATACTTGTAGAGAGGCAAATTTGTTGACTCTGACGAGGGAGTCCCCCTCCGAGGGTCTGCTGACACTAACTAAGCGATAATTCAAAATAAAATACTGAATTTTAGAAACGAGACAGAGGGAGTATATAATTTTGAAAAATTTGCAACTAATTAAATTTATGAAACAAGATTCATATTATACATAAAATATATTATAAATTTAAAGATATAGACAATTTTGTAAGAGGTCTTAACAGCAAAAGTGGAGGACCGAAGGGAGTAGAACTTAAAGCATGTCCTGCCCTTGCCCATTTTCTTTTGGTAATGCAGGTGATCCAAGTCAACTCGTGTGCACTTGGAACTAGTAATTTTTATAGTTCATCCCACAACAATTTCAAATGCTTATGCATGTGGCCGAAGAGAACCCGAAAGTTTTTGGAAAGAAGGATCTAATCTAAAAACTTATTAGAGAAAAGAGTAGTGTTATGTGTACATATGAAATTGTATATACGATGTACATATAGTTTTTGTGGGACCCATCTCAGGTCCCACAAAGATGATTCGGATTGCTCATTATTTTAAAAACATTTTTTATGAAGCTCTGTAAAAAATCAGCTCAATCCGATATCGATAAGGATTTTTTTCTGAATTTGTAAGGGCAAAATTGAGCAGTTAAGTAGTTTTACAATCACAAATTCAAAAAAAATCCTTACCGATATTGGTTTGAACTGATTTTTTATAAGGCTCCATAAAAAATATTTTAAAAATAATGGGCGATTCGAATCTTCTTTGACAAAATCCATGTGTACATTATATGTACAATCTCATATGTACTTATAGCTTTATTGTCAAGAAAAAACCCCTATGTCTAAGGTCTTGTCCATTTATTCACTTAAACTAAAACATTGAGTAAAAACACCACAAAATCAACTGCACTTCTTGACTCAAACTAAAACTATCAAAGTGACTTTTACTCAAATTTTTACCTCAAACCAGGAGACTCAAATCATTGCTCAAAATTTAGTAGGCTTTTTCATGTCTCTCTAATTTACACTGCCATTAGTGAAACTTTTCTCAACTTTATGCTTATATTGGAATTTTTCATTGGATGGCTTCATACCAAATGAACTTTTTCTCCCGAGAGTACCCATTGTTATTTGGTAGCAGTTGTGGTAGCAATATTTTTTTTTGATCTCGATGCTTGTGCCCTAAAACCAACAATTTGAACCATTATCTCGTCGAGTATATATATAATTTTATAAGCAGTAATCATACATGATCACTAGTCACATGATTGAAACATTTTTATCTTGAAGTTCATGTTCAGAATTATACAAAGTCAATAAAACTTTTTCTTTAGCTCATTTGGGTACCAATGTCCAACTCAGTTTGATAAACCTAACTTTCTATTACTCGACAATTTTTATGAGATAAAAAAAATGAAAGGTTCTAATCATATTTTTATATTTTTAATACCCGGGAAAACACAACTGATCCCATAATCTTGTACTCCTTTTTTTTTTTGAGCTCGATCTTCTTCTTCTGCTCCCTTGTCCACCGTTGTTGGTCCATTTTTGTACTTTCTGTCGCTCCAATAATCCTCCCTCTTTTGACCGCTGAGAGGTACCGAACTTTTTTTTTTAACCATTTCTGTGGAGACCGAACCTTTTTTTTAAAAAAAATAATTACATAGAGTACAAATATGGAAGCAGACACCAAGGCTGCTTTGCTTCTAATTGCGATGAGCAGAAAATGTTTTACAAAGAAAAACCAAAAGCAACCAAAGGAAAACATATGCACAAACGAGAAAATAAAGCATCACCATTCAAACTTCATATGTATCAACTGCACTATCCATAGACTCCACCCGCAGGTGTTCAGACAGTGGACTACGGCGATCTGGTTGGTCCCCATTGGCGGTAACCTCATCTGGAGTCGCTGACAAGGAATGCCAGTGATGCTTTCTATTGTGCTTTGATTTTACGATACGTGACAACACTGGCACAATGTCCCTCATGGAAGGCCGTTTTCTTGCTGCGCGTTTCACACACTTGTATGCAAGACCTGCCACGTCGTTGAGTTCTTGCTCGTCGAATTTCCCCTCCAGATGGGAATCCACAATCTCCTCGCACACGACTTTTTTCCCCTCTGTATTCATTGCTGCCTATCCATGACAAACACATTGAATAGGCGGTGATAAGGTTCAAAGAATATGTCAAGAAATCGTACAGAAATATGTGAAAGTGTATTGAAATGGGTGGAATATGTTTTGAAATTTCAGCAGTATGCGACTATACACTTTGTACAAATGTTTACTAGCACCACTGTTTCCTTTAGATAACCAGCAACTACCAAACAACAGACAATGAACTACTAGTTCCAAAGTTTTATTGTGTTTCCATCACTAAAGCAGCTACCTATTTGCCGGCCATATTTTGTTAAGTTATTTTGGACTATAATTGGCCTAATTTCCATAAATAGGGAGAGAAATCATACAAGTTCAACGTACTCCATTAGACCCTGTTGAGGATTTCTGCCTGCAATGAGTTCAAAGAGGAACACTCCAAAGCTGTAAACATCACTTTTCTTAGTGAAAGTCCGCGTCGAAATATATTCTGGATCAAGATACCCGAAAGTCCCCCGTACGTTGGATGCATGTTTGTCGACCATCTCTTCCCTAGAAAGCCCAAAATCAGCTACCTGCTTGAAGCAGTATAGTATGCATTCAATTGCACAAAAAGCCCCCCAAGACCATATGTACTTATAGCTTCTTTTTGCCTCTTTTCAGAAAGCATCAGTTGGAAAAATATACCAAAATGGCCAGATAAAGGAGCCTGATGTTAAGTTGTCATACTTGGCCTAAGAAATAACAGTCAATAGAAGAGACATACCCTGGCTCTCATGGAAGTATCCAACAGAATGTTGGAAGATTTTATGTCGCGGTGTATCACAGGAGGAATAGCCTGAATTTAATAAAGGCAAGAAACAACACCAAAATAACAAGACCATAAGGCACATGAAGTGCGTCATGAAAATACAGGAGCACTCTTGCTGCATTAGAAAACTGCTTACCCCATCATGAAGATATTCCAAGCCCCTTGCTACGTCTAAAGCTATTTGAACCCTTAAACCCCAACTCAAGGGTTCATGATTTTCCCCTGAAAATTTCCAAAAAAATTGAACATTGAAGAATAAAAACCATGCTATCCTTCTTGAAAACAAATATATACTGCGGCTGCAAGAAGTAGTGAGTCAAGTGACTGATGAATAATCATATATTTTCTTTAGTGCATTCTTTTGTAATAACTATTATTTGATTAGCTAGCACCAACTGATTCAGAGATTATAGTCTGAAAAAACATCATTCCTACACCTGTAGCATGACCCATGTTTCAGATATATAAGAAGGCTCATTTCTACAGTGTGTATGAGCTCATCTCAAATTAAATCATGGCCATTCAAAAAACAAAAATCTCAAATTAAATCACGAAGTATGAGCAAGATCCCCTTCTCAGGGCACATATGGGAATGATTCAAGATTTTCAGCTTTCAGTGTAAACAATTGCTCCTCTTATATATAGAGTTCATTGCCAGCTTACCATACAAATGGGAAGCAAGACTGCCGTTACTCATGTAAACGTAGATAAGCATATGCTGGCCCTTTTCTGCACAATATCCAACCAGATTCACTAGGTTTCTGTGATGCAACCTTCCCAATAACATGACCTGTTAACAAATAAAAATAACGAAAGACTTCAGGAACTATGTGAGGTGCATTTATAATGGAGAAGTAATGTCTCTGAACTAGGGTCTAAAAGCCAATTTCGATTTGGTTTAGAAGCAGTTTCTAAATTTCTTAAATGTTCCAAGAGTGTCATTCATCAAAAAAAAGTATTAAATAGGGTTTTAGGAAAATAAATTGCCAACTAACTAGTAAATGACCAGACGCGTTAACTTCACGACACATCTGTCTAAGCAAGTTGTATATGTTAGTATGTATTGAACTCCACATGCCTCAAGTATTTGATCAATAACCACTAACCTCTGATTGGAACTCTTTTTCCCCTTGTCTTGAATCAGTTGCAAGCACTTTAACAGCAACTGTCTCACCAGTTGACATCTGAGCTCTATAAACAGGACCAAATGCCCCTTGACCTATCAAGGTAGTAAAATTACAGGTTGCTTTTTGGAGATCCCTGGTAAGAAAAATTCAAGTTAACACCACAAATAGAACCAAAAGATGAAAATCAAAAGACAACAAACTCCTTCGCGATGCAATAGTTGTTTAACAACCAGCGAAAGTAAGTTTGGCTTTTGTTTACAACAGGAAGTGAGAAACTGCAGCTATGATGATGCAAGGCTAAGTAGACAGAAACCAAGAAGAACTCCACAAGCATAAAACATAAAGCATCCATACTGTGTTGTAGACTTCATTAGTCAAACAATCGCATGAAGATAGTGTCTCAGATGATCATACGCGTATTCAAAAGTTATTAGCATCTCCGCCGCTGTTGTGAGAATAAGATAAAGATCCACTTGTCCAAATGAAAACTATATAGTCCACTGCCCTTTCTTTTACAACCAAACATCTTATAACTAAACTCACATAGTTTAAATACTCACACTTCAACTCGTCATACCGAAAACTTCCATAGTTCTGTCCGTGTCTGAAGAAAATTAAAGTTATTAAGGTAATTTAATCAGGAAGTCTGTCAAGGGGATACCTGTAGGAATACTCGAGTATTCCAGATGCAGAAACCACATTAGACTTTCTAGGTCCTCCAAATCCAAGCCACAAAGGCATGCCATTCTGTTTAGATGTTTTAGATGATTCTGTGCAAACAGAGGAGTCCGATAATTCTGTACAAGGATCACCGCCCTTAGAGCGGATTGAGATAGTTCCTGCCCTCCGAGAAGTACTAATCCCTATCTGCAAGTGTCTCCTATGGTACCTAAGGCAGAACAGTGCAAACACAGCCAAAAGAACTCCAATTACCACCCCTATGGAGATCCCAATTATCAGCCCAGATGATTGTACTTTCATCGCCTTGCTTGTGCTTTGCTATTCAAGCATCCAGTCCATCTACAAACCTGAAGTGATTTAAACAACTTTTAGAAGCACAAATGAGCAAATAGGTGTCAATTCTTTTCCAAGTGATTATCAAATACGGAAACTTTTTTCCCCAGTATGCATTTTGGCTTGCTAAGTTGGGCATTTATCTTTCAAAAAAGGGTCTAATTTACTTAAAGAGAAGTGACATAAACCTATTGGAAAGTAAGCCCAGACCTGAATACATCCTTCCAAGACAACACTAAAGCTCTAAGTTGGGCATACAAGCCTTAGACTACAATAAACATCAATCTTCTTAACAAGCAATGATGCTGAATTTTCAAGGTAGGAAAAATTAAATTGGGGATTAAGCCAACATATTAACAAAAAACTTGAGGAAAAAAAATCAAGATTACGGTAAGAAACAGTAAGCTCAAATAAGTCATTGTGTATGCAACTTCATCGATACACATAAAAATCCAGCTTTCCTAAAAAACACGACCCGTTGCCGTAAATTATTGAACTACCATAACAGTTGTGAATCCTAGTCCCAAACTTCATTTAGCAAGGCCATAAAATTCTTGGCCATTAGACCATAGACAAGTTCTACTTATGGTTGTGAAAAAAAAAAAAAACTAACTTAATTTGCTTTCCCCTTATGAATGACAATAGTAGGACAATATGAACGTGAAACCATTGAATTTCATTCATGCAAGACAGAATTCCTAATCTCTCAATTTTCTACCTTTGACAAGTAACAATAGGGATGGAAACACCAAGAGGTTGTCTTTGGCCTAGCGGCATCAGGGATGCACTTAGGTGCTAGGGGTAAGGAGTTCGGCTCCTCTAACGTGCTAATTCAAACAATAGTAACTTTCGTCAAGCAAAAAACAAGAAGAGCAATAGGGATGGAAACAACAAGAACAAAAACAGAAGCACTACCAGTGAAGAAAAATTCAAAGGAAAACTACCTAATCAGAAGCTAGATAGATTCACTGCTCGATTAATCCATTTCTTATTTTGTTTGGTTGACAAAACAAAATTATTACACTAAAACGAGACTAAAACAAACAAGTCCAATACTTATTAACGACGGTTAAATACCAGTTCTCTGGCCATTCCATCACTTTTCTTTAACATCCAAACAACGGATTAGAGAAAAAAAAAAATGAAACCAAAAAAATAGCAAACGGACAGGAGAATGTCGAGATCAAGAATGAATGACAAAAAACTGAATAAAAAAACAGAAACCCATGTCCGAAAAGACGGAATTAGAAACGGGTTGGTACAAATTTGTTGCGAATTCGTGTTACCTGGTGATTGTGAGCAGACAGAGGAATTACTACCCAGAGAACAGGAAAGTGTTTCGAGGAAACAGTTTTGGAGAAACACAATTGAGTGAAGGAAATGCGAAGGTTGGGGGGAGGGGGAAGGAATCTGAGAGCAGATTACGGGAGAGGGAGAGGGTGGGAAAAATGATTCCGAGAAAACATGAAAAACAGAGGGCCCCAAAATACCCTTTGTTTTTGTTGGTTTTTTTGATTATGTGTGAGGAGAAAAAATTCCTCGTAACCGCAAATCTAGTCCGAACCAGTCCGAATCCACGCCTTTGATTTAGTTTTAAGTTGAGTGACTTGGAACTGATTAAGAAAATAAGCAATCGAATTTAAATAGTTTGGTGTGCTGATTATAATAATGGTTATGGAAATCAAATCGATTTGATACGATCCACTATATATATTATAAGGAAAATGATAAAGCCAAAACTGTTTTTGTTGGTGCTAAAATTCTAGTGCATAAAAGACTTGTACCATGTGCAATGTATAATACTTTTATGCATTGAAATTTTGGTACCAGTAAAAATAATTTTGGCATTATCACCATTCTATATAATGGTTATGGAAATCTAATCGATTTGATAAGATCCAAATATATATATATATATATACACACACGTATGCATATTTTCGAGCATGAAAGTATTATTTAATCGATGACTATAGAGCTTAATCGTAGGCCAATCTATGATAATTCACATATAAAATGTTTTCTCACAATTGAATTATGGTTTTGATTGATTTGAATGGATTTTATTTCATTTTAATAGATTTGATAGGGGAATAGATCCTTAGGTATCCAACTTTCATACTTTTCTTTCGTATTACTTTTCTTACTTCTCCAAACATTCAAAAATTCACACAGCTTAAATATCTTTTTAGAACTTGTGAAAAGTAGGGAAAGTGACGGAGAAAAGATGAACAATTACATGAGAAGTGAAATTATTTTCAAGCAAAGTTGGTTATTTTACCATTTTTTACTATGAGAAGAAAATAAAATAAAAGTTTTTTTTTTTTTGTATAGCTGAGAAGAAAATAAAAAAGATAACTTTATCCTGTTTGGCCATATTACAAAGAAGAAGAAATTACAACTAAACAACTTAAATTTACAAAGTCGACCCAAATAAAAAAGAAGAAGGGAGGAAATAGAATGAAAAAGGGCATGGATAACTTTTAACGTACCCTTTCCTTCAAAAACGAAGACCCAACAAGGAATCAATAAAACTAATTAGGGATTAATATTTTTCATTTTGATGGCCAAATAATTGAAAGCTCACACAGAGTAGTAGGTGAGAATAAGTTGGTCAATCATTATTTTTGACTAACCCCTACTAGTATCACTCTTTTCCGCTTGCAATTCAAGAGTGTGATAAAGGCAAGTAGAACCCAGGTTAACCAGGGTTGGTTGATCAATGCCTCAGACTTAAGGATTTGTTCCATTTCAAGGTTTTAAGTTCGAAACCTCTCAAGGATTATCATATCTTTTGGAATCAGTTCATACAGAGATTTTTTTTATCTTTAATTGAAACCCCCGCAAGTGAACAGTAGAATATTGGCTCCTAGGATTAATTAAACTACGAGATAGCCCAAACACCCGAATCATAAAAAAGGAAGAAGTAAGTCCCCGACTCCACGGGTCACTCACATGATACTTGTGTTGATTTTTAGCCTTTTTAGTCTACAACTCTGCGTGGTTGTGGTCGATGTTGGCTGTTAGTTATAGGTAAGGAAAACAACGATGGCAGTGATCAACTGTCAACCTAACCTACCAAGTTCAATGAAACGCCTTGAAGATGATAGAAATAAATAACAAGTAATGTAGGTGAGGAAAATGAAAGCAATTGGCCCCACCTTTTACAATGTTGTAGTCTTGTAGATTATGATCAGGACATTTGAAGACGTAGGTTATGGCAATTATATATTTTCTTGGATTAATTTGTTTAATCTCATGCCTTGTCTTAATAATTAGTGTAGTCACGATACAACATGTGTACAAAATTTTATCGAGGGGCGAAATTATTTGAATGCGTTTAATTTATCTTTCACGTCTCTTCATCGCACACGCCCTTCTTCATGTTCTTGTATCTAACGGTCATGTTCAAAAAATGACCCGATGAACTAGTATTTGACGAAAGAGAGAGGACGGCCAAGAGAGGATACATTATTTGAACACTACTCCTATATCCTTGACAAGATCGGATTGCTCAATCCATGAGGCGATCTCAACACGTACAATCAGCACATACCATGTGGAGAAATTTTCCAGTGCCGAGCGGGTACGACGTGTTGCCCGTTCGGTGCGTCCACGCTGTCCATTTCTGGGCCGTCCAATACACTTTTGGACGGCTCGGATGTGCCTGCTCGGGCACCATGTCAGCTAGGTGACGTGATATCCACCCAGCACTGAAAAATTTCTTCATACCATGTGGCATCTCGAAACCTTTGGACCTAGCTAGCCTCTCTTTCACCGGCACGTGGCAAAACAATTGTTCGTCCACGAAGTTTTCCAAAACCAGTGTCATCACTTGATTTAAGGACAAGATACGTTAACTTCTTTTCGTGCACAACTTAGGAGACGTACACATCCCTCTTCCAACTGTGCGAGCGATCTCATTGTGAGCGGATATCTTTTAACGTGTGGTTAATTTGACAACGAAAGGAAAGCACAATTTTATATATATACTCTACAAGACGTTCGGACTAGTGCCTCAACGACAAGGCCCAAGAGAGCATAGTAAGTAAGATTGGACTAAAGATTGTTGGGACAAAGCCGCTAAGGGCCTACCTGGCTAAGCCAGAGTTAAGAGTCAGTTCAAGGCATGCAGATGATATCACACTAACCATAATCCAAAACCTACATTAACCAGTGACACAAGAGACTCGAAAGAGGAGAGTCTACTTGAGGCTCTGCTTAGACCCCTTACGCAAACTGGCGTATGGAAATCTTCCCTAAGCCGTAGCATTCTCCTTGTTTTTTCATTGTCTCTGCCAGGTTACAACCCCTTGAAGTCGAAAAAGGACACGGGTAGCTAATGCATCAAGAATATAGAGATGGCAATTAAGGATCAGTTGGAGACAGATTTCAACGTCAAAGGTGTCTCATGATCAAGTTTCTTATAGTAATAAATTTCTTGCCGTTTCAAACAATACGTCAAAGGTGTCTAGGTATTCTAGTAATTTGGCGTAAATACATCGCATGATGTTTTTGGCGTGGATACATAAGAGAATATTCTTAAAGGACGACTGTCCAAAGAAAAAGCAGAAATGGTGGAGCACCGGGCCGCCGTTGGAATCCATTTAAATGGTGGTGCACTGGGTTTCCATTCAACGGACGGATTAAACTACGATGAAAGCCGAGGAAAGATAACCGGGCTTTGTGGGAAAAAGTTTGCTCTGGGTCCCGATCGAGACTTCTGAATTGCATAAACACGGAGTATTGTCCAATTGATTAGTGCATGAATAATTGGTTCCAAAATGTGTGAAACCAGTAGTTGATTTCTAGTGTTTGGACATCGCCCTAACTATCAGAGGAGCCAATAAATTGCGGGTCCACATAGTTGTGCGACTCTTTTAGCACTTTGGGGAATGCCCTTCAAACTATTTTTTTTTTTTTTTTTGTAAAAAGCACAACGTTTTTGTTAACATAATATTAAAAAATATTATGTTAGTACCGTATTTTCTAGGTTTCAATATTATATTTTCTATTTAGGCTAAGGAAACATTTATGTTTCCTTATTGGTTAGTTAGTCACGAAATCTTGTAGCCTAGCATGTTAGGGTTATGGTTTGTACACAAGCAATAATACATCATTTCTCTCTTCTTTACACTTTTGATGGGTAATGGCAACATGTATTAGTACTAAATGTATCTAGGAGCCCGCGAATAATTAATTAATTAATACAATACATATGTGATTTTGAAGCACCATTAAGTTGTGATGCATGACTCTTCTTCGTCACATAGCCAGGAACGACTAGTCTAGCTTAGTTTCAGGGTCAATTGAACCAGCTTCCAAAAATTGATCGCGTATGTTTTACAATCTTTAGTGCACGTGGGCATCTTGAGTTCATTGAACCCTTGTTTTTTTTCTTTCTTTAAACCCTGTTGAAGTAGTTACTAAAGTATATATCGACCCTCTCTCCTTTTATCTCACGTTGGGCAATGCCCTAGAAACAACAACTAACTTGTGTTATGCGTAGATTATAGTCGAAGTCTGCGTAAAAGAGACACAGACAACCCCTAAAATATGTGAAGCTTCTAACAAGCACAACCTTTAGCTTGCAATGGCAACCAGTAGTAGTAGAAAATGTAGCTAGGTAGGAGCAGAGGAATGAACAAGCTGAATTCAGATGAACCTGTATCTAGACTCCCCTCTACCATCTTCTTCGGGAGTGGGACCATACAATACCACTTGCCATTGATTGATTAAGTGCACGATGCACTCATTGTAACTTGAAGGCTTTGGCGCGATAGGAATGCCAAAATATACCAAGGTAAAGCTCTTCCTGCTCCTCTCTTGGGCTCTCACATTATTAATGAAGTTCGGGCATGCCTATGCTCTTAGAGAGGCCTCAAGCGGACTGATGGGAACCGTTTGTTGGCTGATATCTGGGACTTAAATTCTAGGATTTTTAGTTCCTAGCTGGTTGTTGTTTTGTCGAATTCTGTTGTCTTCTTTTAGCCGGTGTTTAGGCTTTGGTTCTCTTTTCTTTTCTTGTTAAGGCTCCTTGTTAGTAGCCATTTCAGAGTCTGTATTCGAAAATTCTGCATATTCTGTTTGTTTGTTCTATAAAGTGGTTAATTTACCCAAAAAAAAAAAAACTTGAAGGCTACTCACTAGGCTATGGCCAGTCGGTGAGTCTTCGGTTCATAGGAACCTAAGGAATGTGACAAGCACGTTGATGCACGTGCAGTTGTTCCCTCTCATTTCGTCTTAAATTTGGCTCACGGATTCATTTATTCCAAGAAAAGGGCTTTGGTTACAAGTAATGGTCTGTAGTTTGGATAAACTCTACAATTATTACTTTCGGTGGCAGAGCTAGGGTGTAAGTTCGAGAATAGTTCATCGTTTTTTTTTTTAAAGGTAAAAGAGAATTTATTAATCTTCAAACGTAGTACAAAGATTAAAAGGATAAGGAGTAAGATATATCACAACGACGAAGAAGCATCCTGGCCAACAAATAAAAATACGAAGAGAAATGTGAAGTGTAGAACCAGGCTTCGTAGTTTGTACTTGGTTTTTGTTAAAACAAAAAATAAAGGCTTTGATTCAATTTCATGTGATCCTTAAACAAAAGTCATTGAAAACCGAGATGTTTTTATTTTTTATGATATGAACGATTCATCTTTTAAATCGCTATCTTTTCATTAGTTATATGAAAAATCAAGTTATTTGGATACCTATTCAACATTGTTAGGGTATGCAAATTAATGAACACCCTAAAAGAGAGTAATTGTATATTTATTTTAACCCACTTGATTGAACACCCTATCCATTAATATCCAATTCATGTTGAACACCAAACAACTCTAAGAACACTTTGGCGCACTACCCTTCCTAGTCCCTCACTTCCGGTTGCAATTGCCAGGACATGCGTTTTACTTGCTTACAGTGATCCAAAATTATAAGTATCATGTACTTTCAAGGTACACCTCTACGTACGTAAGTAAGGTGACTAAACCAAAAAAAAGAGCGAATAACAACGAACGCTTCTTACATGTTGTAAAAAAAAGAAGAATGTGGATCATTTCTACGTTCGATGTGCACTTACCATAGCATAGCTTTCGGCTTATTTATGAAGACCCTGCCAAAGTTTTCCAGAGCCGCCACTGACCAGTAAGTGCCTAATTTGGGGGAAAAAAAAAAATGGAAATACCGTGCACTTTTTGATATTTTGCTGCATTTTGTTCTTCTATTTCAACATACTTGTTTAGTTTTACCAACATACGGTATATCATATGGATTATGGAGTGCGGTTAGCAAAATTTTAAGGTGGCTGATAATGCCATGATCGATGCATTTGTTTAATGCCACGACTGTATGCTTTGTCTGACAATTATACCTCCCACACTTTTTGATCATATAAAAAATTTCACTCTCCGTGCACACAATTAAGCTTATGACATGTAATTGACCGAGAGATTTTGAATATTTAGAAGCAAATCGAAAAACACAATCCTCCCTCTCCATATTTGATGTTGGCCTGTTGTTGGTTATCTCTTTTACATTCGTTCTAGTATTTTCTAAATATAAGATGGAAGAATCTAAACAGAGATTGAGCGCTGGGTAAGGTGGTTCACTAAGGAGGGAGATGAAATTGAGACCACCACTCCGTCCCACTGCCGCAGGCCTATCGGCTGTATAAGACCAGATCGAAGTATTGAATTGAAATGAGAAAGGAAAAAAAGAGAGCAGAGGAGACTCAGGAGAGAAGATGTAAAGAAGTGGGTTTGGTAGTGGGAGCCTGTGAGAGTAGTATAGAGAGAGAAAGGTTAAGATAGAACGCTGAAAATGTCTATCCCCTCCAAATTTTAAATGTGAAAGGTCGTTTCAGCCTCGCTAGACGTTCATTGGACCTTTATGTTTCGGTACATGGGCAGAATAGGAGGCACCAACTGATGAGCCCGAATACGAGCCCTGGGCTAAAGGCCCGGCATCCCCTACCTTCTTTGAACTCAGGTCAGGCCTGTCCAAACTATAGCCCATTCTGGGCCCACCAAGTTCCAAATTTATTTGTGCCTAGCTAATCACAAGCATTTAGGGGGTGAAAAACTAGCCAAACGACCAAGGAAGAAGCCAGGATTTATACGTAGGAGGGACAAATATACACCATAAAACTGATACTTAGTATTTGTTCAAATGACAATATTAAACAAATATACACCATAAAAGATAAAACCGATACTTAGTATTTGTTCAAATGACAACAATGTTAGTATTTGTTCAAATGACAATATTAAACAATTACTTACTCTTTTATTTAATTTAGCCCATTACTTTAAGTAATTGTTGTTGATAGCCTTATTTTATTTAAAAGGGTTGGAATTAGACCTCATTAAGGCTAATTTTAGTATAAAGTTATTTCATGACTAGAAAAATATTAAAGCTGTTACAATTAATTTTTTAAACAGAAAATGGAGAGGGGGAGCTGGCTATATAGTTCGGTGAATATTTTTTTTTACAATGGAACAGTAAGGTTTTTTTGAATTGTAGAGGGGCGACCGCCCTTACTAGCTCCCCTTTGGCTCCATCTTTGCAAATGAGCCAAGCAAATGGTTGATCAAGCTTGGTTTGATAAATTATTAACGAGCTTTAAAAATATGTTCAAGCCTAGCTTGTTTATAAGACGAGTCAATCGTAAGCAAGCTATAATCAAGCCAAACATGAGCCGATCTTAAGTAACTTGAATTTTTATACATAATAAATTGGAACGAGCCACGTAGTAGCTTAATTAAGCTTGGCTTGAAATCATAATGAACTTTAAAAAAATGTTCAAACTTGGTTTGTTTTATGTACGTAATAAATCAATCTTGAATAAGCTTTTAATGAACGAACATGAGCTCATGCTAGAATAGTTTGATTCGTTTAGCAGCATTACAAGCATTTTCTTGGGTCCCGTTCTTGAACTTGAGCTAGCATTGTTTGACCAAGTCCGAATTTTCAAGTAATGAACCGTCATTGGTAATTTGGTATGCTGCTTCACTGAACCGTCATTGCATTGAAACCCCATTGCATTGGTATATTGATGTCGGTCGCTCTGGACTCTCAACTCTTCTTCTACATTTCGTCATAGGCATTTGCCAAAGGTTTACGGGAAAAAAAAACAGACTTCAAAGGAGAGCCGCCTTTTAGTGCGGGACCCATCCATATACGCTTCATTGGCCCATTGATCAATCTGGGACCCACCTTCAGCCGTTGTGGACCGTCCAAATTAACGACGTGGCATACCTACATGGGTTTCCGTAGTATAAGGCATGCACAAAGTCAGAAATGAGGATGTTCCCTTTCCGGCTTCTCGTTTTGCACGTGAGATTTTGGTAAGGGGATACTTGATAGTCGTGGGACCTCCTCTCGGGGATCCTTAGGTGTTGTAGGGCATCTTACAGTGGCGTGCGCCTGTTTATCTCAGCAATAAACGGTACGAATTTTCATCCGAACAATGAACGGTAAATTAAAATTTGTAGGAGATCAAATTAAAATTTTATTAAGCTGAATATAGTATATCTATTTTAGTACTAGTAAACAAAGTTGAGGCAAACGGTCCACTTTAAAAACGAACATTACCCATCTCGATTCTTTGGAAACCGGTCGAAAAGTATCTTTAACTAGTCAGTATTGTAGAAGGTTTATCTTGCTCCAAAATACACACTATTAAGTAGGAGTATCATTTTTCATAAACAAAACCCCTTGTTTTAAAGAGATTCCTTATTTTATGGACAGGGACGGAGTCGAAATTTCATGTACAAGATCGCCACAATCTAAACAAGTCTTGCAGATTTAAAAAAATAAAAATAAATGAACAGCTCCATATTATATCACATTTTACCTATAAATCAGTACCTAGGGGGCCAACATGTAATAAAGGTTTAAAAGTAAAACAAAAAAGAATACAAGATAATTATGAGGTTTCCCAGATTAAGGGCTGGTCCACGCAGACCAGGCCCCAGGAAGCCGACTCTTGGTGTTCGGATAAATAAACCACTTCGGTTTATTTTTTGTTCTTATTTAAATTTTTTTCGTATCACTTGGCTTATTGTCATTTTTTTGAAAATTATTGCATCCTCACGTCAAGAGGAATCCAAAAAGTAAAAATTTTTGACCGAAATTCAATTTTTTTTGAATAAAGACGAAAAAAATCAATAAGCCAATTTTTTCGTCTTTATTCAAAAAAAATTGGATTTCAGTCAAAATTTTTAATTTTTTAGATTCCTCTTGTCGTGAGGATGCAATAATCCCAAAAAAATGACAATAAGCTAAGTGATACGAAAAAAATTTGAATAATGACAAAAAATAAGCCACTGTTGCTTATTTGTCCGAACGGTTATATTTGTTTTGATATCTAGGTCCCATTTAGTTGCCAGGAAAAAACAGGAAATGATGATAAAACCAATTTCTCTATAATTTTTGTAATGTTTAGTTGCCAGAAAAATAGTAGGACTCATATTTTTAAGTTTTATTGCAAAATTTACTTTCTTGCAAAAGTGATCCTACCAATAACATAGGATTTTACGTCATGAGAAAAGATTTTTCTCCGGTATGGTGCCAAAATAATTGGCGGATAAGGGAAAAAAGAATGGCGCCAATTTGATTTGATCACCAAATTGGTAATATATTTTTTTAGAAGTATTTATTTATCTTGTCATTAATCTTCAATTTTGGTTTGTACTAACTAATTATCAGTGGGTTTTTTTTTACCGGCAACTAATCAAGCACGGTTGTTTAACATTTGTTTATTTAGTTATCATCTCCTTATTTTTAAGCTTATTTTTTACGATTGATTATGTCAATTGAAACGGGAGATTTGCATGATCATTCAGAAGATAGAAAATTGAATAGGACATTGCAAACCGATTTTTCCATTTCATGTTAAGGCTTTGCATCAGATAAAATACATGTTCCACATGTGTTAATTTTTGAAATATGGAACCCATTATTTAACTCTCAAAGTTACTTTTATTTAGTAGAAAATAGGCATGGGAATAAAAATAAAGAAGTTTCTCGTAAGTGTCTTTTTTTCGGCAAATGAACAACTAAACTTTAGTTTTCCTGCAAATTAAATTCTATTATCAAATGAATACTCACAGGAAAATAGATTTCATTTTTCTTTACTTCACTCTACTTCGCTTTTTCTGAGAATAACTTTCCTGCACAATATTCCTGACAACTGAACGGAGCCCAAAAGAACTGGTCCAGGCCCCTTAATTATAAGCCGACTCTTTAGTTCTTACGAATTAATTTGTTTTGATATATCTAAATTAATTAACAGCTGAAACCACGACCTTGTTATATTGCAGGACCAAACCAAAATCCTCAAGGGGAGGAATCCTTACAAGGGAAACACCTCACTGCACTAGGACAAACCCTAGCTGTAGGAGGGAAAAAAAACCTTACTGAAACCACGAACTTCTTGTTTACATCCAGCATAAATTAGCTGGCATGGATGAGGATGCATCCATCATTCACGTGTGAACTTTAAAAGTAGAGTCCATGGCAAAAAAACGTTCATACGTGCTTTTATTCGATTCTCCTTTTATCTTTCTCTTTTAAGATAAATATTGCAAGCACTTGAGATTAGTTTAGTGCCTTTCTTTGTGCGCTGGGGACTGTCATTGTCCCTTTTTCGATCTAGTGCCTATCTTTCCCAGAAATGATACAATCCACAATTGCCGAATGTAATATTGTCACGAAGCTTTATTCTCTTTTATTCGACTAATAATAATGATTACAAAAAGAGAAACAAAAGTGATCATGAGGTGATATATTGATTTCTTGCTAAAGACTCTCTCTCTCTCTCTCTCTCTCTCTCTCTCTCTCTCTCTCTCTCTCCCTCTCTCTCTCTCTCTTTTCTTTTTTCTTTTTTCTGATGATGATTGATGATGAGATGAATCCATTGTGAAGAGTACCCTTGCTTTTCACTTTAATTTTACTTTTTTTCCCCCATGTTCTGTTTTTACTTTTTTGCCAATCGGAGGAGAAGGTAAATTATACCCATGGGTAGTATTCCGCTTGAACAAAAAAAAATAAAAAAAAATTATACCCATGGGTCAAGTGGGTGAACATAGAGTCAGAGAGTTAAAAAATATATTATATATATAGACACACACACACACACACACACAAGAATTAGAAAGCTAATTTTTTTTTTAAAAATAGGGAAAATTATAGTTACCCCCTTCGAACTAACCCTCGCGTACACTTACCCCCTTCTAACTTTTTTTTTGGAACTTAACCCCCTTAAACTAACTGAAATTCAAATGGTCATAACTTTTTCGTCCAAAGTTGAAAATATGCAAATTATGTATCAATTTCGAGGTCTTGAAGTCAGCTTTCTAATGACACCAAAATCATATCACGATTCAAAATACATAGAAAGTTATGATCAAAACGGTCTTTCTGTCTACTAGCCCTTACTCTTTTGATCATAACTTTCTATGTACTTTGAATTGTGATGTGATTTTGGTGTCGTTAGAAAGCTGACTTCAAGACCTCAAAATCGATATATAATTTGTATATTTTCGATTTTGAACAAAGAAGTTATGACCGTTTGAATTTCAGTTAGTTTAAGGGGGTTAAGTGCCAAAAAAAAAGTTAGAGGGAGGTAAGTATAAGCGAGGGTTAGTTTGAGGGGGTAACTATAATTTGCCCAAAAAAATATTAGAGAATTAGCGGTTGAATTAAGGGTTTGGGTTCCCAATAACGTCGGGTATACGGGTTTGGATGGAGAGCAAATGAATTTGAGTGAAAAAGTTCCGAAGTTATACAACAAGACCGAAGTACAATGGGTAATTATTCAGTAGCCGTGGGAACAGTATCCTAACAACATGCACGATGGGTGTGCTAACTAGCGTGTTTAATTGTACGTGTTAAGACTTAGCAAACAAAAATGTATTTTTTATGCCACAATGCTTGTGTTAGTTTGTGTGCTAGAGTGTGTTATATCTTATAGCGTGCTAGCATGTGTGCCAAGTTTGACAGCTATGTTAGCAAAAAATAAGAGGGTCCTACTTCTATAATTCAAACTACAACCATAAAATATAAATATTCACTATCCCTAATACACACTTGTGAGACCCATTTTTAACATAACAAACATTTCAACACACAAATTTACCAAATTCATTGTGAATATTCTAACACACTTCTATGTTATTAATGTTTAACACACATTTGTGAGACCCATTTTTATTTTAAGACATTTTTTAACAAATATTTTAACACACAAATATACCAAAATCTATCGCGGATGCTCTAACATCATTGTCATTTATTTACCGCACATTTTCGTGGGACGCGGTAATTTTTTTTTCCGGGTCAACTAAAGACCAATTATTTTAGTATAATTGTTCAAGTTTAACGCGTGCCACGTCACGGGTCAAAGCAGTCAACAACGAGCAAAAGTTGCGATATGCACGTGTACACCTCAATTGGTCAGAGTCGCTTCCTCTGCCGTGGCAGCAAACCGTCAGGTTCCTGTCACGTGATCGTCACCCGTCGAACACGTCTGGGCTATTATGCGCCTCCACTATCCCCTTTAAAGAAGCCGGACTCATAAGATCCACGCTCTGTTCAGCGCGTGCATGCCAATTGTGTCCCTAGCTTCAATTTCAAATGACTAGCCCCATTTGAAGATGTTACTCTCATGAGGAGGTCCGAGGTTCGAATCTATAAAGAGACGTCGAAAACTCTTCGGTTGTTAACACACTAATTTCTCGATAACTTCTCCACTGATGTAAACACAATTTTGTCCTTTTTGGTTTGGATGAGAAAAAAATTGCTTACAATAAATATCAATTAATTCACTGATTAATAATGCATTTAGTTTCATTACTTTTATATAATTGTATAAAAAAAAAATACTACAGATGACAGGAAAAAACACAAAGGCAGATCAGTATAATGGTTTTGAGTCCATAGTAAGATTGGTTTAGCCGAAGAACATATAAATGCATCTCCAACGCCCAACGGTGGGCTATCTTCAAACCAAATCTAATTGCTGGCTTGAACATCAGTTTTCACCCTCCAGTGTGTAAAGTCATCCAGCAGCCAAAAAATGGCTCATCAATTTAAGTGGCCAAATTTGGGAAAAAGAAATGATTGTTGCCACTAATTTACACCACATCGACATTTGTGTGTTACAACTTTTTTCTTTTGAATCACCACGAAATGATTCAAGTAATTCAATGGCCGTCATAGACTAAGGTAAAAAATGACTTTGGAACCATTAGAGCAATTTCGATTAATTTTGACAAAATACTATCGTACCACGCCAACATTTGTGTGTTACAATCTTTTTGTTTCGAATTCCACAAAATGATTCAAGCAATCCAACGACCGTCACAGACTAAGGTAAAAAAAATGACTTTGGCACCATTACAGCAATTTCGATTAGTTTTGACAAAATACTATCGTAGCTAGAGACGGATGTATGTTGGGTATATGAGAGCCACGACCTCCGTGTTGTTTCCGTTTTTAAAAAAAAAAAATTATATTTAATAGTTAGTTTTTATTTGTTAAAAACACTTAGATATTGTAAGTTGTGTGGAGTGTTGTTTTGACATTTTAAATGCTTTAAAAATGTGTTCATTTTGGTCCCAAAACTCAATTTCTCTCTCAGCATACGGTCTCTCATAAGTTTTTCTTTCATTATTAATCTCATTTTTTTTCTCTTTCTCTCTCCACTCACCAAAAAATATTCCTCAAAACTTAAACCAAACAAACTATTAGATTTTTGAAACTTGAAATTTCAAAATCTTGTTGTTTATGGTTCGGCCCCCGCGTTTACTGACATCCTGATTCCGTCCCAGATAGCACCCGAAAAATAGCTTTCGCGTGAAAAATACCTCGAGGAAACGTAGCAAAATTTGATCTCCACTCCATACGTCGGTTAAACTTGCATCCAACGAGTGTTCCGTAGTCTCTGCTGCTTCGCGTGGCTATTGACTCGGGTTGAGGTGCTGTCCAGTTTGGCTATCCTCTAGTTTGGTCCAGTTTATGATCAGAATCGTTTACTTTTTAGAGCTCGTTGAAAACATTGACTACGCTGAAAATCACGTTAATCGGGTATCGTTTAATATTATTTCTAAATGCATTAAGTTTGTAAGAAAAAAATGTGCAAACACTGAATTTCAACCCATGTGATACAATTATATGAAGATAAATACATTTCAACATCATATCAAACGATATCCAATCAATCTGATTTTTAGCGTAATCAATGTTCTCAACAAACTCTAAAAAATGAACGATTCCGATCATTATTGTTGGCCCAGAAAAGCTCACAAATGATCCAAACTCAACCCGACTTGAGGATAGCCAAACTGGAGAGGACCTCAAACTCTTGAGTCAGCGTCCCAAAAAGCAAGTTTTATATTTCTTCCCAATAGCCCACGAAGAACGTTGAAGAAACTATGAATCTTCTCTCCCACAGTCGGAACGTGTGGTCGGCGTTCCCAGCCGTTAAATCATCGTCATCCCTTCCGTCTCTACAAAACCATCGTCAAGGTTCGATGAGGGAAAAAAGGCTTGCCGTTACCGTTACCGTTACCCAGCGTAGCTTCCGCCCACCATCCCCATCCCCATCCCCTCCCCATATATATATATACAAGTCTCATCGAACCTTACCTATTTCTTCTTCGAACTTCCTTGGCACTCCTATAATAATACGCTTGCCTATATACATATAGAGATATACCCAGATGAACTTTACCCGATTACTATTGCATAGAGTTTCAGGTACGTATCAGGAGTTCGTTGATTCCTATGTAATTCGTGTTAATTTTGGCTGCTAGTGTTGCTTTGAGTTGATATTCGTATTGGGTTTTTACTAGCTGTTATGGGTGTGGTTAAAAGATTTGTTCTTTTGATTCCTGTGTACTACTCATTCGTATTGAGTTGAGTTGTTAGTGTTGGTTTTGATTTGTGATTCGTATTGGTTTTCGCTGTTAGGGGTTTGGTTTAAAAATTACTACTATTCTTTTGGTTTGGTTTTTGTTAGTATTACGTTGCTGAGAAATTTGAAGAAAAATACAAGCCAAAATTAGCCAAACCGAGTCTTGTGTCCCGAGCCCGGGTAAAGTTAGACTGTTAGAGCCTTGTGCCCCGTTAGTTCTTTATGGAATTTGAAGAAAAGTGAATTGAAGAAATCGGACTTTTGAGTTTTTGGTTTACAATTTCGTTTCATTTATGTGCGAGTGAAAACCCAACTTCAAGCTAGTTAGGCTGAATTCAACAGAGTTTTCTTGCGTTGGATCCCAAAAATGGTACTCCTACTAAATTGTATTTTCAGGGTTTCTGTTTCTTCTCTATTCCTGCATTTTCTCTGCATCCAAACAGACCTTTGAGTTTTGGGTTTCTTGTTTGGTTTATTTCTATAGGAATGATAACCCACCTCAAGTTATTCTGAGATTTGAATTAGGCTGAATTTAATAGAGTCTTTTGTTGTACTGGGTCCCAGAAAATGTGAATTGTATAGTCTCAGGAGTCATATTTCTTCTCTTCTCTATTCCTTGATTTTCTTGGCACCCAAACAGAGCACGGCTTGAATTTTTAAATTTAGTTTTTGGGTTTTGGTGGGAGAAGACTTGTTTCGATAGACTTTGTTCGGTTGCTGAGAAATGTCAAGGAAACTGAAAGAGAATTCAAACCTTTGACTTTGGGTTTGTTTTCTGCATTTTATTCTTTGCTTAATTGAAACCCACCTCAAGTCGGTCAAAGGGTTGAACTAGGCTGAATTGAATGTAGACTTTTATTTTCTTTCGTCCCAAGCAATAAGAATTCAGAATTGTATGCTATTCCAAATTTCTTGTTTCTTCTTTATTCCCTCATTTCCTCGGCACCAAGCAGAGAAGAGTTTTATGGGGTTTGTGTTTGGTCAACTTTGGTCAGCTAGGTAGGAATGATTCTTGCTCTTTGTGTCAATTTATGTGTTTTGATCTGTTCATTCGAATAGACGCGTAGCTCTGTCGTTTCCATTTTTTCACATTAGTCACCTTTTCTTTTTCTTGTGTTTAAAATTATACCGTGTCAGGATATAATAGAGATTAATCTAGTCAATACTGCTACCAGAGGAAACAGAGATATGTGGAATCATTTTATTACTTTCCCGTGTTAATATTGTTGTTATTTACCGTAGATGGTGGTTGATGTGCATATATTTATTGCTCCCACAAACTTTTATTACTATGCTTTTCTAATGTAATCACGTTTGGTACATTCGGATTTTGCTCGTCTCTTGCTGGAGAGTCGTCAATGCCTCGTTGTATTGCTTTTACTTTGTCAGTTTATAATCAGGATACCGTGGAAGAAGATTCTTCAGAGCGCTTTGTTTTTAACAGTTTTACCTATTGTTTTGGTTCTAATAACGAAGGGGTTTAAGGGTACATACTTTTGGATTTGGTATTCTTTCATGAAGGAATTAGATGAAAGCTTTGATGATTTGAGTCAAAGAGCCATATAAGGCTTAGTTGAAGCAGAAAACCTAGTGATATTAGGTGGCGATTTTAGTGTCTTCTTGGCTCCTAAAATGGAATATTGTTGTTAAATTTAATAACCAGGAATGATATGGCAAGAAATGCTTGCTTTGAAGCAGTATGTGCTGTATGGCAAGATCTGCACCTGTAAATTGGAAGATTTGTAGTTAGCGCTTGAGCTTTAATTCAATGAACAGATAGGTTGTTGTTTGGAACTTTGTTTTTCTGTGCCTTCAAATTATGGAAATTTTTGATAGGGTTTAAGTGGTCATACATGTGGATGAATTTGAAAAGGAAATCAAGGATCAATTTGATGGTGAGGAACAATATTGCTGGAGAGGTTGGAAGCAATCCAAATCAACCTGTAGTCTCGTTCGTAGTGGTGATGAATTATGGGATTTTTTTTAGTTAATTTTGTGTAATTTAGCTTGTGAACTTGATTCTAGTGTCAATCTAGATGTTCATTGTTTTGAAGTTTCTTCATTGTTTCTAGTTTTGAGTGTTTTATATTATGTCTTGCCATGTGTTTTTTGTCGAGAAAAGTAGAAGCTTTTGTGCTGAAATATGTTGTGGGTTGTTTGTCTGTGTTTTTACTTATCCCTAATGGTTACCGAAAATGGTATTATTACTTAAAACATTGATTGCCATGATTCTCTCATAAACCGAACACAACTGTTCACCTAGCTGTTCATTTATGCGTCCCCTTGTGTGAACTTGAACCTGTTGTACTGAAGAAATATAGTAACCTTCAAACATCGATTATTGCAGGTTAAACTTCCTTTTACCGACCAGTTTGATTTCTCAGCAGAAGATTTCAGAATTAGCTGACAGTACTTGGAAAGACAGTCATTGGAAATTTTAGGATTATTGTTGTCTCGAACAACTGATGCAAGCTAAAGCAAACATCTTAGCATGGACTCGCGCCAGTTTATGGGATATAGTGTGACTGGTGCAGACTTCGCCTATTCATCTCACCCCACTGTTCCATCAATCCCCGCACGCCAATTCGAGTCTTTGAAATTTGGTTCACGGAGCTCACCAAACTCGCCTTTCTCAACTCACTTCGACTCTCAAACTCTCACCACGTTTAGCGACAGTCAGGAGCAGCATAGCTCAACGGAAAATCTTTCAAGTAACTCTTCACTTGAAACCAACAGCTATTTCCAGCAGTCAAGCCCTTCTCTGGGCTGTCATCAAGACAGTCGACTCTTTCATTTTGGTGGAACTTCGTTTTCCCATGATGCAAACAGCGGTCAAAAAGCGAAGTACACTCTGAAGGAACTAGAGACCGCTCTAATGGGGCCTGATGATGAGGAAGAAGCAAAAACGCCGAGTCCTTCTCTTGGGGAAAACAAGAGGCCACAAACATCGAGCCAGAGATCCATGTCCCAGGCCACACAGTCCGCTCGATCTGAACCGTACAGCCCTTCAAAGCGTCACAAAGCAACAGAAGAAGGCTCTTCTTCCTCTTTGCAGGGCATATCACCTGACGATCTCAAGCAATTGCTCGTTGATTGTGCCAAAGCTTTATCCGAAAACAGAATGGATGATTTTGAGAAATTAGTTGATAAGGCTCAGAGTTGTGTCTCAATCGGCGGAGAGCCAATCCAGCGTCTTGGTGCTTATATGGTAGAAGGATTGGTAGCAAGGAAAGAGGCGTCTGGTACTCACATATACCGAACTTTGAAATGCAAGGAGCCAGAAGGGAAGGAATTGCTTTCGTATATGCAAATGCTTTATGAAATCTGCCCGTACTTGAAATTTGGCTACATGGCTGCAAATGGGGCTATTGCTGAAGCGTGCAGAAACGAGGACCGCATTCACATTGTAGATTTCCAAATAGCTCAGGGCACACAGTGGTTGACTCTCTTACAAGCACTCGCAGCAAGACCTAGTGGTGCCCCTCATGTGCGGATCACTGGAATTGACGATCCAGTGAATCAGTATGCCCGCGGAGACAGTCTGGAAGCAGTAGGGAAACGTTTGAAAGCAATTTCTGATAAATTCAACATCCCGGTAGAGTTTCAACCGGTGCCCGTTTTTGCTCCGGACGTTACAAAGGACATGCTTGATGTGAGGCCCGGGGAGGCTCTAGCTGTGAATTTCCCGCTCCAGCTCCACCACACACCGGATGAGAGTGTTGTGGTGAACAATCCCAGAGACGGGCTTCTGAGATTGGTGAAGTCGCTCTCTCCTAAAGTCGTTACTTTGGTGGAGCAAGAATCAAACACGAATACAGCTCCTTTTCTCACCCGATTCATTGAGACTCTCAACTATTACTCTGCAATGTTTGAATCTATAGACGTGACCCTGCCGAGGGATAGCAAAGAGCGGATTAACGTGGAGCAGCATTGTTTGGCTAGGGACATTGTCAACATCATCGCTTGCGAGGGAAAGGAGAGAGTGGAGCGCCACGAGTTATTTGGAAAGTGGAAGTCGAGGTTTACAATGGCAGGTTTCCGGCAGTATCCTCTGAGCTCTTATGTGAACTCCGTGATAAGGGGGTTGCTGAGGTGTTACTCAGAAAATTATACGCTTGTGGAGAAGGATGGGGCTATGCTGTTAGGGTGGAAGGATAGGAATCTGATCTCAGCGTCTGCCTGGCAGTGAGGATAGGTATGGCGGGGGACGAGTCGCAGAGGTAGGAATGGAAAAACCAGTTTTACAGCTCGTAGGTTGGCAAAGATGATGTAGTCTCAGGGTGTGTGACTCTTACACTTTCATGGTAGAACCAGCCACTGTTTAGAGGTTTATACTCCAGTAGCTGCTGTTAGTTTTGTTGATATTGTTTTCCCATACAGTTTTGTATTCGTTCTTGGCTTCTGCCACTGTCCTTGATAGTTGCTAATACAAAAGAAAAAGATTTACTTGATCCATGTGGTATCTACAAACAGTCGAAACAAGCGCAAGGATTGGAAAAACATCAGCACGAAGGCAACTCGGATATGTCACCGTTGTCCCTACAATTGTCCAGTTTGGTCCAATTTTGGATTGTTGTCGATCTCGAACGGGTCTGCGACAATCCAAAATTGAACCAAACTGGACGATTCCACTCATCAAGTTGCAAATCTAAAAGATCGGGGTCTTGATTAAGTACTCCATGGACCAAACATTGGATCGGTGTCTTGATTAGCGATTTGTATAATAAAAATCAAGGTCATCTTCATAATTTGAGTGCTCTAATCGGTGATTGTAGGAAATTGATGACATAGTGCAATGTTGGGGAAAATCAAGCTAGTGTGGTGGTAAGAGAACAAAAGTGCGGATATCGAAGCAAAAAATGTTTCCAATTACGACGACTTTCGTAATCAATAACTTTCAATTATCAACTATGCCTGGTTTTTTTATGTTGTCAGTTAGGTGCCGATGCTAAAGGGGTCAAGTACCCTAAAACCATCCGGGTTTAGTTTGCTAATGAAAACTCTGGTTTACCTAAAAAAACAAAAGAAAGGAATAGTCAACATGAGCCCAGGCCCGATGTGGGTGGTGTTACTAATTCTCAAAACTTTGGGTCAAGGGTTCAAGCCCTAAGTGTGTGCAAATTTGGATGGCAAAGTTTGCATTTGCATCAGCAACAGGACTTTGGGGGTCGATTGATGCTTCCTGATATGGTTGGTCCAGAACATAGTCCGATCACATAAATCTTCTTTTTTCTTTTTGGTTAAACACATAGCAGGATCCTTTGCTCGCGCTCTAATCCTCGATCTAAAAGATACTTTCAAACTCGTGCTTGTGTATTATGTGACTATAAGGTCCAGAAGCACTTCTTTTTTGTTTATGTTTATTTTTATTTTCAAACCAAAATAAATTAAGTTCATAATTTTTGTTAAGGCCATTTATTTTACGTTTCTGATGACCAGAATGCATGTAATTAACAACCCGTTCCCACCTTGTACATTATTGTCTGCTTTGAACCCCCAAACTCCATGGACCCATCTTAGCATTGTTGCAAGGTAAGCACGCTTAGCTGTGCAATTTCAAAGAGCTTTGTCGCCTTCACGGCTTTAGAAGGCTTTGCAAAAGATAGGGTCATAACCTAGTATATAGCACTGAACATTGAATTCACCACACGGGGCGCACGATATGGGAGGCATTATTTTAGCTCGTGCGGTTGCAGGTTTGAACTTTAGGGCAGCCAATTTCTGCATATAATGGTGTCAGGTGTGTATCCAATCTATCCACGTGGACTCCATCAACGTGGACTAAATAGGGTGTACTCCTTGTCCCTGTGAGTGTTACTTGAACAATGAGCTGAGCACTTTCTTGGAGGTTTATCGTTGGGAGATCGAAACAACACGCTCTCTTGAGGGTTATTGTAATGGTAAGGGGATGAATTTCTGGCCGAAGTATTCAAATGTTCAACTGCTTTTTTTTTTGCTCGGCAAACGAAACTATTTAAATAACTCGAACTGGATACATCGAGGGTGCTCGAGAGAAATAAGAACTACTTACTCGAGCAACCAAAAAGAAATGGCGAACTAAACAACACCCTCCAACTGAAAATTGGATGGTGAAACACCTAACAGCCAAGACATTTTACAACTTCAACAATCTAATTCCATCCAAAAAAATCTTAAAATCCTCAGCCGAATACACCTTTATATTTTTACTGCTTTTTACTCCTCTCTATTTTCAGTCACTGCTGCATTTGCCTTGTGCTCATTCATTTTTCAAAATCTATTTCGCTGCCTTTCAAAGGCAAGCTTGCCTTTTATTCTCGCACATGAATATTCATGTACAGGTGAACTCCTTTTTCGTTCTACGCTGTAGAGTTTTATGTCCTTAACTGCTGTTATCTTCAAACTGATTTGATTGTTTTATAATTGTGGTTTATTTATTACGTGTCTTTTTCTTGGCTATCAGGTGGAATCAGAGACGCAACCACAAGACCCGATGAAGAACGCAAGCGATCAAAAGGTTCATTCTATATGCAATTGAGGACTGTTTCAATGCATAGTTGTTAAAAACCTACGATACACGATACATATCCTACGATTTGCATAGTCTCTTTCGGAGAATGATACGTATCTCATCATGTAACCTTTTTGCATAGAAATCCTACGATACGACCGCATATCTTATGATTTATACACATATTCTAATTCTGTACGTATCCTATGGTTAATTACTTATTCGAAAAAAGTCAGACCTTCGGCATATTTCAAACTATTTGATAGAAATTCAACCTCAATGTAATGCTTGTATAAAAGAAAGAACCATACTTCGATTGTGTTTTGTTTGACTTTTTTTTTCTAACCAAGGGAACATAAAGCCTTAGTGTAATAGGTCTCAGTTGAGTGACTTGAAATTTTGAATCTTAATTTTTTTTAAACGTAACCATAGTTTGTTGGTGTTATTAGGTGTATCTACTTTTTAATTGTATTAATTATGATTAACGTTATTGAAGTATAAACTAAATTTATTATTTTGACAAAATTTCAATTGACAAAACCCAAATATGATAGATATTGATGCAGGGAAGCGTATAAGAAAAATGATAATCGAAGCGAAAGGACAATCACAAACTCAATATTTAGAGAAACTCTCTCTGACTCTTTTCTTTATCATTAATCAACAAAACATTAGAAAAAAGAATGGGCTGAATTGGACTTTCCTACGGAAAGTTATACGAGCGTAAAGAATAGCCCAAAAACGGTTCGAAAGCCCAAACGGCCTCGAAAGGCTAAAAAACGCAGAGCACAGGGCTTATGGCCCTGTGTCTTGACCGTCGGCCCATTTCCAATCAAACCCAGCCAAGCCCGTCGCCTAATTCCACGATCAATAATATTACGAAAATACCGGTTAGTAGAAATGGGCCTTGGCATGTTTAAAATGAAACTCTTCCTCTTTGGCTACTGCATCATCCCCCCCTTCTAAAAAGAAATTCGCCCTCGAATTTGTCTCGTCATCAGACGAACTGTCACCCTTGAATGGAAGCAGGTGCTTCACGTTAAACACGTCAGCAGTACGTACATGACTCGGAAGCTTTAAACGATAGGCATTGGGGTTGATCTTCTCAGTGATTTCAACGGGACCAATTTTGCGAGCAGCAAGCTTGTTATACTCATGCGCAGAATAGCGGTCTTTGGTGAGGACAGCATACACGAAATCGCCAACCTCAAACTCCACAAAGCGCCGCTTTTTGTCGGCAGCGAGCTTATACTTGGCAGTTGAAGCTTGCAAGTGCTGCGCAGTCTCCTTATGTATGCCCTGCAACTGTTGAACAAAATCTTCAGCTTTACCATGAATCCGCTTTAAGTCCGGAACTGGAGCTAAATCAATGGGTGAACGGGGGTTGTACCCATAGACCACCTGGAAAGGGGAAAAACTGGTGCTACGGTTAACGGAGTGGTTAAATGCAAACTCGGCTTGGCTCAACTTTTGGTCCCAACTCCGGAGGTACTCACCCACCAAACTACGAAGAAGGTTGCCCAAAGATCGATTCACCACTTCAGTCTGCCCATCGGTCTGAGGGTGATAAGCCGTGCTGAAGTCAAGCTTAGTGTTGACCAACCTCCACAGGCAGCGCCAGAAGTGACTCAAGAATCGGGTATCCCGGTCAGAAACAATAGAATTCGGTAGCCCATGCAAACGATACACTCCAGAAAAATAAAGCTCAGCAACCTTTACCGCATCCGTGGTCTTTTTGCAAGGAATAAAGTGAGACATTTTTGAAAAACGGTCTACTACCACATAAATAGAATCGTTACCCCGTTGAGTACGAGGTAAGCCCAGCACAAAATCCATACTCACATCAGTCCATGGCTGTGACGGAACAGGTAATGGCATGTATAATCCAGCGTTGGTTGCTGTTCCTTTAGACACCTGACAAATATGGCAACCCTCCACAAACCGATAAACATCCCGCCGCAATGTTGGCCAAAAATAGGCCGCTGACACCAAAGCAAAAGTCTTATCCCGTCCAACATGGCCCTCGTTGTGCAATTCCTTAATGAATTTTAATCGAAGGCTAAAATCCGGAATGCATAACTGGTTTCCTTTGAAAAGGTATCCATCCTGCACATGAAAGTCTGACTCGACCCCACTTGCAACAACCGCTAACACCTCAGAAAAATAAGAATCTTCAGCCAATAATTCACGGAATGCATCAAAACCCATTACCTGCGCACGCATCGTTGTGAGGAAAATGGAGCGGCGACTGAGGGCGTCGGCCACACGGTTGAGCACACCCGACTTGTGTTTAATGACAAAAGAGAACTGCTGGATGTAACCTGCCCACTTTGCATGCCGGTCAGACAACTTATCTTGTGTATGAAGATGCTTCAACGCTTCGTGGTCAGAATACAAGACAAAGTCGCTGTGAATAAGATAATGGTACCAATGTTTAAGTGCTTGTACCAAGGCATAGAATTCCATATCATAAGTACTGTACTTCATCTTTGCCCCATTCAACTTCTGGCTAAAAAACGCCACCGGTTTCGACTGTTGGCTGAGAACAGCCCCAATGCCCACCTTGGACGCATCACAATGTAACTCGAAAGGCTGAGAGAAATCAGGCAGAATTAAGACCGGTGCAGATGTTAATTTCTGCTTCACCAACTGAAAAGCCTCGGTTGCTGCATCTGTCCACATAAAACGGGCACCCTTCATACAATCCGTAATTGGCGCCATAATAGTGCTGAAGTGAGGAATAAAGCGCCGATAGAAAGCTGCCAACCCATGAAAACTACGGACGTCAAAGAGGGTCTTTGGTTGAGACCAGCTTTGAATAGCCTCAATTTTCGATACATCAACTGAGATTCCATCCTTGGACACGACATAACCCAAGAATAAAACTGAATCTGTCAAGAATACACACTTTTTGATTGCCCCGAATAACTTCTCTCTCCGAAGGACAGTGAGAACATCCCGTAAATGCTGTAAATGTAACTCAGGCGAGGCACTATAAATCAAGATATCAACAAAATAACAGTAAAGTATCGTTTTCCAATTCCGCGCCTGGATGACTTGTTAGAAACTCTCTCTGACTCTTTTCTTTATCATTAATCAACAAAACATTAGAAAAAAGAATGGGCTGAATTGGACTTTCCTACGGAAAGTTATACGAGCGTAAAGAATAGCCCAAAAACGGTTCGAAAGCCCAAACGGAGGCCTAAACGGCCTCGAAAGGCTAAAAAACGCAGAGCACAGGGCTTATGGCCCTGTGTCTTGACCGTCGGCCCATTTCCAATCAAACCCAGCCAAGCCCGTCGCCTAATTCCACGATCAATAATATTACGAAAATACCGGTTAGTAGAAATGGGCCTTGGCATGTTTAAAATGAAACTCTTCCTCTTTGGCTACTGCATCAGATATTATAAAAAAGATGTAAATAATTCAAATTTTAGAAACTCTAAAATATCTAGCTCTCTAGAAGCCCTAGAATATTCTTGTAAAATATCTAGAGTTTTTTTTGGGAGAATTAGTCACATGTGTAATTCTAGAATTACCTCAAAATTTATCTTGTACGAAAATATCTTAATACTAGAGTCTTCCATGTAGTTGTACAAATAGGGATGGGTTCAAACGATTTTATACCAAGCCAAAAAAAAAGTCCGAGTTCAAATGCAATACAAATACTCTCATTCCCCGCCCTTTGTTTTTGTATTCTCTCCCTCTCCCAAAAATATTGTTCAACTACACAATATAAACTTAGATACATGATGCGTATCTCGATACGAACTATACAATTGGAAAAATGATACACAATACGTATCTCGATTTGTAAACACTGGTATTAACTAGTTCGTGTAGTTTGTGGAATTAAAAGGTTCAACGCAGGTTTAGCGATCTTTACTTTGTGACACCAACTAACATTTAGAACTGATTGATTTGTAGGTGGAATCAGAGCCGGTATAAGTCCCGAGAAGAAAAAACAAAAAAGAAGAAAAGGTATGGCGATGATTATTTCCAATGGGCGTGTCCAGTTATGCCAGCAGGAACGTCTCGGGCCTCGGTTCCAAATATTGCGGGTAATTTTATCTTTTCTTTTCCCGCGCTATCTCCCCCTTCCCCTCCTTTGAATCCCTAGAAATTTCTTGTGTCTGCTGCTAACAGATATGAATCCCTAACTACTTTTATTAATGTGTATGAGTTTGATAGACAAATCATGGTACGAAGAATGCATTATTACTGTGTTAGGGCTTGAAATACTTATTTTTTTCCTTGGATAAGATTGGAGCTTTTGTGGGAGTCATGTGTATGAACAAACTTGTTGGAGAAAATGGCTCACCAACTGCTGTTTGAGAAATATGCTAAGTGATTTATTTTCAAGGGGTTCATTGTAGAAAGAAGTGAAGTGAAGCTAAAAATGGGTAATAGAGCTCATTCTGTTTTATTTTTAAAGTTTGAATCAATGTAACTTTGCTAGACCTTTGGAAGTATTGATTAAGAGTTTTTAGCTGATACATAGGACTAAATGTAAATTCAACAGTTTGTTGGACTAGAGCATATGGGGTAGAGAATATCAAGAAAGATTGCCATGGCTGCCTCGACTGAAAATAAAAAAGACCCGTTCACTGAGTGTCGGACTCGATTTGAAAGTAATAAGGTATTCTACATGCTAATATAGATGGAGAACACGTGAAATTTTTTTGTCTTAAATCCAGTGCTTGTGCGAATCCTTCATTGACGCTCATGAGTTCTTACTGTACACATTCAACTTGAAGTCTCATGCTTTCATAGTCTTGAGCAAGTTTACAAATGATAGGTTTTCTATTTGTGTCATCTAGTCTAGTTTAAAGATTGTCGTAGTTCTCCTAAACTCTGTGCAAGCCTATGACTCTTAACTTTCTCATT
Organism: Rhododendron ovatum; assembly: GCA_019656835.1. Taxonomy (NCBI): domain Eukaryota; kingdom Viridiplantae; phylum Streptophyta; class Magnoliopsida; order Ericales; family Ericaceae; genus Rhododendron; species Rhododendron ovatum. Next base: position 4,306,847 of record CM033795.1, read on the forward strand.
TTGTCATTCGTATCATTCTACCACTCTTTAAAGCATTTTTTGTTTTGGTTTTTCTATTGCTTTTACCTCCTCATTTTCCCTACAATTTTTCTTAGATACAATGTTGTTTTGGTTTTTTGTTGACCCGTTTCCATTAGATAGGATTAGAATCATACCTTGACGACACACATGAAATGCATTGCTAGGAGTATAAGAAGAAGAGCAACAAGCAGGTTGATGTAGCCTTGGTAAACTTGCTCTAAGGCTTTGTTTGCTAGTCAAGAAAGTGGTGTAGGAAAATTTGAGAAAATTTTATTGAAGTGCTGTGTCTTCTTTTATATTTTTTAATTAGATTTTTTCATATAGGTGAGAGATTTTTGGCACGTGTTGATAGGGTGGATTGGCAGGGTTGGATTGTTCTCTCAAGCTGTAGATGTGCGAAGGCTCCTCGAAGAGCAATGGATCATTTTGGGGAATGATTTATATACATGTATAGGGTTGGGAACAGGGCGTGGACTTTGGATGCACTGGCGGCTCCTTGTTTAGGAGTGGGTAGTTAGTTGAACACCTCATAGATTTTCTAGGGTGCATAGGAGTAGTATGTATTTCCATTCTATCTCACATTTGAACACCCAACTCAACAAAGCTTGAACACTCACCATCCCGATCAACTCATAGTTGAGCACCTAGCAAGTACACCACAACCATAAATGCTGAAATTATAAAATCATGAGAGAAGTAAAGAAAGGGCATTGCAGTATTTATTTGCTACTGATTTCTAATTGTTCAGCAAGTATAATATTGATTCTTTTCAAGTTGCATATATTTTGATAATGAGACTATTATATATGTATCAAACATTGTTGATTATGAGACTATTATGTAACGGTTATATTTTGCTAATGGGACTATTTTGTATCAAACATTGTTGATTATGAGACTATTATGTAACGGTTTCAAATATAAACTCATCAATGGATATCTAGCAATGGATGTCTAGTAAATTTGTTTATATGTTAGTATAGTTGTACATGGTTTGTAGAGATTAAGAATTTTTTGAACACCCTGCTATATATTCCCGGAGCCGCTACTAATTGGATGTGGGAGGATTTACAGTGCGGACGACGTTTGGGACGTGCCCCTGCCCCTGTGGGTTGAGTGGTTTGCTCGGGTTATGATAGCTTATATGACCGCCAACGGTCCCGTTGACATATCAGTACTTTAATGAAGAGGGAGTTCATTTTTGGATGGTGGTTCCTTAGCTACACAATATGTCATTACTTGTAATATTGTGTAGCTTTTCTTTTTTTGCTTGCGATGAGGGAGTACCTTTTGAACTCGTAGCCTTATAATCCCAATCAAATCTTTCTACCAGTTGAATACTCTAGCTCATCGACGTATTTTTTTCTACCTAGCTATAAATTTATAATCCCAATCAAATCTTTCTTCTTTGAAGAATAAATGTGTGATCCCCCGCTAGGGAAATCGACATTAGTGCGCAAACGCAAACATAGATATATGCAAAACCGTTCAATGAACCTTTAATTTGGTGTCAAGAAATTTTAAAAATTATGCATGAAAGTAATCTACTTTTTGATCCGAAAATTACACGTCTTTTCTTACTAGACTACCTTTACGGGAAGAAGGGAGTAAATTTTAAAGAAAATTATTTGATTTAAGGTTTTCAAAACTTCTTTTTGTCTCTAACAATTTTCGAAACTAGTCCCAGTTTTTAGACACTGGAATGATATGCTAAGTATTTTTCAGAAGCCTGCTACCTTCAATTCGAAAATTATGCAATCTGAAAATTTAACTAAGCCACAACAATTAATCTTCGAGAGATTATCCAGCCCCCTAGCATGGGCAGAGGTACGTGGACCCAGGGTGCTGTAGTGCACCCCTACACTACATGTGTAGTGCGGCTACTGGCCATCCATCTTGGGAATGGACGGCTCAGATTTTCATCCGAACAATGAACGACTAGGATTTATAGGAGCTCAGATTAAATTTAAACCGTTCGCACCGAGATGGACGGTTGGATCGGCCGCACGGTAAGTGTACTACAACCCCTCCCATTCCTAGGTACATAGTGTCATGCGGGATCACTTGACCCCAGTGACATGGCAATTACCCATGGAAAAGTGTAATATTTTAATTTGAGAAACTTGCCCCAGGTATATTAAACTCCAATAAATTGTGCTTCATTGCCCTTTATGACTCAAGATTGTTCTCTCTGGAAATTTTTTTACTATTTGTTTTTTAAACTATTGCCGAAAATCTGAAAGTAGAGGGGGGAGCTTAAAATAATTTTTGTAAATAGTTTAAAAAAATAAGGGTGAAAGTAATTTTTGAAAAATAGTAAGAAATTTTTTCTTATTGCATATTTATTTACTACTAGAAAAGAAAGAGTTAAAAGTAATTTTGGAAGTAAAAAATAAAATAAAGCTTAAAAAAGTAATTTCAAAATTCTGAAATTGGGACTAGAGTTTTGGTGGTTGGTTGTGGGGTTGATTGTTGGTGTGGGGGTCAAATTTCTAAAAAAAAAGAAGAGAAAGAGAGAGGGAAAGGTAAAATTTGAAAGTAAAAAAAGGAGGGTTATTTTTGTAAATAGTAAAAAATAAGATTAAAGTAATATTTTTTGATAAATAGTAAGAAAAAAAGAACTTTACTGCATGTTTATTTATTACTTAAAAAATAGTTAAAAAGTAATTTTTTGAAGTAAAAAGTTAAAATAAAGGAAGGTTAATGCCTTCCGTTACAAATTGACAGAATTGGATGGCGGAGGCTTTATTGTTAATGAAATGGTAAGTTCAGGTATTTTTTTGTCATTAGTTAAAATTCAGATGCTTTTTTGTGATTACTTAAAGTTCTAGTGTTTTTTTTGTAAAGTTCCTGAAAGTTCGGAGACTTTTTAAAAATTTTCCCATTTAGTTACTCGGGTAAATTTCAGTTTCCTCCCCTGAGGTTTCTAACAATCATAGGCACCTCCCCTTAGGTTTTTAAAATTGCACTTGCCTCCCTTGTCAGAGTTAGAAGCTAACAAACTTTAACAGGGAAAGCAAATTTACTTTTTTACCCCTTTGTTGACCTCCCCTAGAGTTTCTAATAATAATAGATACCTCCCCTCATATTTAGTGAAATATTTATGTTGTCTTTATTTATGCTAAGTTAATTTATAGCGTCTAAAATTTTATTCTAACACCCAAATAAGTGAATCCATTATGGAGTATTAAAGATATATCATACATGTGTTTGAGCTTTAAAATGGCAAACAAAATTGAATAAAGACAAAGGATTACTTTTATCTTTAGTAATTTTTTATGATTTTGATCATAATTTTATATCTTTTAGATTCCTCTTGTCAAGACAACCCTATAATTCAATCAAACTAAACAAAAAATAAACACAAAACTAACGAAAAGATTGACACAACAATAAAAAACAAGAATGGTAATATTTCAAATTCTCACATTTTTATTTGTTACAATTATGTTGTAAAATAGTTAACATAGTTGTAAAAGAATTTAGACATTTATAAAAATATTAGACGGTAATAAATTCATAATTGAGGACCTAAGGTGAAAATGCGGGAAAAAAAAAACTTAAGACTTTTTTTTTTTTTTTTGCTTTTATTTTTTCCACTTATGATCACTGTGAGACTTAGTTCTATAGTGTAATGATTATAAGTTGAAAGATAAAGGACTGTAGCATGGAAGATAACATTAAAACTAATTTTTTTTCAATGTTTCTTATTTAGACAATTGGTTTAGTTTAGAGGAGTAATTGATTATTTATAACGTGTATTCACTAGCTAAAAATTAAATTAGTATATAAGAAAAAAAATATTTCGGACAAGAATTTCAATTAACATATATCTATCTATCATGATATTTATAACTACATACAAATAAATATATTGGTATTTACAAAAATCTCAAAGTTTCATATAAAAAAAGAAGAAGAAAGGGAAACTAATTCTTTTTTACGTTAGACATATGTAATGGCTTCAAAAAAAAATTTAAAATTTTACCTAAAGCTTCATCAAAACTTAGTATTGGTTAGTTTGAAGATAAAAGTAATTTCATATTAAATTATATTTTGAAATGACTTAAGCAAAATTGTTGACTCAAGGGTAAAATGGGTAGTATCATAGATGTAATGGATGATGTCAGCAATTTCCGTCATACTTAGTGACGGTCAACTAACGGATGGGGGAATCTGCAGTCGACAACTAAAGCAGAGGGGAGGTAAGTGCAATTTTAGAAACCTGAGGGGAGGTGTTTATAATTGTCAGAAACCTCAGGAGAGGTAAGTGAAATTTACCCTTACTCTTTTAACTGGTGCATTGAATTGGCATATACTAATCTTATGGTTTATTTCGAACTTATTGGAAAAAAAAATGAAAAAGAAAGGGATATTTAAAAAAATTTCCTCCCCTTATTTGATTTCAGAGTGAAAAGAAGAGAAACTGAAAAATTATAGCCAAGTGCACAATAAAATTTTAAACGCAATCATATGTTATGGATAGGAATCTGATCTCGACGTTTGCCTGGCAGTGAGGATAGGTATGGTGGGGTCCGGGTCGTAGAGGTAGGAATGGAAAAACCAGTTTTACAGCTCCTAGGTTGGCAAACATCAGCACAAAGGCAACTCAGATATGACACCATTGTCCCTACAATTGTCCAGAATTTCGTCCAATTTTGGATCGTTGTCCATATTGAACGGGCATGCGACAATCCAAAATTGGACCAAGGTGGGTTCCAGTCATCAAGTTGCAAATCTAGAAGATACGGTGTCTTGATTAAGTACTCCATAGACCAAACATTGGATCGGAGTCTTGATTAGCGATCTGTATATAGCAATCAAGATCATCTTCATAATTTGAGTGCTCTAATATGTGATTTCAGGAATTTGATGACACAGTGCAATGCTTGGGAAAATCAAGCAAGCATGGCGGGAAGCGAATAAAAGTGCGGATATGAAAGCAAAAAATGCTTCCAATTACGATGACTTTCATAGTCTATAACTTTCGTTTATCGACTATGCCCAGTTTTTTATGCTGTCAATTTTGTGACGATGCTGTATGGTCAAGTACCCTAAAACTATTTTGGTTTAGTTTGCTAATAAAATCTCTGGTTTATCCCAAAAAAAGAAAAGAAAAGAAATAGTCAACATGAGAAGGAATCTTTTTCCTAATGGTCCAAAACCTCGAAATTTGATTGCTCTTTCCGACTTGGAAAAAACAAAGAAAGATTGCTCTTGATCAAATAATGTAAAGTTCAGAGGTATAATTAATATTCATTGAAGTTTGGAAATTTATGAGACATTGAGTGATAGTTTAGTGGCTTTTTTTGAAATTTTCCCTTAACCATTTCCAAAATAATTCCGATTCCCGTTTGCAATATCAGCGTTCACTAATGACTTTCAAAAAAAAAATAAAAAATTCAGCATTCACTAAGGCTTTGTTTGAATCCCCAACCTTTTGGTTTATGAACTAAATTAATTTTTCTCACCAACCTACTCGAAAAGTAATTCTAAATTAATGAGCAATTTAGATCAATCGTGTGAGACCCTGAGGTTGGGACCACAAAGTGTATCGATACTCTACCGGTACAACCTTCATCGATCGGTACCCTAGTCAAACTTTTTTTTCTTTGAAGCAGTGCATTCGGGGCATATTACTATTACTCTCATTTGGAATTTTACCCATGTACATTTACAAAGATTTTTTCATGTTCTTTCTTCACATGTTTCAGATGATCAACAGGAAATGAAGCCTGTGGAATCTATGATTAAAAGTGACTGGGAGAACAACTGTGAGACGGAATCAAAAATCCTACAGGACACTTTCTGTAGTGTACCTTGCATGACACAATCTCTGAAAAATTTATTTTAAGTTCGGACCGTTGAAAACACTCGTGGATGGCCATAATTGTGCCCTGCAAGATCCCCGGATATATCCTTGAAAAATTATTCAATGTCCATAAGTCACCGTTGAAAACACTCGTGGATGGCCATAATTGTGCCCTGCAAGATCCCCGGATATATCCTTGAAAAATTATTCAATGTCCATAAGTCACCGCCACGTGGTGTCACAAACTCTTTCTGAACCACACATTTGTGTGATCTCTACACAAATGTATGATAGTAAAAAAGAGTTTGGACACCGCCATGTGGTGCTCAGAGGCATTGAATAATTACTCAGGATGCCGTGTGGACAAGGCCGATTGAGGATGCCGTGTGGACGAGGCCGATTGAGGATCTTACGGGTCAGCAGGCTTACGTTTCATGTTCCTAAAATCTCTCATGCCGCCATACGTAAGCACTTTTGGTTAACAAAAAAAGAAAAAGAAAAAGAGACTTGATACTACATGCACGCAATAACTAGCGAGAGCAAAGCAGAATGCCGAATAATTTTTTGAACGGCAAACACAACTGCAGAAAAAATTGTGTCTGGAACCATTCAATACATGTGAACCCTTGAGCGTTGAATGGTTCCAAATATAGTCTTGTCCGAAATTGTGTTTAAAAAGTGTTTGTAGCAATAGCATTGCTCATGTAAAAAGTGGTGCACGGAAATCACATAAATTATTTTTGTACTCTCCTTTTATCTAATCCTTTTGTTTGGATGTTAAAATATTTTACCCATTTTCTGTTGTTTGGCTAGAAAAAGAAGAAGAAAAATATTTTCACGGTAAAATATTTTGCACCAATGGAGTGAAATTGTTGTCCTCTAATTTTTGCGGTAAGTCATTTTTACATTTCATCCCGATGGTTCGACATTTTCCAAAAATCATATTAGATCCAAAACAAGAGAGGAGGAGGATAGAAAGCTTACTCGATTAAAATATTTCTGAACCTATCAATCTGCCATTGTTTTGGAAAATATTTTTCATGTGCCAACTAAATACTGAAAAATAAAAGTTTAAAATTTGTTTTCTGAAAAAACATTTTATATGAAAAATATTTTACATTGGAACAAACGGAGCCTAAGTGCAGCATCTTTCTTGTTCTTATTCATTAAAAATTGCAAAACTGATCATTCGTACATTATTTTCCTACACATGGAAATGATGATTTTATAGTTTCACATAGATAAAACAAGAAAAATGAGTGCACCTAAATAGAGTGTTAGGGCGAATTGGGACTAACTTGCTCTTCATTTTCATAGACCGTTGTATTATTAACATTAAATAATTAAACATTTTGTCAAAAGTTTTTTTTTGGGAACAATCATTTATATCTATGAAAGCAATATGAAAAGTATAAAAATACGGATTGAATTTGGAAATTTTTAGAAAAAAGTATAAAAGGACAATTTTCAAACTTTTTGTCTTAAATAATATTTTGTCATATTTTTTTGCTGTTATTTAGCTTGTCGGGAAAGAGACTTAATCCTAGAAAATTTTAACAAGAATCTAATTTAAATTCAAAAATGACGCGCGACAAATGAATTTTTTTTTTCCTTCAGAACTTTCACAATTTTGAATTGGATTACCCTCGAAATCAAGTTATGTTTCATAGTCAACGGTGCCTCTTAAAACACATCGAAAAACGCTTCATATAATCATGTGAAATACCGTACACATAAGCTTACACTCCACATGCATAAATATGATATTGTAAAAAGTATTGGACACCACGCGAAGAAGTAAGGTGGTACTGACCTTTTGATTTGCTGATCTCCCTTGTGGCTCCGTACTCTGAACTGTTGCTTTGTTTATTTAATCGTTTTAAGTGTGTTTGTTGAATTAATTCCAAAAATAAAAGTTTTTTTTTTATTTTTTATGTTTTCTTTCAACGGTTAGGGGTGTATCTTCCGTCTATTAAGTTGACAGAATTAGATGGCGTGAGTCTAATTGATCAAATAATGTAAACTTCAGGAATTGGGGGATGGTGCTGTTCAGTGGTGTGTGCAGTATCGTGCTGTGCAGTTCTGAGTCGTCGGATCGAGCATCTGACAGCTCAGATTTCATCTCGATATCTAAGCTGTCAGATGCACGATCGATCTGACGGCTCGGAGGTGCGCAACACGATGTTGTGAATCTTACTGCACAACACCAACCCAAAGTCCAAAGTTCAGAGGTATAATTAATATTCATTGAAGTTTGGAGATTTATGAGACATTGAGTGATAGTTTAGTGGTGTTTTTTTGAAATTTTTCCTTAACCATTTCCAAAATAATTCCGATTCCCGTTGGCAAATCAGCGTTCACTTACGACTTTCAAAAAAAAATAAAAATTCAGTTTTTACTAAGGCTTTGCTTGAATCCTCAACCTTTTGGATTATGAACTAAATTAATTTTTCTCACCGGCCTGCTCGAAAATTGATTCTAAATTAATGAGCGGTTTAGATCAATCGTGTGAGATTCTGAAATTGGGACCACAAAGCATCGATACTCTACCGGTACAACCATACAACCTTCATCGTCCGGTACCCTAGTCAAACTTTTTTTTGAAGCAGTGCATTCTGGGCAAATTACTATTACTCTCATTTGGCATTTTACCCATGTACATTGTACATGCAAGGATTTTTTCATGTTCTTTCTTCACATGTTTCAGATGATCAACAAGGAAATGAAGCCTGTGGAATCTCTGATTAAAAGTGATTGGGAGGACAATTTTGAGACGGAATCAGAAATCCTGCACGGCACTTCCTACAGTGCACCCTGCATGGCACAATCTCAGGAAAGTTTATTTTAAATTCGGACGGTTGAAAACACTCGTGGACAGCCTTGATAGTGCCTTGCAAGATCCCCGGATGTATCCTAAAAAAATTATTCAATGTCCATAGGTCACCGTCACGTAGTGTCACAAACTCTTTCTCAACCACACATTTGTGTGATTTCCACGCTAATGTATAGTAAAACAGAGTTTGCACACCATCACGTGGTGCCGAGACATATGTAAGCACTTTTAGTTTACAAACAAAAAAAAGACTTCACATGTACACGCAATAACTAGTGAGAACAAAGCAGAATGCCTAATTTTTTTTTTTTAACAGCAAACAAAGCTGCAGAAATAATTGTATCTGGAACCATTCGATGCATGTGAACCTTTGCGTGTTGAATGCTTCCCAATACAGCCTTGTCCAAAATTGTGTTTAAAAAGTGTGTGTAGCAATAGCATCGCTCAGAATGAAAATCATCTCACATAAATTTTTTTTGTACTGTCCTTTTATCTAATCCGTTTGTTTGGACGTAAAATATTTTTTAGTAAAATATTTCACCCATTTTCCTTTGTTTGGCTAGAAAAATAAGAAGAAAAATATATTCAAGGTAAAACATTTTGCAACAAAGGGGTGAAATTGTTTTCCTCTAATTTTGGCGGTAAGTCATTTTTACATTTCATCCCAATGGTCCAACATTTTTTTTTTTAGGAACGTTAACCCCTAAAAAATATTTTAATAATAATGAGCAGCAGTTTGAATCATCTTTGTTGAATTCAAACCGTGCCCCACAAAAATCAATAAATCATTAATCTGAAATCAAAAGTATTTTTGCCTTACAAATTTTGGAAAAGCTTTTAGAGATATTGAATGAGCTAATTTTTTAATAGGGACCAGTGAAAAAACATTTTAAGAAAATTGAGTGGCTTGAATCAACTTTGTTGGATCTAAAATGGGCCCCACAAAAACAAATAAATGGCCAATCTATTAAGTCTAAATTTTTATCCAAACAAACGCTCAAAGAGTGATATTTGAACGCCCCAAAACGCCAGCGTTCTGGGCTCTCCGCACGGATGCTGTCTAATGGGGACAACAGGTTCCCCAATCCAAAATTATAGCTTAGTTGGTGGTAACAGGGCGGGAAAGGAGTCAACTTTGAGGGCGCCTTCAAAAAATTGTTATTATAATAAAATAATAATAGTAATAACCCATGGTTTTTCCATGTAGTTTAGGCAATGTGAGTACAATTGTTGGATTGTGATGTTTTGACATGATTATAAATAATCTACTTTTGAATGTTGATAATGATATGAAACATACCTTCTGCTTTGTGGTATTTCATATGGAGTATTTGTCTTTCCAATGAAAGAATGAATTGTTTTGCATTTCGATTTTTTGAGTTCTTAGGAAAAGTTAGTGATCAGATATGTGGCAAAAGTGGCTAATATCTATCCTATTAGGGCTGCATGAATCTGTAGTAACTATTTATAAAACAAAAAACCTACACCAGCGTTTATTGGCGTTGGTAAAGTGTGTGGTAATGTGTACTAGGGTCAACACCAACGACCAAAATCACTGGGAAACGAAGCTCTGGTAAAAATAACTCCGCTAGTAATCACTGGGAAACGAAGCTCTGGTAAAAGTACGTAACTCTACACTAGCAGCCAAAAGCGCCGGGAAACGAAGTGTTGGCACAGTAAAGGCATACCAGCACTTGTAAAAAGCATTGGTACAGTGCTATACACTGACGGTTGTCTACCAGTGCTTTACCCAAGCATTGGTATAGGTCATGTAGGTCAGTACAAGCTTAGCAGTTCATTCAGAATCGCTTTTGGCATCTGGTACATACCGATTTTCTTGTAGTGTTCGAGAGCTACTAATAGCACAGATTATGTGCGCACATTTTGTGTACAGATCATGGTGTGGGACTCACTATGGGTTTCATGCCAACGATCCAAACTATTCATTAAATGCCATACATTTTTTTGAGGGTCTCTGCGAAAAAATCAACTCAATTCGATACCCATAGGTGCTCGATCAAATCATTTGACTTTTCATTACTTTGAATTTGAATCAATTATCTTCATTGAAATAGTCTGTCTATTTATAAGTGCTGTTAAAGGTTGTAGCGGCTTTTTCTTTTAAGTATTTTCCCTCAAGGAAATTAGCCTCCTCAATTTTGTGTTCTTCTCCTTTCTATTTTCTCATTTATTGCCTGGAGGGGTGTCATGTGTCAGCTAAGTAAATCTCTACATATTAGAGATGCAATTTTTCCGAGTGTTACAAAAATTAAAAATTACAGTGGAAGCACGAGCTCTCACTGGACGTATGGGATCCCTTTAAACCCACATTACGAGTCTTTGGGGCCGAATTGCTGTAAACGAAATATTGTGACCAAAATGACATTTCATGCACATTAATTTCATTACATTCACTTTTTTAGGCACTCTTATCGGCACACAGACACAGTAGCAGTCAAGCCCAAGGCAAAGGCAAATCTTGTGGAAATGGCATGAAAGCAACGTTTTTCTTGAAGGAGTCTTTCCTTCACAGGAAGGAGGAAAGCTTGGACAATGTTTAAAGACACTGATAGGGTTAGCGTGGATTCATTTATTTAGAGATATTGTTTTCCAAGAAGAAGTCAACTTAAAAATTGCACGTTGTTTCGTAGGAGAGTTTTCACAATTCATTGGAAAATAAGGCTTCTTGTTCGAGAACGGTTTATTATAGGAAAAGTTAATTATAGATTACCACTTCGTATTAATTAGATTTGACCTTAGAAAAGTTATGCAATGACACTCACTTTGTTTGGTTCTCCTCTAAAAAATGTTCTTTACAATTTTTTTGATTATTTCATCGTCCGTGTTTTTCGTCATTAATAATTTTTTATCAAGTCTTTTTTCTTTTCTTTTTTTGGATTTATATAGCACTTTAAAAAAATTCACTAAAGACGAAAAATAAACACATTTATAAAAATATTTATCTAAAAAATTTATTTCAAAACTGACAACCAAATAAAACCAGTATTTCATATTGTTCTAATGTATTTTTTTATTCTCCCCACAAAAAGTGCTTAACAGTCCAACTATGGGTACGCCATTTGGTATACACCAAATGTACACCGGATTAATTGTGTGGTAATCGTTTTGGGATTTCACACAAATGCTAGGAGTCGCTAAATCTGTCTAAAATATTTTTTTAAGAATCCTTATAAAAAATCAGCTGTCAAAATTGAAGAAAAAATTGATCAAATCCTTACCTATATTCGAATGAGCTGATATTTTAAGGATCATGCATATAGATCTGTATTTTTCCTCAAACTTTCAATTCATTTAATTGACTTTATGACTTCTCCCTCCAGTGACTATGCCATTTTTGGCAATCGATTAAGAATCTCTCTCTTCTTTTTCTTTCGTGTGACTTGTCTTATATTGGGTATGAGACTGTGACTCCTCTGCCAATTTCCTTGTGCTACGATAAAAGATAGTATAGAAAACATATTTTAATTTTGTGTATGATTATGGACAAATAACGTTTTGGCCCAAGAGAAATGCCACCTCTGTCATTGCTTGGCTTCCTTTTCCCCATCCTAGATAAGTTTACATATATAGGAAACCTGTGTATATATAACATTTTGGACAATTTACTTATTTATTTATTTTTTGTATAACAACTCGGTTTCTTGCCAAATGGATTATCCAACGACAGCTGCAAACCCATTTGTTGGACTCTCACAATTGATGGACATATTTATTGTATTAGTTGAGTTGTTTGGACTTTGTTATCTTGCGAACTTTCACAATATTTTTGTTTGATAACCGGATCTTTGGGCCATTTTGCACGCACTTCGACTAATTGCGAGGCCTTAAAGGTGACGATCGGACATAACCTGCAGTGGCCCCAAGGTTTGGAATGTTTGGCTTCTATGAGAATAGAACCTGTGACCTTATAGAAGATCACTTAGCTTATTGTTTTCTCACAACCATTTGGCCAAACCCGTTTGACTTTCTCAATTGATCTCTCCTATCGATTGGGAAAAAAAAAAAACCCATTTGTTGGATACCCCTGTGGGAGTCGGATTTTTCTACGTATAACCTGAGCGCCAAGTCCAATAAATACGACCAGCCATGCATTGTTAATCTCTTAATTAGTTGCATGCACGAGCTTAGTCAAACAAACCTAATATTTAATTTCCACAATTCAAATGAGCACGAGGGAGAAAACTTGAAGTGAAAACGTAAGTAAACAACATTGACCCGTTCTTAGGCCAAAAAGTGAAATTTTTTTTTTTTGCTAAAAAGTGGTTATTTTTCAAAATACGTGGGTAAAAATAAAAAAAATGATTTTTCCAATTACTCTAGTTAAGACGAATCAATAACCCACTAAAATTTGACAAAAAATTAACAAATGCGAAAAAAATTCAAATAAGCACAGTTTTCAAATTTAAGTTAAGTTAATAAAAACACAGCCTTAGTTACAAGTATATAATTAACTTTTCTTTGCTGATTATAAAAAAAAAAAAATCTAATCAACCGTTGAAATACAATGTACCTGGCCAAGAAAAGAGTAGTCTTGGCCTATAACCGCAAGCAATCTTTATTATATAATTTTTTTTGGAATAGGAGGACATCCAAACTCTATAAATAGCAAGTACGAGAGATCTTCTGTCTATCAAACCAACTAGAGAGAGAAAGCAAGGACTAAAAGAGTATTCTTTCTTGTTTAGTCGAGCTCCCCCTTCTCTTAACCGTTCATAGCCTCCACAGCAACCCACTAGGAAAATGGAAATATACTCTAGCCCAACTCTTACATTGACCCATGGCCAAGTACCTGAGGGCACTCCACGTCGCTCTGCCAATTTTCATCCAAGTGTTTGGGGAGATTATTTCCTTGCCTACGCTTCTGTTGCCACGGTAAAATTGTCTCAGATTGTTTTGAATCATATATAGAATACTTAAATTAAATCTGTACAGCCTTCCAATATGACATAAATGCACTTTTTTTTCATACATTAATCTCAGTTTAGGATATATAGTGAAAAACAAGCATAAAAATATTCTTATTTGATTGAGTTATGTAGTAATATATATAATTTCACTATCTTCGTTTCCATCTTATATGCTTTTGTCGCTCTCTTCACAAAGCCAAGATTGTTATGGATATTTGATTTCGTGGTTACAAATGTTTCGGTAATATTTTGGTGACAAGTACTGTTGTTTGAACACTATATAGTTCACAGACGTAATTAGACTAGTTCCAAATGAGCATATTTATCATTGTTTTCATAGGAACCGGATGTTAAAACAGAGCAAAGAATTGAGCAGCTCAAAGAAAAAGTCAGAGAGATGATAGTGGCAAGTGCTGATAAACCTTCAGAGAAGTTGAGCTTGATTGATGCAATTCAACGCCTAGGCATATGCTACCATTTCGAAACAGAGATTGAGATAGCATTACAGCAAATATATGATACCTATAATGAAATGGCCAACGATGAAGATCTTTACACTGTGGCTCTCTCATTTCGAGTGCTTAGACAGCAAGGACATCCTGTCTCCTGTGGTAATTCTCTTTTACTTACTACCCATATTTATTTGGTTACATCGCCGATGTTTGTAGTACCCATATTTTGATCGACATCTGTTATTGTCAGTGAAAAGATATATAAACCAAGTTAAATTCATACTTCACAACTTCAACATAAATCCAACAACAAATTCTTTGAAATTGGTTCGATTATTACCTCTAATTGGATCATTACCATTTGCCCCCTTCAAACTCTAACAAATTTTACCTTGTTCACGGCAAACTTATAGTAAAAGGTTCAGTTAGACCCTCATGGGTTTTGAGTAATTTTTGGAACAATTTTATCATTTGGCCATTCCAACTTTGAAAATTTACCGTGCCTTCTCCTTGTTGAGGTTATTGTGTCTTGTCACTTGTTATTATAAAATATAAGAATGTGTTATGTACTTTTCTCGCCTCATTGATCATGTGTCGAATTGTTTATGTAGATGTGTTTAACAAATTCAAGGACAATAAAGAAAAATTTCAAGAATATGTAAAAGGTGATGTGCGAGGATTGGTAAGCTTATACGAAGCTACACATTTGAGGGTTCATGGAGAAGATATATTAGACGAAGCACTGGATTTTACGACCACACACCTCAACTCCGCGGTACCCAACTTAAAGAATGCTATTGCAGCTCAAGTAGTTCATGCTCTAAATCAGCCAATTCACAAGGGCCTGACAAGACTCGAGGCACGACATTACATCCTCTTCTATGAACAAGAGGATTCCCACAACAAAATTCTATTGGATTTTGCGAAACTGGATTTCAACTGCTTGCAAAAGTTGCATCAGAAAGAGCTAAGCGAAATCACAAGGTGATTTTCTTTATCATTCAAGTTGAATCGTAGTGATTTAACAAGTCTGAGATGTTGATCTTGTTTCATGGCACTTACTTTTTTTGTTATGGTTTTTCAGGTGGTGGAAGGATTTAGACTTTGCAAGAAAATTGCCATTTGCAAGAGACAGAGTGGTGGAGTGTTACTTTTGGATATTGGGAGTGTACTTTGAACCCCAATATTTTCTTGCTAGGAGAATTCTAACCAAAGTGATTGCCTTGACTTCAATCATTGATGACATTTATGATGTCTATGGTACCTTGGAAGAACTTGTGCTCTTCACTGATGCAATTGAAAGGTTAAATTCTACTGATTTTAAATTTGATTTGAGTCCCTGAATATCAAAATAGCTTCCATTGTTCAAGACATGGATTTGAAATGGAATTCACAGCGTTATAAATGAAAAGGGAAAATTGAAAGAAATATAATTAGCATCACAATGATACTAATGGAAGGTTAGTATGTTGTTTAAGTTAATGTCGATGGATTTTCAGGTGGGAAAATAGTGCCTTGGATCAACTGCCAGAGTACATGAAACTGTGTTATCAAGCACTATTGGATGTTTACAACATGATTGATGAAGAAATGGCCAAGGAAGGAAGGTCATATCGTGTCAATTACGCAAAATCTGCAGTAAGTCTCAATCCAAGTTACATTTTGTTAGTGGAAAACAAAAAATGAAGTTAATA
The DNA here is from genome assembly GCA_019656835.1 of Rhododendron ovatum. Classification (NCBI taxonomy): domain Eukaryota; kingdom Viridiplantae; phylum Streptophyta; class Magnoliopsida; order Ericales; family Ericaceae; genus Rhododendron; species Rhododendron ovatum. The sequence continues at coordinate 4,322,587 of CM033795.1, forward strand.
CTATATATATTTTTTTTTGAACATTTTCAGATGAATAAGTTAGTTAGAGCATACTTTGAGGAAGCCAAATGGTGTCACGAGGGCTATGTTCCGAGTATAGAAGAGTATATGAGAGTTGCCCTTGTAACCGGTGCTTACAAAATGCTTGCAACAACTTCCCTTGTTGGCATGGGGGATTTGGTGACCGAAGAGGGTTTCAAATGGGTGTCGAGTGATCCTTTAATTCTTGAAGCTGCATCCGTGATTTGCAGACTCATGGACGATATGGTTGGCCATAAGGTAAGGACTGATAAGAAAATACGGTCTAAATTAGAACACGCACGGATGAATCCAAATTCCAATATTATGTTGTTGCAAAATCATATGGTTAGGGCTTTCAAACTTTAAATATTTTGACTACCTTGCACATTGCTAATACTACAGAATTTTTAATTTCATTGAGAGTGCATTCACCCCTAATGTCCTTTCGCCCCAATGAATTATCAACCACGCAAACAATCATAATTTGACCTTATCATTTCTGGTGTTGCAATTGCAGCATGAGCAAGAAAGAGGTCACGTAGCCTCAGCAGTTGAATGCTACATGAAACAACATGGCGTCGCAGAAGAAGAGGTTTATGTTGAATTTAAACAAAGAGTTACAAATGCATGGAAAGACATGAACGCAGAGTGCCTCCGCCCGACTGCGGTCCCGATGCCTCTCCTCGCCCGAGTTCTCAATCTTGCACGGGTGATCAATCTTATATACACGGGTGAAGATGGGTACACCAACTCCGGAAAAAGGCTGAAGCAGTGCGTAACGTCCGTGCTTATCGATTCTGTTCCGATCAATTAGCAAACAGTTATCTTAATTGTAACCAATTTATTCATAAGTGCCATTAAATGTTTTATTTTTTATTTCCAAAGTATTTTCCCCTTCAATCGCCGGAATGAGTGTGAACTTGGCTCAGATGTGTTCCGGCCGGGGTAAAGAATAAAGATGTCTCTCTGATATCTATGTCCATTGTACCGTTGTAATATTGGGCCCTTTTATTAAGGAAATTCGGTTTTATATACCTAAGTATGACTGTGAACCTTATAGTACAATGATCCTTGGAAAAAAAGAAGAAGTAAAACTGTGCATTTCGATTTTCGAATGAACTTTTGAAAAACTGTAATGGATGCAAACAATCAGGCATAATAATCAATCTTGTTAGTGTGAAGATCTATAATACGTTTTCAATGAATTGAACAAACAAAATAAGTCCACAGCTAAGAGCATTCAAAAGCGGCCGATCAAAAAAAAAAGAAAAAGAGCATTCAAAAGCAGTTGTCGTGAATTAGAGTTCATATATAGTGAGGAGAATAATGATTCAACAAACTTAGGGGCCGGGCATATACACTAAACCCTTTGCTCTGTGTGTGTGTCTATGTGTGATGTTGAGTTCTGTTATTATCATTGGGACTTTATATCAAATAGATAGTAGGCAAATCACATGGAAGCGCTCTGGTTTAAGTTTGCACAAAGGATATGCTGCCTTCATCAGAAAAGTAGTTGAAAAACATAAACAATTACCAATGGTGAAGTTCAACCGAAACTCACCTTTCTACCCTATGACCTGCGTGCGCGCGAGAGAGAGAGGGTGAGGGAGGGTGAGGGAGGGCGAGAGAGAGAATGAAGGAGAGTTTGATTTGCAATGGCCTTGTGGTTCGTTATGCCGTTTGGTTATTTTGGAGGTGTGGATGATTTTCGTGAAGGTTGCGTCGTTCGCGTGGAGAAACGTGGATCTAGGTGACTTTGTGGGGGAAAATGGGGTAAGGGTAGTTTTGGAATGGAAAAAGTCGACAAACAACTGAGACCTTTATAAGGAAGAATGTAGATGTAGATGTAGATAATAATAATAATAATAGTAATAACCTACGTTTTTTTCAATGTTTTTTTTAATTTAACAACAAAAAAGATTTTATAAATCTTTGAAAAAGAATTACAAAGATTAAAGGGATCCAAGCAAAGACATCAAACCAGAGGAAGGACCAACCACAAGTAGGATGGCCATCTCGGCCGATCCATCCGTATCCGATCCGTTATCCGTCCCGAACGGATCGGATTTTTCGGAGATTTTTCGAATATCGGAGCCGATTTAGATTTATTTTTCAAAAAAAATTTGGAGATCGGATCGGATTCAGAGATAAGTCTGCCTCCGATCCGATCCGCCCTGAATCCGATATCTGATTCGCTTCCGCTCCGCTCTGCTCCGAATCCGATATCCGCTCCGCTCCGAATCTGATATCCGATCCACCTCCGAATATCCAACTATATAAATGCCTCTTATTTTTAGGGTTAGTCAATAGTCAGTCTCCTATCCAATCAACTTCACTTCACACAACCCTCCTCGCCCATGACTTCTCCCCCTTCTCTCTCTCCTCCACAACCCCCCTCCCTCTCTCTTAAAAAAAACCCTCCAGCAACGGAGAGATGCGGCAATCTCCCCTCAGGAATGCAGCAGCGAGACTCTCTCCCCATGTTAGTTTTATTTGTTTTTTTTTTTTTTTCAATCTAAGTTTTTTTTTTTCAATATGAGTTTTTTTTTTATTGAGTTCCAATCCGTTTTTTTTTTTCCAAATTCGGATTCGGATCTCCGTTCTCCGTTCGGAGAGGGGATGGAGGACAAAAATATAATCCGTTCGGAGTTCGGGGCGGATTCGGAGGACGGGTGGAGGGTTCGGATTCGGATTCGGATATTGCAATATCCGCCTCCGATCCGCCCCGTTGCCATGCCTAACCACAAGAAGGCAAAGACCTAACTCCGACAATCACATGCCGCGAGGACCCAAAAGGGAAAGAAGAACAACCCGAGGCTGGTAAGAAACCAACCAAGAATCCACGAATAACTTCCTCATCATTAACCTCGTAATCAATGCCCATGATTTTATCTAAAGACCAAATCGCCTGAGTCTCGTTAAGATGAATCGGGTTAATTCCTTCACAAGAAGAGGAAAAAGTAGCAGCTGCAATGACAAATCTGAACACAACGCATTTTCACTTCTTTCTTCCACCCCTCTTCTTGCGATTAGGAAAGCCCATCAAATCATCTATCGACTTCTGCTTCCATTTTCCTTTCCCTGTATTCTTAGCATCCTTAGTTGTGTTGAGTTCCACAAATAACTCGATACCATCGGTATCTTGGTGATTTAAAAAACCCACTTCTGAGAAATTCCAAAAACCTTTATCAAACTCCACCACATCCGAATCTGGACCGTCAACCACTTCATTTACATTTTTTTCCTCTCCATTCCTGACTGTCCCAGTAACAAGGTTTGACGCATGATCATCCAGCTCGTCATCTGCCTGATTTTCCTCTACTGAATCATGCACAGTGTTGGATTGTTTTTTTCCATGTAGTTTAGGCAATGTGCGTACAATTGTTGGATTGTGATATTTTGGCACGATTATGAATAATGTTGACAATGGTATGGAACATACCTTCTACCTGTGGTATTTCATATCGATCGTATTTGTCTTTCCAATGAAGAATGAATTATTTTGCATTTTGATATTTTTGAGTTCTTAGAAAAGTGAATGATTAGATAATATCTATTCTATTAGGGCTACATGAATCTGTAGTAACCATTTATAAAAAAAATAAAAATTGAACCTACACCAGCATTTTTTTGGCGCTGGAAAAAGTGTAGTAATGTGTACTAGGGTCTACACCAATGGCCAAAAGCGCTGGGAACGAAGGACCGGTAAAAGTAACTTTACACGAGCGGCCAAAAGCGCAGGGAAACGAAGTGCATGGCACAACTAAAGGTATACCAGCGCTTGCAAAAAGCGTTGGTACTATGCTACACCGGCGGTTGTCTACCAGGTCTTTACCCAAGCACTGGTATAGGTCATGTAGGTCTATAGAAGTGCTCCGTAGTTCATTCAACACCCCTTTTGGCCGCTGATACATACCAATTTTCTTGTAGTACTGTTCGAGAGCTGCTAACTGCACATATTATGTGCACAAATTTTGTGCATAGATCACGGTACGGTGTAGGGCTCATTATGGGTCTCACACAAATGGTCCGAGCCATTCATTAAATCTAATACATTTTTTTCTAGGGTCTCTATGAAAAAACTAGCTCAATTGAATACCTATAGGTATTCCATTCGATCATTTAACTTTTCATTATCCTAAAATTTGAATCAATTATCTTCATTGAAGTAGTCTGTCTATTAAAGAAATTAGCCTCTTCAATTTTGTATTCTTCTCCTTTCTATTTTCTCATTTATTGCCTCAATGGGTGTCAACTAAATAAATATCTACAGATTAGAGATGCAATTTTTTTGAGTTTTATTAAAAAAAAAATTACAGTGGAAGCATGTGCCCTCACTGGACGTATGGGATCCCTTTAAAGTTTAAACCCACATTATGAGTCTTTGGGCCGGGCCGAATTGCCTGTAATCGAAATATTGCGATCAAAATGACATTTGAAGCATATTAATTTCAAAAAAGCTACACGCACGCACGCTGTGCACAGACCCATTTTTCTCCCGCTTTAGGTCGTACAAAGATGATCGAAGCCGCTCATTTTGTTCAAAATATGTCGTTTAAGGTCTCTGTATGCCATTCCAAATTTCTTGTTTCTTCTTTATTCCCTCATTTCCTCGGCACCAAGCAGAGAAGAGTTTTATGGGGAATGAGATTTGTGTTTGGTCAACTTTGGTCAGCTAGGTAGGAATGATTCTTGCTCTTTGTGTCGATTTATGTGTTTTGATCTGTTCATTCGAATAGACGCGTAGCTCTGTCGTTTCCATTTTTGCACATTAGTCACCTTTTCTTTTTCTTGTGTTTAAAATTATACTGTGTCAGGATATAATAGAGATTAATCTAGTCAATACTGCTACCAGAGGAAACAGAGATATGTGGAATCATTTTATTACTTTCCTGTGTTAATATTGTTGTTATTTACCGTAGATGGTGGTTGATGTGCATATATTTATTGCTCCCACAAACTTTTATTACTATGCTTTTCTAATGTAATCACGTTTGGTACATTCGGATTTTGCTCGTCTCTTGCTGGAGAGTCGTCAATGCCTCGTTGTATTGCTTTTACTTTGTCAGTTTATAATCAGGATACCGTGGAAGAAGATTCTTCAGAGCGCTTTGTTTTTAACAGTTTTACCTATTGTTTTGGTTCTAATAACGAAGGGGTTTAAGGGTACGTACTTTTGGATTTGGTATTCTTTCATGAAGGAATTAGATGAAAGCTTTGATGATTTGAGTCAAAGAGCCATATAAGGCTTAGTTGAAGCAGAAAACCTAGTGATATTAGGTGGCGATTTTAGTGTCTTCTTGGCTCCTAAAATGGAATATTGTTGTTAAATTTAATAATCAGGAATGATATGGCAAGAAATGCTTGCTTTGAAGCAGTATGTGCTGTATGGCAAGATCTGCACCTGTAAATTGGAAGATTTGTAGTTAGCGCTTGAGCTTTAATTCAATGAACAGATAGGTAGTTGTTTGGAACCAGAGATTTGTTTTTCTTTGCCTTCAAATTATGGAAATTTTTGATAGGGTTTAAGTGGTCATACATGTGGATGAATTTGAAAAGGAAATCAAGGATCAATTTGATGGTGAGGAACAATATTGCTGGAGAGGTTGGAAGCAATCCAAATCAACCTGTAGTCTCGCTCGTACTGGTGATGAATTATGGGATTTTTTTTAGTTAATTTTGTGTAATTTAGCTTGTGAACTTGATTCTAGTGTCAATCTAGATGTTCATTGTTTTGAAGTTTCTTCATTGTTTCTAGTTTTGAGTGTTTTATATTATGTCTTGCCATGTGTTTTTTGTCGAGAAAAGTAGAAGCTTTTGTGCTGAAATATGTTGTGGGTTGTTTGTCTGTGTTTTTACTTATCCCTAATGGTTACCGAAAATGGTATTATTACTTAAAACATTGATTGCCATGATTCTCTCATAAACCAAACACTACTGTTCACCTAGCTGTTCATTTATGCGTCCCCTTGTGTGAACTCGAACCTGTTGTACTGAAGAAATACAGTAACTTTCAAACATCGATTATTGCAGGTTAAACTTCCTTTTACCGACAAGTTTGATTTCTCAGCAGAAGATTTCAGAATTAGCTGACAGTACTTGGAAAGACAGTCATTGGAAATTTTAGGATTATTGTTGTCTCAAACAACTGATGCAAGCTAAAGCAAACATCTTAGCATGGACTCGCGCCAGTTTTTGGGATACAGTGTGACTGGTGCAGACTTCGCCTATTCATCTCACCCCACTGTTCCATCAATCCCCGCACGCCAATTCGAGTCTTTGAAATTTGGTTCACGGAACTCACCAAACTCGCCTTTCTCAACTCACTTCGACTCTCAAACTCTCACCACGTTTAGCGACAGTCAGGAGCAGCATAGCTCAACGGAAAATCTTTCAAGTAACTCTTCACTTGAAACCAACAGCTATTTCCAGCAGTCAAGCCCTTCTCTGGGCTGTCATCAAGACAGTCGACTCTTTCATTTTGGTGGAACTTCGTTTTCCCATGATGCAAACAGCGGTCAAAAAGCAAAGTACACTCTGAAGGAACTAGAGACCGCTCTAATGGGGCCTGATGATGAGGAAGAAGCAAAAACGCCGAGTCCTTCTCTTGGGGAAAACAAGAGGCCACAAACATCGAGCCAGAGGTCCATGTCCCAGGCCACACAGTCCGCTCGATCTGAACCGTACAGCCCTTCAAAGCGTCACAAAGCAACAGAAGAAGGCTCTTCTTCCTCTTTGCCGGGCATATCACCTGACGATCTCAAGCAATTGCTCGTTGATTGTGCCAAAGCTTTATCCGAAAACAGAATGGATGATTTTGAGAAATTAGTTGATAAGGCTCAGAGTTGTGTCTCAATCGGCGGAGAGCCAATCCAGCGTCTTGGTGCTTATATGGTAGAAGGATTGGTAGCGAGGAAAGAGGCGTCTGGTACTCACATATACCGAACTTTGAAATGCAAGGAGCCAGAAGGAAAGGAATTGCTTTCGTATATGCAAATGCTTTATGAAATCTGCCCGTACTTGAAATTTGGCTACATGGCTGCAAATGGGGCTATTGCCGAAGCGTGCAGAAATGAGGACCGCATTCACATTGTAGATTTCCAAATAGCTCAGGGCATACAGTGGTTGACTCTCTTACAAGCACTCGCAGCAAGACCTAGTGGTGCCCCTCATGTGCGGATCACTGGAATTGACGATCCAGTGAATCAGTATGCCTGCGGAGACAGTCTGGAAGCAGTAGGGAAACGTTTGAAAGCAATTTCTGATAAATTCAACATCCCGGTAGAGTTTCATCCGGTGCCCGTTTTTGCTCCGGACGTTACAAAGGACATGCTTGATGTGAGGCCCGGGGAGGCTCTAGCTGTGAATTTCCCGCTCCAGCTCCACCACACACCGGATGAGAGTGTTGTGGTGAACAATCCCAGAGACGGGCTTCTGAGATTGGTGAAGTCTCTCTCTCCTAAAGTCGTTACTTTGGTGGAGCAAGAATCAAACACGAATACAGCTCCTTTTCTCACCCGATTCATTGAGACTCTCAACTATTACTCTGCAATGTTTGAATCTATAGACGTGACCCTGCCGAGGGATAGCAAAGAGCGGATTAACGTGGAGCAGCATTGTTTGGCTAGGGACATTGTCAACATCATCGCTTGCGAGGGAAAGGAGAGAGTGGAGCGCCACGAGTTATTTGGAAAGTGGAAGTCGAGGTTTACAATGGCAGGTTTCCGGCAGTATCCTCTGAGCTCTTACGTGAACTCCGTGATAAGGGGGTTGCTGAGGTGTTACTCAGAAAATTATACGCTCATGGAGAAGGATGGGGCTATGCTGTTAGGGTGGAAGGATAGAAATCTGATCTCAGCGTCTGCCTGGCAGTGAGGATAGGTATGGCGGGGGACGAGTCGCAGAGGTAGGAATGGAAAAACCAGTTTTACAGCTCGTAGGTTGGCAAAGATGATGTAGTCTCGGGGTGTGTGACTCTTACACTTTCATGGTAGAACCAGCCACTGTTTAGAGGTTTATACTCCAGTAGCTGCTGTTAGTTTTGTTGATATTGTTTTCCCATACAGTTTTGTATTCGTTCTTGGCTTCTGCCACTGTCCTTGATAGTTGCTAATACAAAAGAAAAAGATTTGCTTGATCCATGTGGTATCTACAAACAGTCGAAACAAGCGCAAGGATTGGAAAAACATCAGCACGAAGGCAACTCGGATATGTCACCGTTGTCCCTACAATTGTCTAGTTTGGTCCAATTTTGGATAGTTGTCGATCTCGAACGGGTCTGCGACAATCCAAAATTGGACCAAACTGGACGGTTCCACTCATCAAGTTGCAAATCTAAAAGATTGGGGTCTTGATTAAGTACTCCATAGACCAAACTGGACGGTTCCACTCATCAAGTTGCAAATCTAAAAGATCGGGGTCTTGATTAAGTACTCCATAGACCAAACATTGGATCGGTGTCTTGATTAGCGATTTGTATAATAAAAATCAAGGTCATCTTCAATATTTGAGTGCTCTAATCAGTGATTGTAGGAAATTGATGACATAGTGCAATGTTGGGGAAAATCAAGCAAGTGTGGCGGTAAGAGAACAAAAGTGCGGATATCGAAGCAAAAAATGTTTCCAATTACGACGACTTTCGTAATCAATAACTTTCAATTATCGACTATGCCTGGTTTTTTTATGTTGTCAGTTAGGTGCCGATGCTATAGGGGTCAAGTACCCTAAAACCATCCTGGTTTAGTTTGCTAATGAAAACTCCGGTTTACCTAAAAAAACAATAAGAAAGGAATAGTCAACATGAGCCCAGGCCCGATGTGGGTGGTGTTACTAATTCTCAAAACTTTGGGTCAAGGGTTCAAGCCCCAAGTGTGCGCAAATTTGGATGGCAAAGTTTGCATTTGCATCAGCAACAGGACTTTGGGGGTCAATTGATGCTTCCTGATATGGTTGGTCCAGAACATAGTCACATAAATCTTCTTTTTTCTTTTTGGTTAAACACATAGCAGGATCCTTTGCTCGCGCTCTAATCCTCGATATCCTCGATCTAAAAGATACTTTCAAACTCGTGCTTGCGTATTATGTGACTATAAGGTCCAGAAGTGCTTCTTTTTTGTTTATGTTTATTTTTATTTTCAAACCAAAATAAATTAAGTTCATAATTTTTGTTAACGCCATTTATTTTACGTTTCTGATGACCAGAATGCATGTAATTAACAACCCGCTCTCACCTTGTACATTATTGTCTGCTTTGAACCCCCAAACTCCATGGACCCATCTTAGCATTATTTCAGGGTAAGCACGCTTAGCTGTGCAATTTCAAAGAGCTTTGTCGCCTTCACGGCTTTAGAAGGCTTTGTAAAAGATAGGGTCATAATCTAGTATATAGCACTGAACATTGAATTCACCACATGGGGCACACGATATGAGAGGCATTATTTTTGCTCGTGCGGTTGCAGGTTTGAACTTTAGGGCAGCCAATTTCTGCATATAATAGCGTCAGGTGTGTATCCAATCTATCCACGTGGATTCCATCAACGTGGACTAAATAGGGTGTACTCCTTGTCCCTGTGAGTGTTGCTTGAACAATAAGCTGGGCACTTTCTTGGAGGTTTATCGTTGTGACATCGAAACAACACGCTCTCTTGAGGGTTATCGTAATGGTAAGGGGATGAATTTCTGGCCGAAGTATTCAAATGTTCAACTGCTTTTTTTTTTTTTTCTCGGCAAACGAAACTATTAAAATAACTCGAACCGGATACATCGAGGGTGCTCGAGAGAAATAAGAACTACTTACTCGAGCAACCAAAAAGTAATGGCGAACTAAACAACACCCTCCAACTGAAAATTGGATGGCGAAACACCTCATAGCCAAGACATTTTACAACTTCAACAATCTAATTCCATCCAAAAAAATCCTAAAATCCTTCACCGAATACACCTTTATATTTTTACTGCTTTTTACTCCTCTCTATTTTCAGTCACTGCTGCATTTGCCTTGTGCTCATTCATTTTTCAAAATCTTTTTCGCTGCCTTTCAAAGACAAGCTTGCCTTTTATTCTCGCACATGAATATTCATGTACAGGTGAACTCCTTTTTCGTTCTACGCTGTAGAGTTTTATGTCCTTAACTGCTGTTATCTTCAAACTTATTTGATTGTTTTATAATTGTGATTTATTTATTACGTGTCTTTTTCTTGGTTATCAGGTGGAATCAGAGACGCAACCACAAGACCCGATGAAGAACGTAAGCGATCAAAAGGTTCATCCTATATGCAATTGAGGATTGTTTCAATGCATAGTTGTTAAAAACTTACGATACAGGATACGTATCCTACGATTTGCATAGTCTCCTTCGGAAAATGATACGTATCTCATCATGTAACCTTTTTGCATAGAAATCTTACTATACGACCACATATCTTATGATTTATATACATATTCTAATTCTGTACGTATCCTACAGTTAATTATTTATTCGAAAAAAGTTAGACCTTCGGCATCTTTCAAACTATTTGATAGAAATTCAACCTTAATGTAATGCTTGTATAAAAGAAAAAACCATATTTCGATTGTGTTTTGTCTAACTTTTTTTTTTCTAACCAAGGGAATATAAAGCCTTAATGTAATAGGTCCCAGTTGAGTGACTTGAAATTTTGAATCTTAATTTTTTTTAAACGTAACCATAGTTAGTTTGTTGGTGTTATTAGGTGTATCTACTTTTTAATTGTATATTAATTATGATTAACATTATTGAAGTATAAACTAAATTTAGTATTTTGACAAAATTTCAATTGACAAAACCCAAATATGATAGATATTATCAAAAAGATGTAAATAATCCAAATTTTAGAAACTCTAAAATATCTAGCTCTCTTGAAGCCCTAGAATATTCTTGTAAAATATCTTGAGTTTTTTTGTGAGAATTAGTCACATGTGTAATCCTAGAATTATCTAAAAATTTATTTTGTATGAAAATATCTTAATACTAGAGTCTTCCATGTAGTTGTACAAATAGGGATGGGTTCAAACGATTTTATACCAAGCCAAAAAAAAGTCTGAGTTCAAATGCAATACAAATACTCTCATTCCCCACCCTTTATTTTGTATTCTCTCCCTCTCCCAAAAATATTGTTCAACTACACAATATAAACTTAGATACATGATACGCATCTCGATACGAACCACACAATTGAAAAAATGATACACAATACGTATCCTGATTTGTAAACACTGGTATTAACCAGTTCGTGTAGTTTGTGGAATTAAAAGGTTCAACGCAGGTTTAGCGATCTTTACTTTGTGACACCAACTAACATTTAGAACTGATTGATTTGTAGGTGGAATCTGAGTCGGTATAAGTCCCGAGTAGAAAAAACAAAAAAGAAGAAAAGGTATGGCGTTGATTATTTCCAATGGGCGTGTCCAGTTATGCGAGCAGGAACGTCTCGGGCCTCGGTTCCAAATATTGCGGGTAATACTATCTTTTCTTTTCCCGCGCTATCTCCCCTTCCCCTTCTTTGAATCCCTAGAATTTCTTGTGTCTGCTGCTAGCAGATATGAATCCCTAACTTTTATTAATGTGTATGAGTTTGATAGACAAATCATGGTATGAAGAATGCATGATTACTGTGTTAGGGCTTGAAATACTTATTTTTTTTCCTTGGATAAGATTGGAGCTTTTGTGGGGAGTCATGTGTATGAACAAACTTGTTGGAGAAAATGGCTCACCAACTGTTTGAGAAATATACTAAGTGATTTATTTTCAAGGGATTCATTGTAGAAAGAAGTGAAGTGAAGCTAAAAGTGGTTAATAGAGCTCATTCTGTTTTATTTTTAAAGTTTGAATCAATGTAACTTTGCTAGACCTTTGGAAGCATTGATTAAGAGTTTTTAGCTTTTAGCTGATACATTGGACTAAATGTAAATGCAACAATTTGTTGGACTAGAGCATATGGGGTAGAGAATATCAGGACTAAATGTAAATGCAATAGTTTGTTGGACTAGAGCATATGGGGTAGAGAATATCAAGAAAGATTGCCATGGTTGCCTTGACTGAAAATAAAAAAGACCCGTTCACTGAGTGTTGGACTCGATCTGAAAGTAATTAATAAGGTATTCTACATGCCAATATAGATGGAGAACAAGTGAGAATTTTTTGTCTTAAATCCAGTGCTTGTGCGAATCCTTCACTGACACTCATGAGTTCTTACTGTACACATTCAACTTGAAGTCTCATGCTTTCATAGTCTTGAGCAAGTTTACAAATGATAGGTTTTCTATTTGTGTCATCTAGTCTAGTTTAAAGATTGTCGTAAGCTTTGCACTTAGCATCTCTAACAGTTCTCCTAAACTCTGTGCAAGCCTATAACTCTTGACCTTCTCATTTTGTCATTCGTATCATTCTACCACTCTTTAAAGCATTTTTTGTTTTGGTTTTTCTATTGCTTTTACCTCCTCATTTTCCCTACAATTTTTCTTAGATACAATGTTGTTTTGGTTTTTTGTTGACCTGTTTCCATTAGATAGGATTAGAATCATACCTTGACGACACACATGACATGCATTGCTAGGAGTATAAGAAGAAGAGCAGCAAGCAGGTTGATATAGCCTTGGTAAACTTGCGCTAAGGCGTTGTTCGCTAGTCAAGAAAGTGGTGTAAGAAATTTTGAGAAAATTTTATTGAAGTGTAGGAAAAAAGAAAATTTTATTGAAGTGCTGTGTCTTCTTTTATTTTTTTTAATTTTGACCACTATTCTACGGAATAGTAGTTAATTCTCAGTTTTATAAATATATTTTTGACACGAAACGACGCGGTCAATGAGACTATTATGTAACGGTTATATTTTGCTAATGAGACTATTATGTAACGGTTTCAAATATAAACTCGTCAATGGATATCTAGTAAATTTGTTTATATGTTAGTATGTACAGGGTTTGTAGAGATTAAGAATTTTTTGAACACCCTGCTATATATTCCCGGAGCCGCCACTAATTGGATGTGGGTGGATTTACAGTGCAGACGACGTTTGGGACGTGCCCCTGCCCCTGCAGGTTGAGTGGTTTGCTCGAGTTATGATAGCTTATATGACCACCAATGGTCCCGTTGACATATCAGTACTTTAATGAAGAGGGAGTTCATTTTTGGATGGTGGTTCCTTAGCTACACAATATGTCAGTACTTGTAATATTGTGTAGCTTTTTTTTTTTTTTTTTGCGATGAGGGAATACCTTTTGAACTCGTAGCCTTATAATCCCAATCAAATCTTTCTACCAGTTGAATACTCTAGCTCATCGATGTATTTTTTTTCTACCTAGCTATAAATTTATAATCCCAAACAGATCTTTCTTCTTTGAAGAATAAATGTGTGATCCCCCGCTAGGGAAATCGACATCAGTGTGCAAACGCGAACATAGATATATGCAAAACCGTTCAATGAACCTTTAATTTGGTGTCAAGAAATTTTAAAAATTATGCATGAAAGTAATATACTTTTTGATCCGAAAATTACACGTCTTTTCTTAATAGACTACCTTTATGGGAAGAAGGGAGTAAATTTTAAAGAAAATTATTTGATTTAAGGTTTTCAAAACTTTTTTTTGTCTCTAACAATTTTCGAAACTAATCCCAGTTTTTAGACACTGGAATGATATGCTCAGTATTTTTCAGAAGCCTTGCTACCTTCAATTCGAAAATTATGCAATCTGAAATTTAACTAAGCCGCAACAATTAATCTTCGAGAGATTATCCAGCCCCCTAGCATGGGCAGAGGTACGTGGACTCAGGGTGCTGTAGTGCACCTCTATACTACACGTGGCCATCCATCTTGGCAATGGACGGCTCAGATTTTCGTCCGAACAATGAACGACCAGGATTTATAAGAGCTCAGATTAAATCCAAATCGTTGGATCGGCCGCACTACATGGTGTAGTGCGGTAGGTGTACTACAACCCCTCCCATTCCTAGGTACATAGTGTCAAGTGGGATCACTTGACCCCAGTGATATGGCAATTACCCATGGAAAAGTGTAATATTTTTTGGGAATTTGAGAAACTTGCCCCAGGTATAATAAACTCCAATGTTCTTGCCCAAAGGTTTTGCAAAAATTGTGCTTCATTGCCCTTTATAACTCAAGATTGTTCTCTCTGGAAATTTTTTTACTATTTGTTTTTTAAACTATTGCCGAAAATTTGAAAGTAGAGGGGGGAGCTTAAAATAATTTTTGTAAATAGTTTAAAAAATAAGGGTGAAAGTAATTTTTGAAAAATAGTAAGAAATTTTTTCTTATTGCATATTTATTTACTACTAGAAAATAAAGAGTTAAAAGTAATTTTGGAAGTAAAAAATAAAATAAAGGTTAAAAAAGTAATTTCCAAATTCTGAAATTGGGACTAGGGTTTTGGCGGTTGGTTGTGGGGTTGATTGTTGGTGTGGGGGTCAAATTTCTTAAAAAAAGGAAGAGAAAGAGAGAGGGAAAGGTAAAATTTGAAAGTAAAAAAAGGAAGGTTATTTTCGTAAATAGTAAAAAATAAGATTAAAGTAATTTTTTTGATAAATAGTAAGAAAAAAAGAACTTTATTGCATATTTATTTATTACTTAAAAAATAGTTAAAAAGTAATTTTTTGAAGTAAAAAGTTAAAATAAAGGAAGGTTAATGCCTTCCGTTACAAATTGACAGAATTGGATGGCGGGGGCTTTATTGTTAATAAAATGGTAAGTTCAGGTATTTTTTTGTCATTAGTTAAAATTCAGATATTTTTTTGTCATTAGTTAAAGTTCAAGTGTTTTTTATGTAAAGTTCCTGAAAGTTCAGAGACTTTTTAAAAATTTTCCCTTTCAGTTACTCTTTTAACTTGTGCATTGAATTGGCATATACTAATCTTATGGTTTATTTCGAACTTATTGGAAAAAAAATGAAAAAGAAAGGGATATTTAAAAAAATTTCCTCCCCTTAATTGATTTTAGAGAGAAAAGAAGAGAAATTGAAAAATTATAGCTAAGTGCACAATAAAATTTTAAACGCAATCATATGTTATGGATAGGAATCTGATCTCGACGTTTGCCTGGCAGTGAGGATAGGTATGGTGGGGTCCGGGTCGTAGAGGTAGGAATGGAAAAACCAGTTTTACAGCTCCTAGGTTGGCAATCATCACCACAAGGCAACTCAGATATGACACCATTGTCCCTACAATTGTCTAGAATTTCGTCCAATTTTGGATCGTTGTCCATCTTGAACGGGCATGCGACAATCCAAAATTGGACCAAGGTGGGTTCCAGTCATCAAGTTGCAAATCTAGAAGATACGGTGTCTTGATTAAGTACTCCATAGACCAAACATTGGATCGGAGTCTTGATTAGCGATTTGTATAATAGCAATCAAGATCATCTTCATAATTTGAGTGCTCTAATATGTGATTTCAGGAATTTGATGACACAGTGCAATGCTTGGGAAAATCAAGCAAGCATGGCGGGAAGCGAATAAAAGTGCGGATATGAAAGCAAAAAATGCTTCCAATTACGACGACTTTCATAGTCTATAACTTTCGTTTATCGACTATGCCCAGTTTTTTATGCTGTCAATTTTGTGACGATGCTGTATGGGTCAAGTACCCTAAAACTATTTTGGTTTAGTTTGCTATTAAAATCTCTGATTTATCCCAAAAAAAGAAAAGAAAAGAAATAGTCAACATGAGAAGGAATCTTTTTCCTAATGGTCCAAAACCTCGTAATTTGATTGCTCTTTCCGACTTGGAAAAAGAAAGAAAGATTGCTCTTTGATCAAATAATGTAAAGTTTAGAGGTATAATTAATATTCATTGAAGTTTGAAGATTTATGAGACATTGAGTGATAGTTTAGTGGCTTTTTTTGAAATTTTCCCTTAACCATTTCCAAAATAATTCCGATTCCCGTTTGCAATCAGCGTTCACTAATGACTTTCAAAAAAAAAAAAAAAAATTTCAGCATTCACTAAGGCTTTGTTTGAATCCTCAACCTTTTGGATTATGAACTAAATTAATTTTTCTCACCAACCTACTCGAAAAGTGATTCTAAATTAATGAGCAATTTAGATCAATTGTGTGAGACCCTGAGATTGGGACCACAAATTAAGTATCGATATTCTACCGGTACAACCTTCATCGATCTGTACCCTAGTCAAACTTTTTTTTTTTTTTGAAGCAGTGCATTCGGGGCATATTACTATTACTCTCATTTGGAATTTTACCCACGTACATTGTACAAAGATTTTTTCATGTTCTTTCTTCACATGTTTCAGATGATTAACAGGAAATGAAGCCTGTGGAATCTATGATTAAAAGTGATTGGGAGAACAACTGTGAGACGGAATCAAAAATCCTACGGGACACTTTCCGTAGTGTACCCTGCATGGCACGATCTCTAAAAAATTTATTTTAAATTTAGACCGTTGAAAACACTCGTGGATGGCCATAATTGTGCCCTGCAAGATCCCCGGATATATCCTTGAAAAATTATTCAATGTCCATAAGTCACCGCCACATGGTCTCACAAACTCTTTCTCAACCACATATTTGTGTGATCTCTACACAAATGTATGATAGTAAAAAAGAGTTTGGACACTGCCACGTGATGCCTAGAGGCATTGAATAATTACTCAGGATGCCTTGTGGACTAGGCCGATTGAGGATGCCGTGTGGACGAGGCCGAGGCCGATTGAGGATGCCGTGTGGACGAGTCCGATTGAGGATGCCGTGTGGACGAGGCCGATTGAGGATCTTACGGGTCAGCAGGCTCACGTTTCATGTTCCTAAAATCTCTCATGCCGCCATACGTAAGCACTTTTGGTTAACCAAAAAAAAAAAAAAAAAGAGACTTGATACTACATGCACGCAATAACTAGCGAGAACAAAGCAGAATGCCAAATAATTTTTTGAACGGCAAACACAACTGCAGAAAAAATTGTGTCTGGAACCATTCGATATATGTGAACCCTTGAGCGTTGAATGGTTCCAAATATAGTCTTGTCTGAAATTGTGTTTAAAAAGTGTTTGTAGCAATAGCATTGCTCATGTAAAAAGTGGTGCACGGAAATCACATAAATTATTTTTGTACTCTCCTTTTATCTAATCCTTTTGTTTGGACGTCAAAATATTTTACCCATTTTCCGTTGTTTGGCTAGAATTTTTCTTCAAGGTAAAATATTTTGCACCAATGGAGTGAAATTGTTATCCTCTAACTCAAAAGTTTTTTTTTTTTTGGGAACAATCATTTATATCTATGAAAGCAATATGAAAAGTATAAAAATACGGATTGAATTTGGAAATTTTTAGAAAAAAGTATAAAAGGACAATTTTCAAACTTTTTGTCTTAAATAATATTTTGTCATATTTTTTTGCTGTTATTTAGCTTGTCGGGAAAGAGACTTAATCCTAGAAAATTTTAACAAGAATCTAATTTAAATTCAAAAATGACGCCCGACAAATGAATTTTTTTTTTCCTTCAGAACTTTCACAATTTTGAATTGGATTACCCTCGAAATCAAGTTGTGTTTCATAGTCAGCGGTGCCTCTTAAAACACATCGAAAAACGCTTCATATAATCATGTGAAACACCGTACACATAAGCTTACACTCCACATGCATAAATATGATATTGCAAAAAGTATTGGACACGGTCAGGTGGTACTGACCTTTTGATTTGCTGATCACCCTTGTGGCCCAAATGGTGCACCGTACTCTGAACTGTTGCTTTGTTTATTTAATTGTTTTAAGTGTGTTGGTTGAATTAATTCCAAAAATAAAAGTTTTTTTTTTTTTTTTTTTATGTTTTCTTTCGACGGTTAGGGGTGTTTGTGTAACGCCCCGACTTTTCGGAAGCAAAATAAAATGATTCTTTAGGAAAATTTTGCTAAATAAATAAAAATTTCAAAACAAAGGTTTAGCTATTACAATCTTAAGATAAATTTACTGAATCAAAATACATTAACTTCAGAGCTGACTCTGAGCTTGACACGAATCCCAAGCATACTTGATCTCCGTTCCTGATATTCTTTCCGTGTCGAACTGCACTATCATTGGATCCCCTTTATTGAATCCTACACCCTCTGGCAAATTGATCGCCGAAGCAAACGATTTGCTAGGATACAGACGTATCCGTGAGTGATAAATCACCCAATAGAATAATCCAACCCAACCACCCCTCTTACTTTACAGATAGCAAACAACAGGATAATAGTAATGCGAAAAAGTAAAACAGAGATTTTTCCATATAAACCAGTTATTACTATCCATTAACCTAATTTGAAATCTAAGATCTCTCCACGAGATCTTTTCTCCCCCAATCGCTAGCCATGTTCGGTCCCATGAGATCACTTCCCTTTGTTGTCGCAGATACACTTCAGTTATGTACCGAGTGTGTACCCCAATAACTACAACAAGGGGAAAGCTTATCATGTCTGAATCACAACAAGGGTTCGCCTGTCTTATACACCACTTCACAAATCACTTCACAATCATCACTGGACATACGCCAGTCTATTAATTCATCACTGGATATTCGCCAGGTTTTATCATCAGAAAATATCACTGGATCACCGCCAGGTTTTATCATCAGAATCATCGCTGGACAACCGCCAGGTTTTATCATCAGAAAATATCACTGGATCACCGCCAAGTTTTATCATCACAAACATCACTGGACTACCGCCAGGTTTTCTCATCAGAAAATATCACTGGACCACCGCCAGGTTTTATCATCACAAACATCACTGGACCATCGCCAAGTTTTATCATCAGAAAATATCACTGGACCACCGCCAGATTTTATCATCAGAAAATATCACTGGACCACCGCCAAGTTTTAAATCATCACTGGACTTACTTTGCCTGTTCCAAATCAAATTTATCACTGGGCTTACTTTGCTAGTTTCAAATTACCACATCTAATTCATCACTTCTCAACATCACGCCTGCAGGCAATCTAAAAATAAAATTTTCCCATTCATCCCTTACCTAGTATCTGCTTGCTCAACCAAAGTGTGTCGTAGTAAAGAGCGCCCCAAGCGTAGGGCTAGGTCAGTTGTAGCATAATAAACTCGGAAGTCCGAGGTCGAATCCATAGGGAGTCAATGGAGCTAGACCGGAAGGTTTGCTTTACGAAGGGTTTTTAGTGTTAGGACCGCCAGCCTTTAGATTTGGCATTGAGACAGCCAACTTTTGGGTGATGGATTGGAATTTCTCTCTACCTCCTAATTTTAATGAAAAATGAAGTTTGACTAGAAATTAAAGCGGCAAGGTCTAAGGGTTCATTCCGCCCATAACTTAGGCCGTTTAATTCTTCTCTTTGATAACTCAAGTGAGAGTCGAAGTCATTCGATCTCACTCGGAAGATTTAACTATGAAAATCAAGTTTAACTCATACAACGGGGTTTGGAAATGGATGAAAACTCGTTTAGGCATTTTATCGAACACAAAGAGAGCCATGGTTCCAAACATTGGGTATGCCAAGAGACTTGTCTACACCCAATCAAAGAAGTTAACATCTCTAGGTTTGGACCAAAGATTAGAGCTTAACAAGTTCTTTGAGGCATTTTGGCAAACACATAGAGTGACATAGCTCCAAGCATTATATGTGGTAAGAGATCAAGTTCTTGCCTACACATAATCAAAGAGGTTAACAACCCTAGGTTTTGTTACATAAAAATGAATTTAATCCATTCACAAACCACATTAAGCACAAGAAATGAGAGAAGCCATTAACTACTTAAAATCATGAGGTAGAAATTACCCCATGACCAAGCCTTGAACACTACTCACCCTTAGTGGGTGTAAACATGAAGGGAAATGAGGAGAGATACGAAAACATTCACAAAAACGAAAATAAAAACTAGATTAAAAAAGATCTTGAGTTAACTTACAATTTTAATTAAGAACACAAGCCTCCAAATCCTAGAAATCAACCTCCTTTTGAAGAGAGAATGAAAGCTAAGGAGAGGAGAGAGGTAGAGGGATAAGTGAAATTGAAGGATAACCTACTAAAATGAGGTTAGAAAGTATTTATAGGCCCTCAAAGTCGGGTTACAAAGGTCCAAAATACCTCTAAGTCAAAGTGCAGTCGGGTACAAAAACGCAGATTTTTTCCAGGTTGTACCGGTACCACGAATCTTGGTACCGGTACAGGTCTTGTTTCTCAGCATTTTGGACCAAATCAGTCTGGGTTGTACAGGTACCACAGATCTGCGGTACCGGTACATTGCTGGTAGAAAACTTCCAAATTGTTTTCTTCTTTCCAACAGCCCCTTTGATGCCCTGAATAGCCTTCGACCCTTCTTTACATGCTCCTTGGGACTCGGTGGCGGGATGCCATATGGTCTTGACTCTTTGGATGATCCCGGATTAGCTTCATTGGCTTTCAAAACGTCTTATTTCCACATTTTTACCTGTAACTCACAAAAACACAACCTCCGTGCAATATCATCTAAATAAAGCAAGTTACGCACGTGAGAGTGACAAAATAGGGGTTGATAAGCCCATTTATTTATACTATTAAGGGCTTATCACACCCCCCAACTTGGACTTTACTAGTCCCTAGCAAACTTAAACAAAAAGTATGTAATTAATGCTATGCAATCTTTCCCCGAAACAAGATACGAAACTATGCTCAACTTAGGATAGAGCAAGAGTCCACAATTAACACCCCTTCGAACTCAATCACATGCAATTCACGCACACGCATACTATGAAATAAGGTGAACAAATTATGCCAACGGCCAAGCAACACACATCCACCTTGAATTTCAATTCCAGGACTCAAAAGAGCGTACTTTGATATGAACTTGCACAAAGCAATATACTAGAACATCCCATGATAAGCGCTAGCAAGAATCGCAATAGCAAGAGACAAAAAGTTATGCGTGCTAATCAAAAGAGCACCGACAAAGAGAGCTAAGCAATTATTCGCAAACAAACTAAGCTAAGGGAAATTCCACACTAAATTAGCATTAAATATCAATCATGCATCAAAAGGAGTTAGACTAGCGTACATTAATTAAGATCAACTAAGAACTTTAGTAGCTTATAATGACCTTGGTGCCAAGAAAAGGAAAACAAAAAGGTTAGCGGCCATAAAATTTCTGCTTGGTTTCAACTACCCTTGGCTACTACCATCCCCTAAACTACCCAACCACAGCCAAAATAAAGAAAAACTACTAATTATGTCCTACTAGAACTATAACCATCGACTCCACCACACTTAGTCGTCCTCCTCATCCGGCTCCTCACAGTATTGAGCCTCGAGCTCCCCCTCCTCATCAAATTCGTTCTCATCCAAAATATAAGCCTGGAGGTCTAACCAACCCTCTCATCATAGTAGTCAACCCTCTTTTGAATCTGATTTTGCTCTTTCATAGCATTTGTTTGATTTTTCTTTGAGGAAAAGGGTCATTTGAGGTGAGATTTGTAGTGAGAGGGTTGAGGGGCCAATTTCGATTGCTTTGGAGAGGGAAATGAAAATTTGGGGTTTTAACTTTTGTAGTGGGAGAGGACAGATAGAGAATCACATATCAATTCTTCATCCTTTTTGCATCCTAACCACTTTTATCACATTCACACCACACCAAACCACCGTAGATCATTGAAACACAATTCTACACAACCCTCCAAACATTCGGTTCCCTAAGCTTGAGCAATAAATGGAGACTCGGACTTCGGTTCAAAATTAAGGACGAGGGGACTCTTTTGTGGTTTAATCAAGCAAAAATGCCTTGTATCATTTCCTACGTATGCCAATCAACTCCAATATGATGCATGAAAGATATTTACACTACTCAAGTATGAACAAACGGGTGTTATTTACGCAAGTGCGGAAAAACAAACAAACAAGCATGGGATGCTTCAAAACGAACTTCAACTCCAGGCGATGCATACTACTTGACACAACTTAGAGCTCAATTTGTTCAACAAAATTCGCATATATGCATGCATATGGATTCAACACATAATCAAATTCGATGGGGTGCACGACTCTTGCCATTATTTGAAAAAATTGAGCATAAACAAGGTATCTAGCACGCGAAATCACCAATTACAAGGGAAAATTGCACAAAAAATTTTAAAATTTTCTATGCAGAACCAAGAACGTAAATTAAAAGCATAATCTATCCTCCCAACTTGAAATATGCAGTGTCCTCAATGCGAAAAGCATAAAAATAAGGAAAGGGATAGAACAAAAGTACCGACGGGGTGGAATGTCAACCACCCTATACCTCGACCAAGTTGGAGGATTTTGGGTCATCGCCTCTATTCATCATCGAAACCACTTCCAAGGCCCACTCTTTCGGCCCCACGTTCGGAACCATAGCTAGTCGCATAAGGCCATCGCCGGAGCTTTCTTGGACTTACAACCGCGACACATAGTCGCACCCATGCTTAGGGCTCCTGAATGTCTCACTCACCTCGGCTTCTAGACCCAAACTACCATGGCTGGTGCGGTAGCGTGTTGCCCTGCAAAAGACTTAAGAACCGACTACCTACTAAGAGACAAATGACATTAGTACCGCCGGCTCGTGGTAGCCCGGCAACAAAAATTATTATGAACAAGTATTTAAATCCACCGAATCGTCACGTGATTGAACGGGTACTACTTTTCTCCCCATTTCTCACTCAAAGCACCGTAGAACGAGTCATACAACAATTTTGAGTTAGAGACAGGTGGCTATACCAGACCATCAAAAGAGACAAACAAAAACAAAAAAAAGCAAAAAAAAAAAAAAAAAACTAGAAATGAGGAGATGAAGGGAAATGAGAGAAGCCATTAACTACCTAAATCATGGGGTAGAAATTACCCCATGACCAAGCCTTGAACACTACTCACCCTTAGTGGGTGTAAACATGAAGGGAAATGAGGAGAGATACGAAAATATTCACAAAAACGAAAATAAAAACTAGATTAAGAAAGATCTTGAGTTAACTTACAATTTTAATGAAGAACACAAGCCTCCAAATGTCACACCCCAAAATGGAAAGTGACCGGCCATGAACCACAAGACTGAAACTCGTAGAACATGCAGCCTAAAAATAAATTTGATTAAAAAAAACAAGGCATTCAACTAATAAACGGTAAATCATTTTTTTTTTTTAAATTAAGAACAACTCCAACAAAATTAAGTTCAACAAAAAGTATGGGGCACAATCATCCCATGAACCAACCAATATCCAATAATCCAACAATAATAAAAAGGAGTCGTTATCTGACAATTGTTTCGAATGCGGAAGCGATTTATTAAAATAAAACTAAGATGAGACACCCTAAGGAGGCCAAACAAAAGAATCCTCGAGATGCCGCCAGAGTCCTTGCCTAACTCCCCAACTTGCCTGAAAGAGAAGTTGGAATAAATCCGTCAGCTGACGAGCTCAGTGAATAGCAAGTATGTATAATAAATAAATTTGAAAGCGGGGATTAAAATATTTACCATTAAATCATAATTTGGCATACGAGGTGTCCAACAGAATAATAATTTAATCAATGAAGCATTTTAACCAAATAAATATTCTTGGTGGTGATCACAACATTAACTCCATCAACAATGGGGAACCACAATCAAACAGTACCATGGCCAAAATAAATCTCATCAAAATTGGATCCAATATCGAACTTAGAGTCACCAGGGTTGGCAGCCTATGGTACTTTTCCCTAAGACGATCCGGCGAAAGAAAGCCGTTGAGCATTAAGGTCACCGGCCTAACACGGTCTTTTCCCCAATGGCCAGGGTCACCAACACGAGAAGGAATAAGTTCCCTGGACTTCCGAAATAAATGTTCCCATTAATATCCACCAAGTTCTCACCAAAAAGAATATTAACAATTGATCTAAGAAAATTCATCGCATGCCAATTTATAAAACAACTTATAAACAGTTTTGAGTCTCCGAATAACATTCATATAAATTTCTAAAGGAAATACTTTTAAGGGACACAGGGAACTTTCGAAAATACGTAACATACTTAACTACTCACCTGGATCCAAGGCTAATGCAAACGAACAACGCGAAATGAGTCTAACCTGAGCGAAAAAATCATGTAGCACTATTATCACTAACTGTATCAATATAATATACTCTGTAGCAACATGGAACTCTCTAAGAAAAAAGAAAAAAATAATAATAATAAAATATTCTTCTAACCTAGGACTAAGCCAACTTAACTTCAATTACAAAAACCCATCTTTATTATTCTGAGTCTCAACTGCCATGTCCACAAGCCACGACAGCCTATCATGTGCCAAACTCTCCTGTTCCTTAATCCCAAAATTACTCCAATTACACCACAACAAACCTTTGTTCAACTCTTAGATTTTATTAGCAGTATATAGCCACCACAACCCCATATACATACTGATCATTGATCACCTTCACGATTCACCACGCACACACACACAGCGCACAAACGACCAATAAACCCAAATCAATCTTTTACTCCACACCCACATTCGGTAAAAAGAATGGAAGAAGGAACAAGAATAAGATATCAAGATCACTTACCCGATTAATCACCAAATCATCAAACTTTTGATTGCAGTCTCTCTCTCTTTCTTTCTCACCCAAAGTTCTTTTAACTTCTTATCTCAGACGTTTTCTCCAAATAAAAACCCTATACCGTGAAAACATCTCCTAACTTTCTAAAATTACCCACTACTCCCTATATTATAGTTAATTAGACTAAGGTAGAACGTAACACAATTAATAAAATTACCATTCAGTACCACTTATTTTATCCAAAATCAATCTCATACCCCAAATATAATAATAGCGACATCAATATTCATAGCGCGCACAAATTAATTAGTTGGGACCCAATCATAACACTAATTAATAACGGCAATATAACTAATTAAATAAATGAAAAATGCTAGGCCGTAACACCAAACCCTAGAAATCAACCTCCTTTGAAGAGAGAATGAAAGCTAAGGAGAGGAGGGAGGTAGAGAGAGAAGTAAAATTGAAGGATAACCTACTAAAATGAGGTTAGAAAGTATTTATAGGCCCTCAAAGTCGGGTTACAAAGGTCCAAAATACTCCCAAGTTAAAGTGCAGTTGGGTACAAAAACGCAGATTTTTTCCAGGTTGTACCGGTACCACGAATCCCGGTACCGGTACAGGTCTTGTTTCTCAGCATTTTGGACCAAATCTGTCTGGGTTGTACAGGTACCACAGATCCGCGGTACCGGTACATTGCTTGCAAAAAATTTTCAAATTGTTTTCTTCTTTCCAACGGCCCTTTTGATGCCCCGAATAGCCTTCGATCCTTCTTTACATGCTCCTTGGGACTCGGTGGCGGGATGCCACATGGTCTTGACTCTTTAGATGATCTCGGATTAGCTTCATTGGCGTTCAAAACGTCTTATTTCCACATTTTTACCTGTAACTCACAAAAACACAACCTCCGTGCAATATCATCTAAATAAAGCAAGTTACGCATGTGAGAGTGACAAAATAGGGGTCAATAAGCCCATTTATTTACACTATTGAGGGCTTATCAATATCGTCTAGGTAAATTCTATTTCGCATACCACCCCATGTCTGTAGAGTCCAATCTAGCATCCAAATCAAATATCGGTATAATATACAATTAAAACGAATAACAATTAAAACAAATAACAAGCAATGCAATCACACAACCTCTTATGAATGAGCCGTTGCCCTTAGTCTTGCATGGTCAAGATGTCATTAATAATATAAGAACTGAAAAGAAAATTTTTAAAAATATTTATTTTAGGCTGTTATTAATTATTTTTAAGAAATTAGATTGATTAAGAACTAATTAAATACATTAATTAAATAAAAATATTTAGAATAATTAAAATGACCTTATTAAGAGCCCTAAAGGTCCTATGTAACCAGTTGAGTATTAAAAGTTGGGTTCGGAGGGTCGCGGAATTATTTTAAATAAAGACGTTAAATAAAGTGACCGAAAGTGAAGTAAATAGATAATAAATAGTTACTCATTAAAATATGTTGAGATTACTAAAGTTTCATCTTTGGAATTTAAGGAGTCTAAATAAAATTACTCAGGCATTAATAATATGGTTTATAAGGTCGTAAGGTAATTTTGATTGGAAACACTATAAAAAGAATAATAAATAGTAAATTAAATTAAAAAAATATTAAATTAACAAAATATCATCTTTTAGATGCAAGGAGTCTATGAAAAATAGTTTGGGTGTTAAAACGTTGTTTGAAAGGTCGCAAAGATTTTTTGTTTGTAAACTTTGAAAGATAATTAATAAATAATTCAATAAATAGATAATTAAATAAAAAAACCATGATCTTAACAAGTTATGATCTTTAAGGTGTGAAAAGTCTAGAAAAAATAGTCCAGGCGTCAAAAATAAGGTTTCGAAGGTCGCAAAGTTTTTTCGAAATATTTAAAACCAACTCATTTTACCAGATAAATTAAACTGATATAATTAATACGTTTTATACTAAATGTATATTACATTGTAAGCAAATAATATCAAGTCAGTATTTTTTCATATTATTAATATCAGAAAGATTTTAAAATAAATACCACATAGGTCATCTTCTTCATAAATAATTACAAATAAGCTGTCGGGATCAAAAATAATATCAAATTGGTGAATATGGCAAAAAAAACACGCGGTGAACTATATTTTTTTCCGTTCGAGACATAGGGTTAAGCATATAAACAATTAATATACTTGAAGAAGGGGTTGGAATGGATTATAATACCTTGAATTGGATCGAATTGATTTAAAAACGAATCTTGAATTTTGAGAAAGAAGGCTTCGAGTTCTTTGATTGGGAGACCTTGGGATCAAATTAGATGATGTTTAGGGATGCTTGGAGTTGTATGAAGTGATTGGAATGGGGGAATTGGGTTTCGGTTGAACGTAGCTATGAAACCCATTTTTCTTGCTCTAACTTTCTCTCTCTAAAACTCCATTGATTGGAGCTTGGTTTTCTTTTGTTTTTCCCTTCTTTTCTGATCGGTGGAGTGTGGAAAATATCGTGGTATTTTCATGGTTCAATGGGATGTGGTATTTATAGGTGAATTTTGGTGGAAGAAGATAATAGTGAATTTAATGGAGTTTGGTTCATGGGATTTGGAATAGACGAATTGGGCTTGGTTTTAGGGTCAGGGAGGAAGTAGAGACTGAGTAGAAGAGAGAGAGATCAAAGGAGTTTGAGATGAGGGAGGAGAAGGAGTGTGCATGCATAATTGTATTAAAAAAAAAAGAATTGCGTTAAGAAAAATAATTCTAATAATATTATATTAGGAAAAAAAATTGGGTCAAAAATCCGGATCGTTACAGTTCGGGCCAACTTACACCGAGTTACCTCGTTCATTCTCCTCTCCTCTCTGGCCCAGTAAAAAATAGGTCATCCATGCCAAGATTAGGGAATCTCTTCATAAGATTAGGGAATCTAGTCAAAAGGTTACCGAATTTCGGACTCAGAATGTCTGGAATTGTAGTTCAATTATCTCTGTTCAGGAAAACAAAGGAGGAGTGTGTTTGTTGCAATCCAACAGTGCATCATTAATTTTCAAATGCTCTTTCTGATTCTTTGACCTTTCTCACCTCCGAAATTAATCCCTTGAATTTTAGTGCTACTACGACTACTATAAATATAGCAAACCAACTAGCTCTTCGTTGCATATACCAGAAAAATTTAGCCCATACTCTCATATACAATTAGAGTGGTGTCGTTCAGCACTCTCCCTCTCTTATAATTCCGAGGAAAGGAGAAACAAAAATGGAGTTAGTAAATGCTAATTCTTCTGTCCCTGTGCCAATCACAAAAAACAGTAAAGTGTCCGATGATCATGTCACTCATCGTCGCTCTGCAAATTATCATCCCACTCTATGGGGAGATCATTTTCTCTCCTATGACTCTGATGTCACGGTATAGTTTAGTAACACTAAGTCTAAGTCCACCGCTTTGTTCCACCGCATAAATCCACTGCATGCCATGTTGGGCCTACTCTGTAAAAAATCAGTTCCAACGGATAACGGTAGGTATGTTATCTAAATTCGTAGGGACGAAACTTACGAATTTAGAAAACATATCTACCGATATCCGTTGGAGCTGATTTTTTAAAGGGTCCATAAAAAATTATTAATTTTAATATGTATGGATATTTGTTTGTATTCTTGTGGGGTCCGGAGTAGGCCCCACGTGGCACGAGGTGGACTTGTGCGGTGGAACAATGCGGTGGCTGTAGCATTGTTGGTATATTAATTAATTAGCTATTTATGCACCTTGAGTAATTCTAGGATTCTGAAATTAAAGACCGAACAAACCCTCTAGTGGCCCCATGGTTAGAAATGTTTGGATTCCGTGGGATTCTAACATGGGACCTTATGGAGGACAAACATTTATTAATTTTCTCATGCCTATTTGGCCAAATCCCTTGGGGTTATGTTTGGCTACGTGTGATGGCTAATTGTGATGCATCCTCATCTCTCCTTGATTTACCATTTCGAGTTTTCAATAAATTTTGTTTTGCCGATCCCCAAAAAAAAAAAAAAAAATCTGAAAATGCGAATGCTTTGTTTATGCTTCATGTTGTCTTTCACAGGCAGCTGATGTTAAAATGGAGCAACAACTTGAGCAGCTGAAAGAGAAAGTTAGAAACATGTTGATGGCAGCTGACAAACCTTCACGAAAGCTGAACCTCGTTGATGCTGTCCAACGCCTCGGTGTGGCCTACCATTTTCAAACTGAGACTGCAGCAGTATTACAACACCTATATAAATCGTATCATCAACATGCTTTTGAAAAAGCCGATGCTGAAGATCTTTACCACGTGGCTCTCTTGTTTCGGTTACTCAGACAAGAAGGATATCCTCTCAGTTGTGGTAAGTCATTTGTCATTCGGTTGTCTATATTTTAATAGCTATTGTCCAAAACACAAACTCATATTCCAAAATCTAAGTTCAAAACACCTATATATACTGAAATTGTCTATGCATCGCCGTATTTGAAAATGCTTTGGTTGGAGTGTTTTGTGCAATCCAATATTGTAATAGCATGATAACATATAGGAACAACGGCAAATGAGTACATGTGATTTGGTTCTCGAAATTCTAACACTCAACTAGATTATATAAGTTAGCCCACCTTGGACTAAAATCATGACTTCATCACTGACTAGATAGCAAGCGCAGTTGGTTAGTAACCAGATAATAACTCCTTGTTGATTTTCCCACATGGGCTGCTGAGATTGCAGCTTGATTTGAGGCAGCCAAAGGAGACTTTGAGGCTACCAAATCTTGACCTTTAGATCTCATGGAAATCCTCGAGTGCAAAGAGCATTGAATGCTCTTGGAGTGTTCCCCTGATTTCTCCTTATAAATACATGTTGTATTTGAGAGGTTGAGGTGTGGGTGATGAGGGTCTGAGAGGGGGAGCCGATTGTGGCTCTCCCAGGAGAGGTTTTTTCAAATTTGTATATATTGTGTGAGTATATATATAAATGGAGTTTTTCCTCTGTAATTTGTGTTTGGTGTGTGTGTGAGTGTATGTGCAAACCTGGGGCACAGCACTTCCTCTAGCTTGTTCCATTACAGTTTCTATCGCACTGTCATTTCTCGGTATATATATGTTTCATTTGTTCTTTTCAGTACTGCATCATGCCAAGGCATTAATCTTTTATTCGTCAATACTCCATTTGCACACTATGATTAAAACTTTAATGAGTATGTAGTGTCATGTATAATCTCATTATATACTAAGATTTTAGTACGTGATAGATATCCAATTTACGGCAAGACAAAAAAAAGAAGAAGCATTTTTGTGCTCTATGTCAGGCCGGTTGTATGCACATCTTTTTTTACGGCCGACAATTATCGTGTTTTCTAGCAGATATGTTCAACAACTTCATGGACAACCGAGGAAAATTTCAAGAATTCCTAACGAATGATGTTCGAGGAATGTTGAGCTTGTACGAAGCTACACATCTGAGGGTACACGGAGAAGATTTACTGGAGGAAGCACTGGATTTTACCACCGCGCACCTCACCTCTGCACTACCAAACTTGAGCAATAATACAGTTGCAGCACAAGTAGTTCATGCTCTAAATCAACCCATCCACAAGCGCTTGACAAGACTGGAGTCAAGGCATTATATTTCCTTCTATGAGCAAGATGATTCCCACAACAAAGTTCTATTGGATTTTGCGAAATTAGATTTCAACTTATTGCAGAAATTGCACCAAAGGGAGCTGAGCGAAATCACAAGGTGACATTATTTACGAATTACTTGTCTCTTTTTTTATACTCTTGGTTTTGTCTTGAACAAGGAAAGTGGACTGTATTATAAAAGTAACATGAGTAGAATTTTGATAAAATTCGGATAAAATTTCCCTTTGCTCGATGGACCCTTTCCAGTAAAAAGGTTTTTTAATTCGATCGGTTCGTTGAGAGGAATCACAAGAGTCATTAAAACAAAAGAAAATCAACCAAAATCACAAAACTCGAGAAGCTTAATTCCAAACGAAAATCCAGCTCCTCCGCAGTTTATTGGTGGACTGTAGCAAACGGTTTAGGCTGAGCCGGCCGAAAGTTTTATTTAATGGTCCAGAATTTTTCACAAATTCTTAGTCGTAAGTTACTATCTTCGCAGTGAAGGCCAGATTGCAGTCTTCGAAAAAAGCCTAGCTATTTGGATATTTTTATCAACTTGTTGTGGATAATTGAGTACATAATAACTCTTATTTGATGGTGAATTGATTTTAGGTGGTGGAAGGATTTGGACTTTGCCAGAAAGCTGCCGTTTGCAAGAGACAGAGTGGTGGAGTGCTACTTTTGGATAATGGGAGTGTACTTTGAGCCCAAATATTTTCTTGCTAGGAGGTTTCTAACCAAAGTGATTGCCATGGCTTCAATCTTTGATGACATTTATGATGTCTATGGTACTTTGGAAGAACTTGTGCTCTTCACTGATGCAATTCAAAGGTTAAATCCATGCCCCTCTTAATGATCTTTATTTTGATTTGAGTCGTCCCTAAAAAATGTCAAAATCCCTTCCATTAATTGTTCAAGATTGAGAATCCAAGACTTACGAATCTTGGACTTCTGTTGGAATTAATTCATGGCCTCGTAATGAAAAAGGAAAATTGAAAGAAGCAAAATTAGCATCATAGATAAACGATCCCAACACAACCCAAGATTAATACAAGACAAGCTGTTTTAAATAAACTACTTGATTTTCAGGTGGGAAATCACTGCCTTGGATCAACTCCCAGAGTACATGAAACTGTGCTATCAAGCACTACTGGATGTTTACAACATGATTGATGAAGAAATGGCCGAGGAAGGAAGATCATATTGCGTTGACTACGCAAAATCTGCAGTAAGTCTCAAACCAAGTCACATTTGGTCACTTGAAAGTTGAAATAAAAACTGAAATTTTAATTCGTGTTAATACTCATTCAGTTTCTTCTGTAATTCTAGATGAAGGATTTGGTAAGAGCATACTTTGAGGAAGCCAAATGGTGTCACGAGGGATATGTTCCGAGTATGGAAGAGTATATGAGAGTTGCACTTGTAACCAGTTCTTACAAAATGCTTGCAACAAATTCCTTTGTTGGCATGGGGGATTTGGCGACCAAAGAGGCCTTTGAATGGGTATTAAGTGATCCTTTAATTCTTCAAGCTGCATCTGTGATTTGCAGACTCATGGATGATATGGTTGGCCACAAGGTAAGAGATGATTGATCAGAAAATATGGTTTCATTTACAACACTGATGAATCCAAATTCCAATACGGAGGTGCAAAAATCATATTATTTGGCCGTACGTGTAGATTTATAACTACTATTATCTTGCACATGGACGATACAATACGAGTATTTTAAGTTCTTTGAGAGTGGATCCCTCACTTTTTAAAAAACCAAACAAATCTTATGGACAATATGATTCATTACTTAGAGGTCCTGACCTTGCTCAATGAGTAGTCTTATTTGTACGAAAATGTGGTTGTATGGAGAGGTTGATTATGGCGATTGAAAGTTGTGTTAGGAAAATAGTGTTGCGTGTCAACACTGTGACCAAAGTTTGAGTCGCATAATCTACCTTTTAAAGAAAATTTTGAATCTTTGCATCTTTATTGTAAGTATATGCTCCCGAATCTTCATTATATCCCTTTGCCCAGAATTGTCAGCCTCGCATACAATCATATCTTGACCTTAACATTTCTGGTGTTGCGATTGCAGTTTGAGCAAGAGAGAGGACACGTAGCCTCTGCTGTTGAATGCTACATGAAACAACATGGTGCAACCGAAGAAGAGGTTCTTCTTGAATTTCAAAAGAGAGTTACAAACGCATGGAAAGACATGAACACAGAGTGCCTCCGCCCAACTGCAGTCCCAATGCCTCTCCTTGCCCGCATTCTCAATCTTGCACGAGTGATCGATCTTTTATACACAGGAGATGATGGGTACACTAATTCTGAAAAAAAGACCAAGAAATTTGTAATCTCAGTTCTTGTTGATTCTGTGCCGATGAATTAGCAAATAGTTGTCTTAATTGTAATCTGTTCATTCGTAAGTGTCGTAAAATGTTCAAGATTTTTCTCGTACTTTCATGGTAGAACCAGCCACTGTTGGAGGTTTGTACTTTGTAGTGACATTCTTGGCTTATTGTTGATATTGTTTGCCCATACTGTTTTGTATTCGATCAGTCTTGGCTTCTGCCACTGTCCTTCATAGTTGCTATTTTTTTTTTTTTTTTTTTGTAGAACCCGTAAAAAACATTTTAATAATGTTGAGCAGCATTTTGAATCATCTTTGTTGATTTCAAAATGTGCCCCACAAAAATCAATGAATCATTAATCCGGAATTAAAAGTATTCCGCCCTACGAATTCTTAAAAAAGCCTTTACTGATATCGAATTAAGCTAATTTTTTTACAGGAACTCGTAAAAAATATTTTAAGAATATTGAGTGGCTTGAATAATCTTTGTTGGACCTTAAATGGGCCCCACAAAAAACAAATAAATGGTCAATTTATTAAGTCTAAATTTTTTATCCAAACAAACGCTCAACGAGTGAGTGATATTTGAACGCCCCAAAACGCCAGCGTTCTGGGCTCTCCGCACATATGCTCTCATGGGGACAACATGATCCCCAATTCAAAATTATGTCGTAGTTGGTGGTATGGGTGTCAGTAGAAAAATGGTAACACTTCGGCATGATTGTGAATATTTGATCAACTTTCAAATGTTTACAATGTTAAAATGTCATTTTTGTGCTAAAAAGTGGTTATTTTTCAAAATACTTGGGTAAAAGTAAAAAAAATTTACTTTTTCAATTCTTCTCGTCGAGACGAATCAATACCCCAAAAAAGTTTGGCGCAAAAGTAACAAATGCGAAAAAAATTTAAATAAGGACAAAATTTCCATATTTAAGTTAAGTTTAAGTCAAGTCTAAAAAAACGGAGCCTGGATTGGCATATACTAATCTTATGATTTATTTCAAACTTATGGAAAAAAAAATGAAAAAGAAAGGGATGTTTAAAAATTTTTCCTCCCCTTATTTAATTTCAGAGAGAAAAGAAGAGAAACTGAAAAATTATAGTTAAATGCACAATAAAATTTTAAACGCAATCATATGTTATGGATAGGAACCTGATCTCGGCGTCTGCCTGGCAGTGAGGATAGGTATGACGGGGGCCGGGTCAGGGTTGCAGAGGTAGGAATGGAAAAACAAGTTTTACAGCTCGTAGGTTGGCAAAGATGATGTAGTCTCAGGGGGTGTGAGTCGTGTGACTCTTACACTTTCATGGTAGAACCAGCAACTGTTTAGGGGTTAATACTCCAGTAGCTGCTGTTAGTTTTTTGTTGATATTGTTTTCCCATACAGTTTTCTATTCATTCTTGGCTTCTGCCACTGTCCTTGATAGTTGCTAATACAAAAGAAAAAGATTTGCTTGATCTATGTGGTATATATCTACAAACAGTCGGAACAAGCGCAAGGATTGGAAAAATATCAGTGCGAAGGCAACTCGGATATGTCACCATTGTCCCTACAATTGTCCAGTTTGGTCCAATTTTGGATCGTTGTTGATCTCGAACGGACCTATGACAATCCAAAATTGGACCAAACTGGAAGTTGCACTCATCAAGTTGCAAATCTAGAAGATCGATATCTTGATTAAGTACTCTGATCCATAGACCAAACATTGGATCGGTGTCTTGAACTTAATCACGGCAGAGTTGATAAATATTCTGGGCTTACTTGTGTACTTAACCTTAGGATATGTGGTGTAGCTTAACTTGCCAACGTTACTGTTTGATGCATCTGATACATACCGGGCAGTAAAATAATTCACTCCGATAAAATCATATGATCCTTTTAGTTTCTTAGATTCAGTATGTGAGAATTCGGACAGTCGGTTCCCTACAAGTTTTCTCATGGATTTCGGATTACATCCATTTACCACTGGATCCATAAACCTGATCAAACACAAACACGTACAGACTTCAAGGAATCATAAATATATCATAAAAATAAAACCGCGTTAAATATAATGCTATATCAATTGTACTCTTTTACCCTTGTATTCAAATATTGAATTAATTGATCGAAGGGTAAACTTGAAAAGACATGAATTGTATAAATCAATTAATCATGATGTTCTCTAAAAAAGTTGACAAACACGGACGGAAGAAGTATTGGAATTAATTTTTTTTCCCTAAAAAATACAAGTTGTACTCAGGCTCCGTTCTGGAATCGAAAATAAGTCCTTATTTTTTAAAAAGACATTTTCAAGCTCAAAAATTTTGGGCTAATTGAAATATAAAAATATGCAATATGAATTTTATTTGGAAGATCTCGATGAGATCTTTTATACGATATAAAAAAAATTAAAAATTTACTCTATTTTTAAATTTGAAAATATGAAATAAGCTGTTTATTTTTTAAAAAGGTTTCTGAAACGGGGCCTCACTCACCAGCCAAACATGAAATCTAGTGCTCGTTCTGCAGCATCGATATCAGCTTTTGAATCAGTGTAAGGCTCCATCCAGTGTACCACATTAGTGATTCCAATCTTCAGCTTTTGGCATGCCTATTGATCAAATTAACATATTCAATTCATCAGAGCCATTCCAAATCTCTAATAAACCTTAAACTTTGAGATGAGACAGCAATTACTAACAATTAGATGACACAAAATTAGTCAGTCAATTGAGTTTTTATCAATTAATTCAAATATCGTACTAGTGTGGGACCCTAAAGTAAAACCGATCGAACCCGATAGTTTTTCCTATAGAGATCTACTGCAGCTACATGAGCAAGAAGAAGGATGTGCGCGACTATGTAAGGTTCTATAGCAGGATTCCCATTGTCGAATGGTTCCGATGGAGTACTTGTACAAGATCGATGTGACTGCTGGAAACTCCATTTACTATCCTCTGCCGAAGATTTAAGAGGCGTCACGGCAGTAGTGCCTCGGCCTGGTGCTGACGCACCAGTTACATACCCGCCGTTACTGAACCACCATGGCTCATTTAGTGCGATCCAATGTTTCACTCGATCACCAGACTCCCAAAAGCAAAGATCCACGTAGTCACAAAAGTCGGCCCTAACATTTAGACCACCAAATTAAGCTTATCTGAGCAGTATTTCAGCCAATAATACTCGTTAATTACATCTATCATGAGGTGGATAGCTAAATAGAACCGGATTCGATCACTTACACTATTTTATAACTTAGAAAACCGCCATATGCATCTTCCAAAGCTTGGGAACGTCCCAATGGAACAGAGTCACAAACGGTGTTATACCTACGTACGTACACCAATATAAATTAATTAAGTTGGCATGCATGCATACAAACTTTTTGGGATTACATGAAAACATGATTTACTGTTTGTATCAAAATCCATTGAGATGATTAATTAATTAGGTTGAGACATAACCATTTGCTAAAAGATCGTCAATCAGATCATTGTAAAATTGGATCCCTTCCTTGTTTATACCTTGATTTAGTTGTCCACCTGACAATTGCATTATGGAATACTACATTAGAAACATGCCCAAGAAATTAAATTAAATACTACAGTTAAACTGGTTGAAGGAATCCATAAAGCGATTGCAATTAAAGCTAGCAAAAAGTACTTAAAACAATCAAATCTTACTAGCTAGGCAAGACTCTGGACCATGAGATTGAGAATTTAAAGGCCTCCAAACCCGTTTTCTTCATTATCTTCACATTTTTCTACAATTTCATATATTCCGAAACCAAAGGGCGATAATAAAAAGACGTTATTGCCATCACTATTCGTAGTGATAAATATATGAAACTGCATAGACTACCCACCTATAAAATTCAAAACAATGTACCTTGAATTGATGATAGAAATCAATTCCCATTTTTCCGTTACTGCCATCACTGATCTACCTGCCAATGAACATCCAAAAAGATGGAAAGATAAAATAAGAGCAAGCTGGCCTAGCTAATTGTTGAAAAACTAGCTATTAGCTGTCTTATGCAGATTTGCATGTTAAAGAGCTAGTTGATGGTGTATTTTTTTTTTTTTGAACAACAAAAACGGATTTTATTAATTTTTGAAAACAAATTACAAAGATTAAAAGATCCAAGCACGAGGCGCCAAACTAGAGGAAGAGAAAACTGGCCACAAGAAATGCAACTCCTCACTCCGACAATCACTTGCCAAGCAAGACCCTCAGGGTTAGAATTGGTTAGCTATTCTATGGACACAAGTGATTCCAACCAGAGAGAGAGAGAGAGAGAGAGAGAGAGATTACCAGGCCATCTCTAGCTTGGTGAAATCTGATGGCTTTTCCCTAGCCTATTTTTGATTTTAGTGGAGGAAGATCAAGAAAATGGGGCAAACATGGCTGCCCAAATGCAGCGGCAGTGAACAGAAAAACAGAGAAGGAGAGATGTGTCTCTCTGGAAAGCAGGGGAAAAAGAAAACGAAAAGTGGGGCTGCTCTCTCTTGGCCTACATTCATTACTTTTCCCTTTAAATACTACTACTAGCATCTTTACATACAAAATAGGGTTGGACTTAATACAATCATTTGGCTCAATACAAAATAACACAAACTAGCCCAATTACAAACATAAACTTGGTCCAAATAAAATAAAAGACAAACAATGCATTAATTTTAACAAAATCATCCCAAATGCTTGGGCCACGACCCCCTTCGTTTGCCGCGCCTTCAAACTAAGGAAAAACACCATAACCAAACCGTTTATCTCTATATTAGTAGAAGTAGAACGGTACTCTATTTCAATGGAGAAAGCTACTGGTTAATTGGGACAGAAGCAAATGAAAAGTGTGCTCCCAGTTTTTTTGTTTTTCTTTTGTTTTGTTCTTTTTGATATGGGAAAGTCCACAATACACACCCCTTAAAAGGATGTACCATATGCACCTTTTTTGTGGTTCATTAATAATGTTTTAGAGTGTTTCGTAACTTTTGTTCTAGAATTCATAACTTTTCAGCAGTACGATTCGTAACATTTTCATTATGATTCATAACATTTTAATTTGGTATAGCTCATAACCTTTATACAATTCGTAACTTTTTAGCAATACGATTCGTAACATTTTCTCCATAATTCATAACATTTTGGGGGTGCATATGATACACACCCAAATAAAGGGTGTGTATTGTAGTCTTTCCCTTTCATTTAATACATGATTACGCATGGTTTAATTAATGTACACAGTACACATGCAATTGATAAGTGTATTACTGTATTCTATGCAAAACTAATTACTCAGTCTGTCCCCTATTCTTGGTTCTTCTGTCTTTTTCAAATGTCGGTCCCACAATATATATGGTCTGTTTCGAAAAATCAAAGAAACATTTTTAGTTCATTTCCGACACTATCCAAATGCAATGGAGAAGTATGCTCCATGCAAAACTAATGACTCGCTCTGTTCTTCTTGGTTCTTTTGTCCTTTCAGAATGTCCCCGGCAATATTGTCCATTTTGAAAAATCAAAGCAGCAACTTCTTTTTTACTTTCCGAGATTGTCCAAAGGTACTTATATATACCCGTCTTGGTCGTATCCCTTATCTGTTAACGAATTCCTTTCCCTTTGCTCATAAAATATTATAACTTTTATAAAAGACCTAAATACTATGAGATAGAGCGAGTACCAGAAAAGCAGCCGATGCTGTGCCAAAAACAAAATCGTCGGTGAAAGAGGCACGATGTATTAAAGGAAAGCCATTGCCAACTATTGGCAAATGCTTTTCATTAGCGTAGCCATTGCCTTGAGCCTCCACTGCTTACTTTGCAAATAATAGCACTCTTTTTTTTTACTGAAGACAAAGGAGCTTATGTATATACTAGAGGCCGGGGCACACGCGATGCGTGTGCAAGATGGATTTTCACAACATTTGTGAAAATTTGATCAAACAATAAGTGGGAAGTATTTTTATAAAATTTTGTGAAAATCCGATTTACACACGCATCGCGTGTGCCCCGACCTCTAGTTTTAACCTATTGTGATAGATAAACAACAATTAAATTCTCAAAAAATCAATCGAATTGTTATATACTATAGTAACAATTAACATGTATACACATATCTATACATTACCATGCTAATAGCCATTGTTTTGCGAATGTCGCTGCTGCCACCAATTTTGCCACGATCTAATACCTAAGTACTCTTCTATAAGATTTCGTAAATCAATTGTGTTAGCTCTCACGGAGAACATCCATTTAAACCTTAAGTACAATTACAAAATTTTCTTTAATTTGTCGATAATGAGGGCATGTGCAGATGTCAAACTTTAAAACAAAAGTGTCATTCCCACACTTTTATAATCCACTTTCTTTTTTGGTTATATCCTTTCCCATACATAGAGAGAAACTAATCCTTCCACTTACATACAGAGAAACTAATTTTTTCAATACAAAATTGAAGACACTCTTTAGTCCCTTACACATGCATGGAATAAGAGATTAGCTTTTGGATTCTTATGTTACAAAATACTCCCTCTGTCCCTAAATAAATGACCGACGCCCAAATTTAGGCTTTAGAATAGATGCATTCTTTTCATTCAAAAAATTAGGAAAAAATTAGAAAAAATACCTTGGTATCCTAATTTTAAAATACCAAATTCCGATGGTCACAACTAATAACATAACAAAAGAAAACCCACTTCATTGTTTTGGAAAAGTAGGAAACTAAAAGAAATGCATTTTTTTTTTGTTTGTTCTGAAAAGAGGAGTTCAATGTAAACAGGAATATTAAAAGGAATCAGATCACAATAGAAATGTAGGAACCTAAAGTACCTATGGTTTGCACAAATCATTAGATTAGACCATATCCATTCTCTAATTTTAAAATATAGAAACTATTGGAATTCTAAAACTGCACCTGGGGTTTTTGAAGGTTTTTTTGGATCTTTGTCCAAAAGTTTTGGAAGGAAAAAGTGGGAGAAGAAAAACTCACCCACAATGGCTACAATGTGGGTTTTGCCGAATCTGATGTACAAGCTCTTAGCCGGTTCCTTATGTTTCAATCCTCAACAGTCCACGCTATCTGCTCCCCCAAAAGAAGCAGACCTTCTCCTATGTTCCCTCCTCGCCGCCCCCCCCTCCAACTGGTGTGCAGAGTACATGAATGCATGAAATATTTTAACCTTTGAGCGGTTGATGAGAATAGAACCCAAACGTTGTAGCAAAGAAAGCAATTAACTAATTCGGTGTGGTAGGCGGACGTAACCTCTTGCTTTCAAAATCTAAAAAACAAAAAAGTTAAGATACCATTAATTAGGACTGAGAATGTGGGGAAAAGTAAAGATACATACATATCGAAGCAAGGGTGGTGGACTTACGTTTTCGGCAATTGCATGCAAACATTCCTCTTTTGGTAGATTTGTGAGAGCTCAAGAGTAGAAGAATAGAAAAAGTGGATAGGAATTGCCTTGCGAGAGATAAAAAGGGAGAATGGTGGCTTAGATAGTGGTTGTGAACGTGGGTGAGTTTTTTTTTACTCCGTAAAATTTAGTAAGTGAAGTGTGAACGTGAGACGTGGGTGAGTTTTTTTTCAAAAAAAATTTGTGAGTGTTTCTTTGTAAACGTGGGACGTGGGTGGTTTTTTTTTTTAATTCTGCAAGTGTTGAGTGTTTCATTGTAAATCCGTTTGTTGCAGTGGTAATTGTTTTTGGGAGTTTCTTTTTTGTGTTTTGTTTTTTTTATTTAGAGGGTATTTTAGGAAAAAAAAAATACATGACAAAAGGAGGAGACACCAAATGGTGCTCTCCCTTTATATATTAGAATAGATAGCCAGTAGTGTTGTGGGTTTTTTTGTGCTTACAAACTTGGGTTTATATAGGAGGGCAGGAGTGCCCCCACCCCCCATCTTTGACTCTGGAATTCCGGCTAAGTCGCGTAACTCATTGGTTAGCCCATCGTAGGGGCCCCGTTCGGCCGTTCCCTCCGCCGCACGGCAAAGGACGTCGGGAAACCATTCTATCTTTGCATGTGATTCATGGATGTGAACAATTAATGTACGTGCAAGTTTTTTTCATATGAGTTACTTCAATGTTGAAGATTGTTGGACGGTACTGCAGGCGCCTTTCATATTTAGGGCGAGGTTGGCTTATTCACGAAGACTCCTTGAATCCCTTATTCACGAAGTCGAGCAACCTCGGCCGTCAATTTCAGCATTAGATGGCTTGGATTTAAATGATATTTTTTCGCAAAAGAGTTTAAACTCTTCCCGGAAATGATCGGAGACGTTCAATGTTTTTAAACGGCTTTTTAAGAGTATTTATAAAAATCAACTCATTTAGATATCAATAAGGCTTGATCGATTTCCATCCCTTAATTCGCATGGAAAAAAATTTAACTAATTGATAACGCATTTTCAATATCCAAATTAATGAGTTGATGTGTTACTAGGAACAATATTAAAATAAATTTTTAAATAAATTGAACAACTCCACGTTAAGATATAAAGTAGAGTGATCACTTTATAATATTTGAGACTTCTCCACTCATTGCCAAATGATTTTGAAATGGATATAAAGTTTCTACATGGTATCAGAGCGGGGTCCATTTCACCCCACATTTAAAAAAAAAATTACAATTCACACATTGCGTTGATAGACTAACAAAAAGACTGCACGATAATAGGACCTAAAAGTGGCCACACGTGATAGACCTCAAAAGCGGCCGCAAGTGAGGGGGATGTTAAGATATAAAGTGTCACATTGCTTGGGAGTGAAATGAGTGATCACTTAATAACATTTGAAACCTCTCCACTCATTACAAATTGGCTTTAAGATGTATATAAAGTTTCTACACTCCAATTATTAGAGTAAGACCCAAAAAAGAGAGTTCCATACAATCTGATGTACAACGTTGACCAATGATATGTACCCATAATTGGGCTTTTTATAAATGGATGGCACATAGCTGTTTCGATTCCCTCGTCATCAGAAAGTCAAATGTTCAATGGGTATGGTGAATGATCGATGAACACCCGGTATGATGTAATCAGGTGATGGGTAGGATTGCAAATGATCGGAGTTATTTGGGATGAGCTCAAAGTTCAAATAAAAAGAACTATTTTCGAACTTGAGTCGATAGGTAAACAAACGAGCTTGAACTATTTTGTTCAGCTCGTTTCAAATGCGAGCCGAGCACGAGCTACAGCTCGGCTCGAAGGAGCTAGCCCAGGCGCCCATATACTACATTGTCCGTACTAAATATCTGTAATAATGTTTAATTTTGTGGACTTCAAAGTTACACGAAACAACTGCCAAGTGTTGGAGTTCTGTGGCTGCACATCTCGTATTGTCGAGTCGTATCATATTCAATTTTGTGGCAAAAAGTGGTTTAATTATCCAAACCCTCTAACTTTGTATCATGTTAACAAGTCGTGTCCATAATTAGTGTCCATTAATATACATTGTCGGTATTAACTTTTGTGGGCTACAAATTTAGTTCGACACGTACGATAAACAGTTGCCAAGTGCCAGAGTTGTTGCAATTACTCCTACCAAAATGGCTGGTGATCAGTCTCTACGACAAGTCACAAGTACTACTAGTAATTAGAAAAGAAATGGTTGGTGAGTCTTTTTCCTATTCAATTTAGGAGAAAACTTTTACATCCAACTTAAAAGTACGTGGATTTCTTCTTGCTTCGATAGGAGAAGTTTTTTCAATCTCGGACACATGGCAACCTTTCATTGGCCTAAGTCCCTTTCTCCATAAAATCCTAGTTTCATATGCCTAGCTTCTACTTAAGAGAAGTTCACCCAACCCATATTCCACCGGTAAATACTCATTTTCACCGTTAACTCCAACAATTCAATGTCCTATTTTTTAGGAACGCTCATCAGAGATAGGAAATGAGAATCCTATTATTCTACGAATAGATTACCCTATACACCTAGCATTATGACTGGATTCTAACATAAATAAAGAAATCAATTCAAGCTGGATCTCTAAAACTAAACCCTAACCATAATAGGAGTACATCGATCGGATCACTTTTGAACAAAAAACTAACTAGTTACGCTTGCTATATATTGTGACTGTGACTAA
This sequence comes from Rhododendron ovatum, assembly GCA_019656835.1. Classification (NCBI taxonomy): domain Eukaryota; kingdom Viridiplantae; phylum Streptophyta; class Magnoliopsida; order Ericales; family Ericaceae; genus Rhododendron; species Rhododendron ovatum. The sequence goes on from CM033795.1 coordinate 4,365,151, forward strand.
GGTTAGTGTTGCTATAGAACTTTTATTACCACGTCCCTTCTAGACGTTTATTGAGCCTTTCTACATATTAGCCTATCGCTGTTGATGGAAACATTTACAAACCATTGGACCAATTCTGGACCCAAATATTGGGCCTGAACCAGCTGCTTTCTGGGTTTCCCGTCAAGGCCAGCACTATCTCAATTATGTCGGCACAAACCATTGGACCAATCAAGTAGGAAGGCCTTTTTTTTCTTTTACTTTTATCCCCTAAACTATTGACATTTTTTCTACTTTGTCCTTAAACTATGTAACAAACAATTTTGTCCCTTTAACTTTCTGTTTTGCAATCTATTTGGTCCAAAATTGTACGAAATAGTGTACGACAGAATCACTAATTGAGATACTTAAGCTGCTGTTAGTTAGTTAATCAGGTTTTTGGTAGTAAATCACATGTAACTAATTCAGTCGGCCAGAGAGGTAGTGGAGCTATGTGCTGAGCTGGCATATAAGTCAAATTGTGTATCTATTTCTCATTCAACAAAGAATAGAATCAAGATCTGAATTTTCTCTCTCTACTTTACTCTTCTTCATTCAGTTCATACTTTTCTATATGGTATCAAAGCTATGAAGACCAGCGTCGATCGATCCTGAGCTTTCCTCCTTTTTTGCTTCACGCATTTAGGTTTCTTCATTCAGCAAGACATTATTCTTCTCAGATCTATTGATTCGTGCATTTTCTCTTCAATGACGACAACTATGGTAACCCTACCACCATCTCTGGCTTTCCTTGTGTCTAATTTTCATGCTTTGGTGAATGTTAAACTTGATGGCTGCAATTACTTGTTATGGCGTATCCAAGTTGAAAATGTTACGCGCGCGAATGGTTATTTTGAGTATTTGGATGGCACGGTTGAATGTCCACTAGTTCAGATTCATAGTACTGACGGAATTCTTGGACCTAATTCTGCTTATACACTCTGGAAATTGATCGATTCGCAACTTCTATCTTGTCTCACTGCATCTCTGTCACAAACTACGCTTCCTTATGTTCTAGGGTTAACAATTACTCAGAAAGTGTGGGCGTCTCTGTCAAATAGATATAATTCTCTGTCACGTAATCATGTTCAAGAGCTTAAGAACAGACTTTACTGTCACACAAAATTGACAACAATGGACGCCTATATTGACGCTACCAAGGATTATGCCCAAAAGTTGGCTGCGGCTGGTAGTCATCTTGATGAAGATGATCTCATTTTCCATACTTTAAGGGGTTTGCCCAAAGCCTTCAATGGTTTCAAGACTGCTGTGCGTACTAGAGGAGGTGACATTAGATTTGATGAGTTGGTTACTATGTTACAAGGAGAAGATCTTCAATTGTTGCAAGAAACTAAAACGGATACAACTACGATTCTTGTTGCTAATCATTCTATTAAGACTCAAGACTCTAATTCTGGAAGTTCTGTGTCTTAGCCTGTCTCGTCATCAGCTATATCTTTTGGTCAGCCTCAATCTTTTCCACAACAGTCATTTGGTCCATCTCAGTTTGGTAATGCACAACTCTTGCCTCAACAATATTATCCTTAGTTCAGAAGTTCTTTTAGAGGCAGAGGTAGAGGACCACGATCACCTTGTGATATCTGTGCAAGGCACAATCACAGTACCAACTTTTGTTACTATAAACCACCACAGCCCTTTGACTACTCTAGTCTACAGTGGAGAGCACCTACTCCAGCTAATCATCTTTATCAAGCTAATTCTTGGTTTTCTAATCCCTCTTGGATGTCCCATCCTACTTACTCCAACACAAGATTGCCTATGTATCAACCAGGACACCCATCTTCTGGTTTTACCTCAGGCATACCTATGTTTCAGGCAGGGCAGTCATTCAATTTCAGGCCTTCTAATTCTTCAGTGCAACATGGTTTAGAAGTATTTCCTGGTTTTGAAGGACGATCTGCAGTTTCTTCTCAAGCTAATCCACAAGTTCACTTTGCTGAGTTTCCTGGTTCAGTTGCTATGCCAGTAACTTACACAGGATCGTCTTGTGCTTCAGTTGGTAATTCAGTTGGAATGACTTCAGAGTTTATTGGAAATCATCATCATGCAACCACGACCAGTGCAACTCATCCTTGGTATTTTGATAGTGGTGCTACAAACCACATTACTAATACTCTGCAAAATATTGAACACCCTCAGCCAGTTCACAACAGTCCAGGAGTAATGGTTGGAAATGGTTCTAATCTACAGGTTTCTCATGCTGGTAAGGGTTTACTTCCAACACCTGTCACTACTTTCCAATTATCCCATGTTCTTCACACCCCAAACATTACTCATAATCTGCTTTCTGTTCATCATTTTGCTAAGGATAATAATTGTCTACTCATTTTTGATTCTTCTGGTCTTGTTATTCAGGACAAGACCACTCTCAAGGTTCTGTATCAGGGGCCACGCCTTCAAGGCCTCTATTCTTTACTGAACTCCTCTAAACATCTGTCTTCTACTTCATCTCCAGCTGGTTTTGTGCACACTTCTTCTGCAGCAATGCAATGGCATCAAAAATTAGGTCATCCTAGTTTACCCTTGTTAAACGCTTTAATAAAACAACAACATTTACATGTGTCTCTTCCCTCTGTGTTGAATTGTAATTGTTGCAATCAAGCTAAGAGTCATAAGCTTGCTTTTCCTTTGTCTGAAACTCATACTAATGCTCCTTTTGAGCTGGTGCATATGGATGTATGGGGTCCCTCCCCAATTCCTTCTAATAAAGGATTTCGTTATTACTTGTTGATTGTGGATGATTTTTCTAGATACACTTGGTTATTTCCTCTTCATTACAAATCAGAAGTCAAGTTTGTTATAGCCAATTTCAAAGCATTTGTGTTGAATCAATTTCAAACCACCATTAAGATAGTAAGAAGTGATAATGGAGGAGAGTTTATCAATCATTTCTTACTTCATTTGTTTCTTTCAACTGGAGTTCTTCATCAAACTACTCGTCCTCACACACCTGAACAAAATGGGATAGATGAAAGAAAGCATAGGCATCTCATTGAAACTACTATCACTCTCCTACTCCAGGCATGTTTGCCTCCTAATTTTTGGTAAGAAACGTTAACCACAGCAGTATACCTCACCAATAGACTACCTCACACTTCCTTACAGTTTTAGATTCCATTTACTTTGTTGTTTAAAACAAAACCAAATTATCAGCTTCTGAAACCTTTTGGATGTTTGTGTTTTCCATGGCTGAAACCTTATACTTCTCACAAACTATATCCCAAATCCACTCCATGTATTTTCTTAGGATATTGTGCCAATACCAAGGAGTATAAGTGCTATGATCCCGTTACTACCAAAGTGTACATTTCCAGACATGTAAGATTTGTTGATACAGAGTTTCCTTTTCTTTCTTTGACTAGTTCCAAACCTGCATCTATATCACCCACTGAATCTATCTACTTCAATGTTCCTTTAACATCTTTTGATGATATTGTGATTCCTGTATCTGTTCCCTCTTCTCATATTGAGTCACCTACTTCTAATATAATGTCTGACCCACATCTTGTTTGTTCTCATATTCAGTCTTCTAATTCTTTCTCTCCTTCCTCTCATAATTCTGATCATGTTAGTTCTCATATTCAGTCTCCTAATTCTTCTTCTCCTTTCTCTCCTAATTCTGATTTTTTTGCTCCAAATTCGTCACATCTTTCTTCTCCTTTACCTAATTCCATGTCTTCTTCTGCTCCTGCTATAGTTCCTTTCAATCCAGTTACTGTATCTTCTTCTAATCTAAATCACCATTCTATGACCACACGATCCAAAGATGGTATTTTTAAACCAAAAGTACCCTTTGGTCTGATAGCTATTGAATCTGTTCACCCTTTACCAGAAACAGAACCTGCTCATTTTTCATAGGCTATTAAACATCATGTTTGGAAACTTGCTATGGCTGAAGAATATCAAGCTCTTGTAAAACAAGAGACTTGGACTCTTGTACCACCACCATCTAATGCTAATATCATTAGCTATCAATGGATTTATAAGGTCAAAAGGAATTCTGATGGCAGTATTGCTAGGTACAAAGCACGGTTAGTTGCTAATGGCAATCAACAATATGAAGGATTGAATTTTTCGGAGACCTTTAGTCCTGTGATCAAACAACCGACTATCAGGGTGGTGCTTAGTTTAGCTGTTCATCACAACTGGTCCATTAGACAATTAGATGTTTCTAATGCATTTTTACATGGGGTTCTTGAAGAAGCAGTTTATATGAAACAACCACTTGGATATAAGGACATAGATCATCCTTAATATGTGTGCAAACTTAACAAGGCCTTGTATGGATTGAGACAAGCACCAAGGGCCTGGTTCTCTATGTTTTCTTCTTTTCTGCTTCAACAATGTTTTGAAAATAGCAAGTCTGATGCCTCTTTGTTTACTCATAAAACTGCAACAGGGTTGACTTTGGTTTTGGTGTATGTGGATGATATTTTGGTTACCGGTAGCAATACGTCTTACATTACTGAGCTTATTTCCATTCTTGGTTCCCGATTTGTCATGAAAGATCTTGGTGAACTCAGTTATTTTCTTGGGCTTGAAGTTCTGAAATATGGCTCTACTGTTATTCTTTCTCAAGCCAAGTATGCCTCAGATCTTTTGGTAAAAGCAGGCATGCAAGACTACAACCTAGTTCTTCACCATCTTCTGTAAAACCTGCTGCTTTCACTCCTGATCCAGTCTTTGAGGATCAACATTGGTTCAAAACTATAGTTGGTTCTCTGTAGTACCTTACTCTTACTCGACTAGAGATTTCATTTGCAGTAAATTTGGCATGCCAACACATGCATAATCCTAAGCAAAGTCATTTTGTTGCAGTTAAAAGGATTCTTAGATATATCAAGTGTTCTCTTCATCATGGTTTACAATTTGTTCCAGGACCTTTAAATCTTACAGCCTTCTCGGATGCCGGCTGGGCCGGTGATCATCTAGATAGACGCTCAACCACAGGGTATTGTGTGTTCTTGGGGAATAACTTAGTCTCTTAGAGTGTTAAAAAGCAGTACACAGTTGCTAGATTCTCAACCGAAGCAGAGTACAGAGCTCTTGCCAATACTGCTGCTAATATCACTTGGCTTCAACAACTTTTGCTTGATTTGGGAATTGGTGTCTCTCAGCAACCTGTGATTTGGTGTGATAACTTGTCTGCCATCGCCATGGCTTCCAATCCTATTATTCATGCTCGCACAAAGCATGTTGAAATAGACTATCATTTTGTTCGCGAAAAGGTCTTGAACAAGCAAGTTTCAGTTCAACATATTGGAACTTTGGCCCAGACTGCCGATATATTCACCAAATCCCTCTCTGAAGCTCGGTTTCATTTTCGTAAGTCCAAACTAATGGTGGTTCTCACCCCCATGAGTTTGCAGGGGGTGTACGACAGAATCACTAATTGAGATACTTAAGCTGCTGTTAGTTAGTTAATCAGGTTTTTGGTAGTAAATCACATGTAACTAATTCAGTCGGTCAGAGAGGTAGTGGAGCTATGTGCTGAGCTGGCATGATGTATAAGTCAAATTGTGTATTTGTTTCTCATTCAACAAAGAATAGAATCAAGATCTGAATTTTCTCTCTCTACTTTACTCTTCTTCATTCAGTTCATACTTTTTCTATAAATAGACCATACAAAAATATGTGGTGTTGATGGGTGTTGGGACGCCACTTGGCAAAACCCCATCGAATGTAATTGTAGAAGCTCTTGAGTTCCTTTTTTCGGTGAACTGCAAAGAATTTTATTAGTACATATTTGAATCTTTTATTTTTTAGATGAATGTGTTTTTTTGTTGAACTAGATAATTGATTGTCATTTTTTATTTTTATAATTGGTAAGAGAATTTATGCTTATGAATGACCCAATGTTTCTAAAATCCTGGAGTTGCCACTGAACATGACATGATGACTCTGGAGAGGAAGAGCACCATTCACAGAAAGGAGAGGTGGTGATGTGGCAGACAAACAAGTTACTCCGGGTCAAGAGGCGGTCAAGGGCAGCAAGCCAAACAAAGTGTTGGATGCGGTAAGTACAAGGAAGATGTCAATTCAATTACACCCTCTAACTTTGTATCATGTTAACAAGTCGTGCCCAGAATTACTGCTGATTAATAGACAGTTTAATTTTTGTGGACTACAAATTAGTTCGACGCGTACTATAAACAGTTACCAAAGTGCCAGAGTTGTTGCATGTGCCCGCACATTTGCTTTGATGAATTAGGAGGAGGGCAGTGAAACGACTTGTAGCAATTACTCCTACCAATTGCAAAATGGCTGGTGAGTCTCTACGACAAGTCGCAAGTATTGAATTCAAATTTAAGGTTTTCTTACATTTAAAGTCCGTGGTAAATATATATTCACTTTTACTAGTAATTATTACAGAAATGGTTGGTGAGTCTTTTCCTATTCAATGTTTGTAGAAACTTTATATCGAACTCAAAATTAGTTGGCAATAAGTGGAGACGTTCCAATATTATATTAAGTGATCACTCATTCTACTCTTAAGCATTGTGAGACTAGATGTCTCCCTTATACTCTCATGCACATGGGAAGAGTTCGATTGCTGTAAGCACCCATTCCCCTCCCCAAGTCCCCTAGGATAGAATAGATTAGGTTTGACGAATGAAAAAAAATAAAAATTTGAACATTGGTGAATATGCTCAAGAAACCAAGTATATTGCTTCCAATTACAATATTTCCACAAATAGGGAAGGTTTTCTTCAATTTAATTTTCTTTTATTAGTATATTTCTTGGTAAAATTATGACATTACAATTGGGATATTTGGAGAAAGAAAGAAAATTTTAACACAAGTGAGAATTAAGATCGAAGATATCAATTTGAGAGGAAAAGATACGTTTTACCACTCTAATTATGCACCCTTTGAATTGCCTTCAATTCATAATATTTGCATAAAAGTCATAACTTTTGTATGACACTTCGCAACATATTTCTACATAAGTCATGAATCTATATATAAATGTCATAAATTCAAAGTGATCCAAGAGGGTGCATGCATGTATAGTACTGTAACCATCCAAATAGGAATGTGCATCGTAGCATTTCTCACTATTATGTTCCTTCGTTGAATGACAGGTTTGTACCTGGAATTTAATGTTTAGATCTCAACAAATCTTTTCAAGGTGCAAGTTGTTTGGCAAGTAATTTCATTATAAACACACCAAAAAAAGGACAGGCAAGGCGATGGGTCAATGGGCATGCACCACACACACACAAAAGACTAGCTCCTCTGAAACAATCTTTATATTTTGTTTCCTGATGAGATTGTCTTATATATTCACGGAGACGTTCACGGGGCACGCGATCTAGGCTGTCCGTTTCGGCTTTGGACAGCGCACGATCTGGATCGTCCGTTTCTCCGAAAAAGTTACATCGAAATCCGAACCGTCCAAAACCGGAATGGACGCATGCGATTCACTTACGAAAGTTCCGTTAAAAAGAGTTTTCCTTTCCTGATAAGTACTCTGAAACAATTTACTCCACAAAAACTGAAATAACTTTGCCCACCACCAAACTGCTCCCTATACTATGCATGCACATGTTTAATTTGTTAATTTAGAGACTTTTGTTGAGATGTGAAGACAATTTTAGAGTTGCAGTAAAAATGACCCGGAAGGTTTTGGGTCCCGCCCAACGCAGGTTTTAGCATTTTTTAGGGTTTTCTAGAATTAGTTTGCTTGCGCATATAAAAGCAAAGCTAGGGCTGCCTCTTTTTTGTAACTCTGACATATTTTCATCATAGTGAAACACCCCAGCACCCCGTGGACGTACGATTAAGCAATCAGCTTAAGTCGGAACCACGTAATCTCTGTGTCTTGTTCTTTTCTTGCTTTATATTGTTTTCTGTTCTTGGTTTGTTCTTCGATTGTGTGCGTTTGTTTGTGGGTTTGGACGTTCGAATCCCCAACAACTGGTATCAGAGCTCCGGGTTAGGAGGTCAAGGGTTTACACAATGGCTGAAGAAAAATACAAGATCGAGAAGTTCAATGGTACAAACTATGCTTTCTGGAAGATGCAGATGGAGGATATTTTGTATCAGAAAGATCTATATCATCCGATCAGTGGCACAAAACCAGAAAGCATAAAGCAAGCAGATTGGGATATTTTGGATCGCAAAGCTTTGGGGACTGTGCGATTGAGCCTCGCGCCGTCGGTTGCGTCAAATATTGCCAAAGAAAAGACTACATCAGATTTGTTCAAAGCCCTAGAAAAGATGTACGAGAAACCTTCTGCGGTGAACAAGGTATATCTTATAAAAAAGTTGTTTAACCTAAAGATGCCTGAAAACTCTATTGTTGCTGAACATCTGAATGAATTTAATACGGTCACGAATCAGTTAGAATCTGTGGGTATTAATTTTGATGATGAGATTAGAGCTCTTGTTCTACTATCGAGTTTGCCAGAAAGTTGGAATGGACTTGTCGTGGCAGTGAGTAATTCCTCCGGGTCTGCAACAATTAAATTGGAGGATGTTACTGGATTGATATTAGGAGAAGAGGCTAGGAGGAGAGCATCAGGTGAGGATGTTGCTTCGGGTTCAGCACTCAGTACAGAGGACAAAGGTAGGTCTGCAAATAGGGGAGGCAACAAGGGCAAGGGAAGAGGGAGTTCCAAGAACAGGGGCATGAGTAAATCTCGTAATAGAGAAGTGAAACCTGAAGGTTGTTGGAACTGTGGTCAGTTGGGGCATTAGAAGCGAGACTGTAAGGCACCACCGAAAAAGCAGCAGAACGGGAATAATCAGGGGGGTAAGAACACCGTAAATGTTTCCGAGGAATCGGATAATGAAGCCTTGATTTGTTCGCTGGATTCTCGCGATGAGTCTTGGATTGTAGACTCGGGAGCCTCATTCCATGCTACTTCACGCATGGATGTGTTACAGAATTATGTGCAGGGTAACTTTGGAAAAGTTTATCTGGGTGATGATGAAGCTTGCAACATAATTGGGAAAGGGGATGTGTAAATGACTCAGACAGACGGGACAGTACTGAAATTGAAGGATGTTAGACATGTGCCTAGTCTAACAAGGAATCTTATTTCGGTGGGTCAATTGTCAGAGGGTGGAGTGGTCACATCGTTTACATCAGACGCTTGGAAGATGAGCAAAGGGGCACTGGTTGTGGCTCGCAGTAAAAAGGAAGGAACCCTATATGTATCTTTGGGTACTTACTGTAGCATCGCAGTGGCAGCATCAGTGGTTAATTGTACTACGTGGCATCGTAGGCTGGGTCACATGAGCGAAAAGGGGATGAAAGTAATGTTGTCAAAAGGGAAATTGCCGGGTTGTAAGTCGCTGGACTTGGACTTCTGTGAGGATTGCATCTTCGGGAAACAGAGGAAAGTTAGCTTTACAAAGGTGGCAAAGACTCTAAAATCAGAGAAGTTGGAGCTGGTTCATACAGATGTGTGGGGACCATCTCAGGTATCTTCTCTTGGTGGCTCACGTTATTTTGTTACTTTCATTGATGATGCTACTAGAAAATTATGGGTTTATTTTCTCAAGCATAAATCTGATGTGTTTGGTGTTTTCAAGAATTGGAAAGCATTAGTTGAGAATGAAACAGGAAAGAAATTGAAGTGTCTGAAATCTGATAATGGCGGCGAGTATTGTGATGGTGAGTTTGAGGCTTACTGTGCTGCAAATGGGATTCGAAGGTTGAAAACGATCCCAAAGAAGCCAAGGCAGAATGGAGTTGCTGAGCGCATGAATAGGACGATCCTAGAGCGCGCAAGGAGCATGAGGTTACATGCTGGGTTACCTAAGCAATTCTGGGCTGACGCAGTAAATACAGCGGCGTATTTGATCAACAGGGGACCTTCAGTTCCTTTGAACAATGGATTGCCGGAGGAGACTTGGTCAGGTAAAGAAGTAAATTTATCTCATTTACAAGTATTTGGTTGCATGGCCTATATGCATATTGAATCGAGTGATAGGGGTAAACTTGATGCTAAGTCTCGAAAGTGTGTGTTCATAGGCTATGGTACTGATAGCTATGGGTATAGGCTATATGATTTTGAAAATCGGAAAACACGCAGGAGTATGGATGTGGTATTTAATGAGTCTGTTTTGTATAGAAATAGACAGAATCAACCTGATGAGGCTAATGAAAATTCAGACTTTGTAGAGTTTGAGGGGATCCCTGACAGTAATGTCTTACAGCCTCAGGATATTAATATACAACCTACTCCACAGGCAGATCCACAAACTCCTCCACTCAGGAGGTCTACACGTACCGTTAAACCACCAATGCGTTATTCTCCTGTTTTACACTATTTGTTGTTAACTGATAGTGGTGAACCAGAATGCTTTAAGGAAGCATTGCAGGTGGAGACCAGGGGAGAGTGGGAGCGAGCAATGGATGATGAGATGGATTCTCTCTCATCAAACCAGACTTGGGACTTGGTTCAGTTGCCCAAGGGGAAGAGAGCTTTGCACAACAAATGGGTATACAGGCTTAAGGAAGAATCTGATGGGAGCAAACGGTACAAGGCGAGGTTGGTAGTAAAGGGTTTTGAGCAGAAACCAGGTATTGACTATACCGAAATCTTTTCTCCTGTGGTAAAGATTTGTACTATCAGATGTGTCCTTAATATTGTGGCTGTTGAGAACTTGCACTTAGAGCAGTTAGATGTTAAAACTGCTTTCCTTCATGGGGATTTGGAGGAGGATATTTATATGCATCAGCCAGAGGGTTTTGTTGTCAATGGGAAAGAGGATCAGGTATGTAAGCTTCGAAGGAGTCTGTATGGGTTGAAGCAGGCGCCTAGGCAGTGGTATAAAAGGTTTGATACCTTTATGACAAATACGGGGTTCAGTAGATGTCATGGGGATCACTGTTGTTATTTTAAGAAGCTTGGTAAATCGTATCTCATACTTTTGTTGTATGTAGATGATATGCTTGTTGCAGGTTCAAGCATGGATGAGATTGTTAATCTCAAGGCACAGCTGTCCAGGGAGTTTGCAATGAAGGATTTGGGTTTTGCAAAGAAAATTCTTGGGATGCGAATCAGTAGGGACAGGGTGAACCGGAAGTTGAAGTTGTCACAGGATGAATATGTTGAAAAGGTGCTCAAAAGGTTCAACATGGAAGGTGCTAAGCCTGTTAGCACACCGTTGGCAAGTCACTTCAAGCTTTCGAGGGAAAAAGGGGCAGTAACTGATGAAGAAAAGAACTACATGGCCAAAGTTCCATATGCCTCGGCGGTAGGCAGCTTGATGTATGCTATGGTTAGCACGAGGCCAGACATTGCTCAAGCAGTGGGAGTTGTCAGCAGGTTTATGGCAAATCCAGGCAAGGAGCATTGGGAGGCAGTCAAGTGGATTTTGCGGTATCTGAGAGGTACTTCTGATTTGGCTTTATGTTTTGGAGGTTCTGATATTTGTTTGCAAGGATATGTGGATTCGGATTTAGCAGGGGACATTGACAGCAGGAAGAGCACTACTGGGTATGTTTTTACACTGGGGAGTGCAGCAGTTGATTGGGTCTCGCGGCTACAAAAAATAGTGACTATTTCCACAACAGAGGCGGAGTATGTTGCAGCCACGGAGGCATGCAAGGAGATGGTATGGCTAAGGAGCTTCATGAAAGAGTTGGGTAAGGAACAAGACAATTGCAAATTGTTCAGCGATAGTCAGAGTGCAATACATTTGGCAAAGAACGCAGCTTTTCATTCGAGGACCAAGCATATTGACATAAAGTATCACTTTATTCGCTCTTTGTTGGAGGATGGACAGTTCACTTTGGAGAAGATTCACACAAGGGATAATCCGGCAGACATGTTTACGAAGGTGGTTACTGTGGAGAAGCTGAAGTCTTGTTCAGCTTCTGTGGGTCTCCAAGCTTGAGTGGGAGGCTGGGTGCTGGTGGTGTTAATGATAGTTGATGATTGGCTGGATGTCTGATCATGTCTTCAAGTGGGAGATTGTTGAGATGTGAAGACAATTTTAGAGTTGCAGTAAAAATGACCCGGAAGGTTTTGGGTCCCGCCCAACGCAGGTTTTAGCGTTTTTTAGGGTTTTCTAGAATTAGTTTGCTTGTGCATATAAAAGCAAAGCTAGGGCTGCCTCTTTTTTGTAACTCTGACATATTTTCATCATAGTGAAACACCCCAGCACCCCGTGGACGTACGATTAAGCAATCAGCTTAAGTCGGAACCACGTAATCTCTGTGTCTTGTTCTTTTCTTGCTTTATATTGTTTTCTGTTCTTGGTTTGTTCTTCGATTGTGTGCGTTTGTTTGTGGGTTTGGACGTTCGAATCCCCAACAACTTTGACGATCGAGTTGGAAGCATGCAGTAGATGATGAGAGTAGAAGAATGAATGGCTCCAGGCCAGTAGATAAGATAAACTGGGGCAAAATGGATCAGTGACACATTCTCGTACACAAACTGACCAATCCGAGTTCGAAAACACCACATATGGTTCTCCAGCTTTGTGCGTACCTTCAAGGTTGACTCTCGGACAGGAATGACGGATGGATTAATCCGTCGTGACCACAAGGCCCAAAGGGTGACTGCAGGTTTTCGCATAAACTTAGGTCGAGGTCCAAAAGACGGCCTTTTTAGTTGAACCCAAAGGCCACAACCTCAGCTATACAACCATTGGACCAACTGCCCCGGTCATATTTTCCTTAGGGCTTATTTTCTGATTTCAGGAGAAAATATTTGGGTGCTTTCGAGGCGGTTGGTCACCTAGTTGTGGTGGAGGGTTTTCAATTTGGGGTTATTTGTAGGGGTGTTGGGGTTAGCTCTATGGCTGTTGTTTTTTGTTTTTTATGTTCTTTCCTTTTTGAAACTGGAATTGGGGTGCTTTTGGATTGAATCAGATTTTAGATTCTAAACATTTGCAAGCTGTTTTTCAACTTTTTGCAATAAAGAGTTCTAGTTTTTATTGCTACAGTCATAGTAAACAATGCTTCTACTTGTGGGCACGCGCCCCGAAAATTCTTCGATCTTTGTTTTAAAGAAAATCGGTGTGCGGCCCTCTTTGAAAAGCGCAGCGAAACGCCTCGATTCAGAGTCGCCACTCGGGTTTTAGCGGTGAAATACCCAAGGAACCGAACTCGAAAACGTTTGTCACGTTTGTTTGATTTTGAAAAAGGCGTGGACCAGTCCGTCGTCACCTTCGATATCTGAGGTTCGGGAGCCGGTTTACGAGAGGGGAAGGGTTTTATGGCACCCCTCTCGCCCAATCCGGAGATCGGTCTCTACTCAGGCATTTTCTTACAAAACGTTTGCATTTTTCTCTCATTTGATCATTTTTCTAGCCAGCCAGGGAGGGGAAGCAATTAATGGGGATTAAAACTGTAACAGCTTGCAGTTTATGTGACAAAATGTTTATGGATGATTTGCTTGCAATGCTAAGTATAGATTGAGAACAAACACTGAGTAAACTGGACAATTTGAAGTACGCTGCCCTGCAGCGGCATGAGCAGATTCTGCCAGCATGCACTGGCCGAACCACTGCATGTTGACTACACCTGCGCACGCCACTCAAGAACTGGCGTACTCCACTTAGTTAGTTTCACAGTCTTTGTTTGCAACCCTCTGGGCTCTGGAAAAGGACCAGCGCACACCCAGGACAAACCACGCAGTTTTAATAGAACATAATATACACAGTTACAGACATAAGAGATGGCTCCAAGCCAAGAAAAACAACACGATACCCCAGAAACAGTGTGGGGACATAAAAGAGGCCAAGACTAAGCTAGAATGCAAGGGCCAGCCACTGGATCTTGGCATAACCACCGTACGCCAATCGTATGAGATCGTACGCCAGTTACTCTCCTTATCCAGTGCTTGGCTTTGCACCATCTGGGTTCTGGACCATGACCAGAAAGCATCCCAGAGGCTTTCTAAAACAGATATTAACAAATATTGATTGCTACAACTAAAACAGTTCTAAATATAGAAAGCAGTAGACTAGTTTTTAGCATGCAATAAGGTGATGAATAGACAAGAAATAAAACATAAAACAAAGATCTGGACCCCATTTCACAACTGGAGTACGCCAGTTATCAACTAGAGTACGCCAGTTCTAGACTGGAGTACGCCAGTTCCAGACTGGAGTACTCCAGTTCCAGACAGATTCCAGACAGATCAAATTTAAAACTGTACGTACTGCCACGGACCGGCGTACGCGGGTTTATGACCAGCGCACGCCGATTCTAGTCAGAAATGATTTTTTTTGTTTTTGAAACCTTGACAGCGTTAGGGCCAGGACTGGTATTGATTACCAGCCTTAACCCTGTCAGCTCCCCTCAGAGATCAGAACAGGAAAACAGTTCAAAATGTGTATACCTTTGATTTTTGAGTTTGATGGTGTGTTTTGAGCTTGGGCTTGAGGTTTGAGGGATGGATGATGAGTGTTTAGGTGTGGATGATGTATGAAAGGGGCTGTTTGCTTACTCTTTCAAATGGTGGAAGAAGAGAAAGCAAGAAACCAAGGGAGAGAGATAGAGAAAGAGACTTGGGAATTTTTTGTAACCCTTTGCAAGGATGAAGAGAGGGGGTTTATATATAGGAGGAGAGGGAGAGAGAGGGGCTAAGGCCAGTCAAAGTGACTGAAGCCTTAGCCCTTAAGGTTTGCTGCTCATTGGATGAGAGGAAAAGGTGATGGGATGGGGGTGTAAGAAATGTCCCCCGGCGGAGAATGCTTTTTCAATGGTTTGGAAGGTTCCCAAGTGCTGTAGACCCCTACCCATGGCTTCTGCATGCTTAAAAACACAAGTTTGACCGGAAGTTTGACTGGCGTACTCCAGTTAATAACTGGCGTACTCCAGTTCTTGCTTGGTCAACGGTCAAAGTTGACCGATGACTGACACGTGGCCGAGGACCGGCGCACGCCAGTTAATTACCGGCGTATGCAAGTTGGATTTTGTTGAGGCCATTTGGCTCTAGCTTGGAGATTTTGAAAGGATCTGCAAGGGTTTTGGAGTGCTCAAAGGTCAAGCATACTAACATTTCCAGGTTGTTCTTGATCCGTTTCATCATCGGGGATTCAAATACCGTAAGTAAACTAATTTGGAAAGTCCAAAATAGGGTGTCTACACTACTATAATTTAAAATCTATGATTAAATTGCGCGAGACTTGGCCAAAAATCTCTCATATTTATATTTTTTAAGCTTAAGGACAAACACTTTTTGTAATCAAACATAAGGACAAATGTGTCTATGAAAGTGCCTAAAGTTCTAGGGTACCCTATATATGAAAGTGCCTAAAACCCTAGGATACCCTATATATGAAAGTGTCTAAATCACTAAAGCCCTATAATAGAAAAGTGCACTCCAAAATCCTATGAAAGTGTCTAAACATGTTTTGGCTTTATGGCTAAAAAACTCAAAAATTTGAAGGACCTTCACTGAAAACTATTTTGCCGGCATCTTTCTCCTAAATGAAAACTATTTTACCGTCCTCATGGCTAATTTTCCCTTAATGGGTACTAGTCAAACCAAATTGACGTTCAATCAAAACTTTCCAAATTGAAAACATTGAGTAACTTTCAATGCCCTAGGATTTCCATGTCCAAAAATTTGATTAAACCTAATGACTTGAATCTACAGCCAACTTGGAAAGAAAATCTCTTACTAAGATTTACCTCGATCTCTACTTTATGCATGAGGTGATGCGTGCTTTACTGGAAATCCCAATTGAATTTAACATTATAACGCCTCTTTCATATGATGTGGGACCTATACATACGTGGAGTTCACATCATGTGAGAGGGCGTTACATATAAGCGTTGCATTGAAGTTTTATTTTCGCACATAAAATGAAATGATTAATGTGTATTTGAGAAGGACAGAAACTTAGGAAGGTAAAAAATATGTAATTAATGAAACACAAGGGAGGTAACAACCCAAAAATGGAAAACAATGAGTAATAGCTAGTATAATTCCAGTGTATTTATACACTATTATAAACATCCTTCAGAGAGACAAAATGAGAGGGAAAGAGATGGCAGCACTGGCAACAATTGTATACCTCTGCTCAATCGTCGTAGCTACGGCCATGCCGGCGGTAGGTTGCATCAATGAATCACTGGAAGGGGTGGCAAAATGGTTCCAAAACTTGGGCCATAGGAAGGAAAATTTAATGACGTTTAAGTTGTATTTGCATGACCAGGTGAGTGGCAAGAACCAACTGCAGTCGTGGTGGCCCGAGCCTACTTCACTTCCAAGACTCCCACCCCCACCCCGTTCGGGACAATCGTCGTGATCGATAATCCGTTGACAGTTGGGCCCGAACTCAACTCTACGGTCATGGCCTAGGCCCAAGGGATTTTTCTATCGGATGGGCTAGAGGAATTTGTTCTAAACATGAACTTCAACTTTGTCTTCACGAGTGGGAAGTACAATGGTAGCACTTTTAGCCTCTTTGGGCAGAACCCGATCTTTCATTTGTACCGTGAATTGTCTATTGTTGGAGGGACCGGTGTTTTTCGACTAGCACGAAGAATCGTCACCGCGAAAACATACCAGTTCAATGCCACCTCCAATGATGCTACACTTCAGTATTATTTTGCTGTCCTTCACTATAGAAATGATTGATTGTTGGTCCGATTAAACAAGAATAATTGTTGTTCGTAATAAGACGCAGACAATTTTATTTTTCTTGCAACTATAATTTTAATATTCCAAGCTTAATTTCTAGAGCCGCATCTCGATTCTCGTGTTGTATTTGAATCTTTTTATTTCAAAGGAAAACAGTTTTTTAATTTATTTATTCGTGTGGCATATATATATATATATATATAGAAAAGAATAATTCCTTATTGTGGTATAAAAAAGGAAGAATCTTAACATAATTGACAATAAATCCCAAGTTCGGTCCAAAATGATGAAGACCACAAGTCTGAAGATAAGATGGAGTTCACATATTTGGACTGAGAGACTTTTTGAAACCATGTTTAAAAACTTTCAATGGACCTTTTTAGTAATTTTTTTAATATATTGTTGTGCCAATTATAGACAAAATAGTTTTATTATTTTGGGTTTAAAAAGGGAAGAATCCCAAGATAATTATAGTCCAAATTAGGACCACGGAGTATGAAGATAAGGTCATAAGGTGGGGCTCACATATTTCAATGGACACGCCTCCAACACTAGTAGATTAATGCCAAGTGCCAACGGCTCAGGGGTGGGACTTGGCCCACCTAGCTTGGACTTTTGCCTGACAGTATGCTAAACTTGGCCTACCGAGCTTCCGCCCAAACATTTTGATTTGAAAATGATTTAATGCTCAAAAGGTTAGAAGTACCATATTAACACTCCACACAAGGGATTAAGATTGGAAACACCGGCCAGAGGACATTAAATCGAGGATTTTTACATAAAATTAAATAAAAGAGTTGTTAGGATCACTAAATTTATTCAGAAAATTGATGCAAAGGTCTTAATAACATCATTATTGTCGAAGAAATCAAAGGATGCTATTATTAAGTCTATCAAAAGCGGACAAAACTTCTGACTGATGGTTTCAATTCTGTATTCTGCTAATGAAAGTCGCGAAGTTCTGGTTTCGGTCGCAATAACTAGCGAGAACAAAGCAGAATGCCTAATATTTTTTTGAACGGCAAACACAAATACAGAAACAATTGTGTTTGGAACCATTCGATGCATGTAAACCCTTGAGCATTGAATGGTTCCAAATAGAGTCTTGTCCGAAATTGGGTTTAAAAAGTGTGTGTAGCAATAGCATTGCTCATGTAAAAAGTGGTGCATGGAAATCACATAAATTATTTTTGTACTCTCCTTTTATTTAATCCTTTTGTTTGGACGTTAAAATATTTTACCCATTTTCCATTGTTTGGCTAGAAAAGAAGAAGGAAAATATTTTCAAGTTAAAATGTTTTGCACCAATGCAGGGAAATTGTAGTCCTCTAATTTTTGCGGTAAGTCATTTTTACATTTCATCCTGATGGTTCGACATTTTCCAAAACCGCGTACTCCATTTTCTTCCTTCTTCTCTCAAATCATATTAGATCCAAAACGAGAGAGGACGAGGAGAGAAAGCTTACTCGATTAAAATAATTTTGAACCTATCAATCTGCCATTGTTTTGAAAAATATTTTTCATGTGCTAACCAAACACCAAAAAATAAAAGTTTAAATTTGCTTTCTGAAAAAATATTTTATATGATATTTTACATCAAAACAAACGGAGCCTAAGTGCAGTATCTTTCTTGTTCTTATTCATGAAAAATTTGCAAAATTGATCATACGTACATTATTTTCCTACACATGAAAATGACGATTTTATAGTTTCACATAGATAAAACAACAAAAATGAGTGCACCTAAATAGAGTGTTAGGGCGAATTGGGACTAACTTGCTCTTCATTTTCATAGACCGTTGTATTATTAACATTTAATAATTAAACATTTTGTCAAAAGTTTTTTTTGGGAACAATCATTTATATCTATGAAAGCAATATGAAAAGTATAAAAATACGGATTGAATTTGGAAATTTTTAGAAAAAAGTATAAAAGGACAATTTTCAAACTTTTTGTCTTCTTAAATAATATTTTGTCATATTTTATGCTGTTATTTAGCTCGTCATACTTAATCCCAGAAAATTTTAACAAGAATGTAATTTAAATTCAGAAAAGACGAGCGACCAATGAATTTTTTTTTTTTCCCTTCAGAACTTTCACAATTTTGAATTGGATTACCCTCGAAATCAAGTTGTCTTTCATAGTCAGCAGTGCCTCTTAAAACATATCGAAAAATTATTTGACGCTTCATATATTCATGTGAAACACCGTACACATAAGCTTAGACTCGACATGCTTAAATACAATATTGTAAAAAATATTAGATACCACGCGATGATGTCCCAGTTAGTAATTACTCCACGCACATTTGGGACGGGCCTATGCATGCAAGACTACAATTTTGCAGGCAACACACATTATGTCTGGTGATACTGACCTTTTGAGGTGCTGACAATCACCTTTGTGGCTCAAAAAAAATTCTACAAACGCTCTCAAAATCACACATCCAAATACACACCTTCTCACAAAATACAAGGGTCCCACGTACACTATGTGTGCAGTGTGTATGGGACCCTTGTTTTTTTGTGAGAAGATATGTAATTTTGTGTGCGATTGTAGCATCTCTCGTGGCTCAAATGGTGCTACGTATTGTGAAATTGTAGGCAACACACATAATGTCAGGTGTTACTGATCTTTTGAGGTGCTGACGATCACCCTTGTGGCTCAAATGATGCGCCGTACTCTGAGCTGTTTCCTGTTTATTTATTAATCGTTTTAAGTGTGTTTCTGATTCTTTAACGTTTCTCACCTCCGAAATTAATCCCATGAATTTTAGTGCTACTACCAGTCTACCACTACTATAAATATAGTAAACCACTAGCTCTTCGTTGCATATACCAGAAAAATTTAGCCCATACTCTCATATACAGAAAGTGGTGTAGTTCAGCACTCTCCCTCTCTTATTTAGCCTTCCTTTAGTTGTTCCGAGGAAAGGAGAAACAAAAATGGAGTTAGTAAATGCTAATTCCACTGTCCCTGTGCCAATAACAAAAAATAGTGAAGTGTCCGATGATCATGTCACTCAACGTCGCTCTGCAAATTATCATCCCACTATATGGGGAGCTCATTTTCTCTCCTATGGCTCTGATGTCACGGTATATTTTAGTAACACGGTGCTGTGTTTGGATTGTGTTTTGAAAAGTTTTTTGAAAAATAGTAGGGGTAATAAGTAGAGAGAGATAGAGAGAGTAATAGTGGAAGTAGGGAGAATCTAGGAGGAATCTAGGGGGAATTTTTTGAAAAATTCTTTTTGAGAAGAGAAGAGAACAAGGCATAGTCTAAGTCCACCGCACAAGGCCGCCGCCCCTACAAATCATTTTCCTCATGGAGGACAAACACTTATTAGTTTTCTTATGCTCACTTGGGCAAATCCCTTGGGGTTATGTTTGGCTACGTGTGATGGCTAAATGTGATGCATCCTCATCTCTCCTTCATTTACCATTTCGAGATTTCAATAAAATTTTGTTTTGCCGATCCCAAAAAAAAAAAAAACTGAAAATCCGAATGCTTTGTTTACGCTTCATGTTGTCTTTCACAGGTAGCTGATGTTAAAATGGAGCAACAACTTGAGCAGTTGAAAGAGAAAGTTAGAAACATGCTGATGGCAGCTGACAAACCTTCACGAAAGCTGAACCTCGTTGATGCTGTCCAACGCCTCGGTGTGGCCTACCATTTTCAAACTGAGATTGCTGCATTATTACAGCACCTATATAAAACGTATCATCAACATGCTTTTGAAAAAGCCGATGTTGAAGATCTTTACTACGTGGCTCTCTTGTTTCGGTTACTCAGACAAGAAGGATATCATGTCAGTTGTGGTAAGTCATTTGCCATTCGATTGTACTGAAATTGTCTCTGCATCGCTGTATTTGAAAATGCTTTGGTTAGAGTGTTTTGTGCAATCCTAGATTGACATAGCATGATAACATATAGGAACAACGGCAAATGAGTACATGTGATTTGGTTCTCGAAATTCTAACACTCAACATGATAACCTTGGACTAAAATCATGACTTGGTCACTGACTAGCTGGATAGCGCAGTTGGTTATTAACCAGATAACAAATCCTTTCCCCTCCCCTACCGCCAAATGTCAACAAACTGAACAATAAAAAAATTCAAACACAATCATGTTTGTCACGATTATTTGGAAATCTAGCTTGTTCCATTACAGATTCAATCGCACTGTCATTTCTCGGTATATATATGTTTCATTTGTTCTTTTCACTGCATTATGCCAAGGCATTAATCTTTTATTCATCAATAATCCATTTGCACACTATGATTAAAACTTTAATGAATCTGTAGTGTCATGTATAATCTCATGATATCTATCACATACTAGCATGTGATAGATATCCAATTTACGACAAGACAAAAAAAAAAAAAAAAGAAGAAGCATTTTTGTGCTCTACATCTGGCAGGTTGTATGCACATCTTTTTTTTTTTTTTCACGGCCGACAATTATCGTGTTTTCTAGCAGATATGTTCAACAAATTCACAGACAAACGAGGGAAATTTCAAGAATCCCTAATGAATGATGTCCGAGGAATGTTGAGCTTGTACGAAGCTACACATCTGAGGGTACACGGAGAAGGTTTATTGGAGGAAGCACTGGATTTTACCACCATGCACCTCAACTCTGCACTGCCAAACTTGAGCAATAATACAATTGCAGCACAAGTAGTTCATGCTCTAAATCAACCCATCCACAAAGGCTTGACAAGACTGGAGTCAAGGCATCAAATTTCCTTCTATGAGCAAGATGATTCCCACAACAAAGTTCTATTGAATTTTGCGAAATTAGATTTCAACTTATTGCAGAAATTGCACCAAAGGGAGCTGAGCGAAATCACAAGGTGACATTATTTATGAATTACTTGTCTCTTTTTTTTATACTCTTGGTTTTTTCTTGAACAAGGAAACTACAAAAATTCAAATGAAGTGGACCGTATAATAAAAATAACATGAGTAGAATTTTGATAAAATTCGGATAAAATTTCCCTTTGCTCGATGGACCCTTTCCGGTAAAAAGGTTTTTTAATTCGATCGGTTCAATGAGAGGAATCACAGAGTCATAAAAACAAAGAAAAATCAACCAAAATTACAAAACTCAAGATGCTTAATTCCAAACGAAAATCCAGCCCCTCTGTAGTTTATTGGTGGACTGTAGCAATTGGTTTAGGCTGAGCCGGCCAAAAGTTTTATTTAATGGTTCATAATTTTTCACAAATTCTTAGTGATTTAATGGTTCAGAATTTTTCACAAATTCTTAGTGATAAGTAACTATCTTTGCAGTGAAGGCCAGATTGCAGTCTTCGAAAAACGCCTGGCTATTTGGATACTTTTATCAACTTGTTGTGGATAATTGAGTGCATAATAACTCTTATTTGATGGTGAATTGATTTTAGGTGGTGGACGGATTTGGACTTTGCCAGAAAGTTGCCATTCGCAAGAGACAGATTGGTGGAGGGCTACTTTTGGATATTGGGAGTGTATTTTGAGCCCCAATATATTCTTGCTCGGAGGATTCTAACAAAAGTGATTGCCTTGACTTCAATTATTGATGACATTTATGATGTCTATGGTACCTTGGTAGAACTTGTGCTCTTCACTGATGCAATTGAAAGGTTAAATCCATGCCCCTCTTATGAATCTTGGATTTGTGATGGGATTAATTCATGGCCTCATAAAAGGAAAATTGAAAGAAATAAAATTAGCATCACAGATAATGATCCCGGTTAGCACAACCCAAGATTAATACTCCCTCCGTCCCGATTTGTTTATCCACTTTTTTGACTTTGTCTTGTCCCGGTTTGTTTGTCCGTTTGACTTTTAAATGGATAAAATTTCCATTTTGCCCTTACTTTTTTGAAATAAAGTAACTTTTCAAAAAAGATGAAGAGTAAATATTGGGAAGTTAACAACTTTTAGGTGTAATCATTATGCTCCCTGAATAAGTTGGATTCTCAATATTGGATAAACAAATTGGGATAGAAAGAGTACAAGACAAGTTGTACACATAAAGTACTTGATTTTTAGGTGGGAAATCACTGCCTTGGATCAACTCCCAGAGTACATGAAATTGTGTTATCAAGCACTACTGGATGTTTACAACATGATTGACAAAGAAATGGCCAAGGAAGGAAGATCATATTGCGTTGACTATGCAAAATCTGTAGTAAGTCTCAAACCAAAGGCACATTTGGTTACTTGAAATCAAAAACTGATATCTTAATTCGTGTTTATAATACTCATTCAGTTTCTTCAATAATTCTAGATGAAGGATTTGGTAAGAGCATATTTTGAGGAAGCCAAATGGTGTCATGAGAGATACGTTCCGAGTATGGAAGAGTATATGAGAGTTGCACTTGTAACCAGTGGTTACAAAATGCTTGCAACAACTTCCTTTGTTGGCATGGGGAATTTGGTGACCAAAGAGGCCTTTGAATGGGTACTAAGTGATCCTTTAATTCTTCAAGCTGCATCTGTGATTTGCAGACTCATGGATGATATGGTTAGCCACAAGGTAAGATAGATGATTGATAAAATAAATATGGTTTCAATTACAACACAGACGAATCCAAATTCCAATAGGGAGGTGCCAGAATCATATTAGTTTTGGCCGTGTAGATTTACAACTACTATTATGGACAATATGATTTAAGTTCTTTGAGAGTGGTCACCGTATGTACGCCGTATTTGATCCCTCACTTTTTTAAAAACCAAACAAATCTTACGGACAATATGATTCATTACTTAGAGGTCTTGACCTTGCTCAATGGGTAGTCTAATTTGTACGAAAATGTGACCGTACAGAGAGGTTGATTATGGCGATTAAACTTGTGTTACGAAAATAGTGTTACGTATCAACACTGTGACCAAAATTATTTTCTTTATACAGTACCTCTTTCTCTAAGGTCTGTAGTTCGTTTTTTCCTCGATGTACCTTTTGTAGAGTTCTTAATTAAATTTTGTTGCCTATCAAAAAAAATTAAAAAAAATCTACCTTTTTAAAGAAAATTTTGAATCTTTGCATCTTTATTGTTAGTCATGATGCTGGATATATGCTCCCGAATCTTCATTATATCCCTTTGACCAGAATTGTCAGCCTCGCATACAATCATATCTCAACCTTAACATTTTTGGAGTTGCAATTGCAGTTTGAGCAAGAGAGAGGGCACGTAGCCTCTGCTGTTGAATGCTACATGAAACAACATGGTGCAACCGAAGAAGAGGCTCTTCTTGAATTACAAAAAGGAGTTACAAATGCATGGAAAGACATGAACGCAGAGTGGCTCCGCCCGACTGCAGTCCCAATGCCTCTCCTTACCCGCTTTCTCAATCTTGCACGAGCTATCAATCTTTTATACACGGGAGAAGATGGATACACTAATTCTGGAAAAAAGGTCAAGAAATTTGTAATCTCAGTTCTTGTTGATTCTGTGCCAATGAATTAGCAATAGTATGTCTTAATTATAATCTGTTCATTCGTAATTGTCGTAAAATGTTCAAGATTTACAGTTCGTACGTACGTTGACAAAGATGATGTAATCTAAGGGTGTGTGACTCAATGGCGGAACCAGGAATTAATTATGCCCTTGGCTAACCCAAATTTTTTTCAGTGGACAAAACAGTGTAGCAGTATCATATGCTTGACCTCGCATATTGTGAATGTCCATATTGTAACGAGTGAGTACATCAGATATCTATTTCTTAATAGTTAATGTAGTGATGTCTTTATGCACAATATAAAAATTAAAAAACACTCCCGTGAAAACTCTTGGACACCGACAAATTTCAAAAACCATTTCAGTTTTTTTTTGGTACCGTTATAATTTAAACTTAAAAGAGTAAAATTGTAAGAACCAACATTTTAAAATTTAAGTACACCAACTAGTGTTTTGCATCAACTAAATCAGTAAAAATCTAAGTACACTAGCCATTGCTCTGCATTTAACAAAATCAAAAGAAAATCGGTTAGTGTGAGGGGTTGGGCTAAAAAAAAAAAAAGGTTGGACTAAAATTATTTGGGTTAAACTTTGACATATAAATTATTATTATTTTTTTTGGTTTTTCCAAAGGCACCTAGGCTATAGCCCACCATAGCCTCATACTGGTTCCGCCCTGGTGCGACTCTTATAATTTCATGCATGGTAGAACCAGTCACTGTTGGAGGTTTATTATACTTTGTAGTGACATTCTTGGCTTATTGTTACGATATCTAGTGGCTGCTGTTAGTTTTGTTGATGTCACAGTTTTGTATTCAGTCTTGGCTTCTGCCACTGTCCTTGATAGTTGCTAATTTTTTTTTGTAGGAAGGCGACGGCACAGCCAAGGTGGTAGGGTTGGGCGACCCCATGAAAATTATTATTTTTACTACTACCATATTGATTTTTTTGAGAAATCAATAGATGACCCCATGGGATATTACCGCGACACCGCACAGAGGTTAATTTCCCCCAACTTTCGACTCGATACAAAACCGACTTGGACTTCATAGAACCCCTGTTTCTCACCGCCTTTGTTATTCTACGACTTCGAGTCTTCGACCGATGATTTGATCTTCGTCGGCCGTCGGCTTGTCACCTGTGGGCAATTTTGATTGAGTCCGATATACCGTTGCCTCTTCCGATCGTACATATTTCTCATTGTTTTTCCCTCTCATTCACTATGAATATTCTTGGGCTTAGTTTAAATGTAAAGAGCTTTCTCGCCAATGAAATATTGAATTGAGCTAATTTTTACAGGGACCCTTCAAAAAACATTTTAAAAATATTGAGTGGTTTGAATCATTTTTGTTGGATCTGAAATGGGCCCCACAAAAAACAAATAAATGGTTAATCTACTAAGTCTAAATTTTTTATCCAAACAAACACTCAAGGAGTGATATTTGAACGCCCCAAAACGCCAGCATTCTGGGCTCTCCGCACGGATGCTGTCTCATGGGGACAACAGGATCCCCAATCCAAAATTATAGCTTAGTTGGTGGTAACAGGGCGGGAAAGGAGTCAACTTTGAGGGCGCCTTCCAACAATTGTTATTATAATAAAATACTAATAATAGTAATAACCCATGTTTTTTCCATGTAGTTTTTGCAATGTGCGTACAATTGTTAGCTTTTGTCATTTTCTTTGTTCTCATCTTCCCAACGAGGCTTGGATATGACTTTTAAAAATTCTTGATGTACCCTTTGTTAGGTTTTAATAAAATTTATTGCCGATAAATGTAGGAAAACTGAATCTCTTATTAATTTCTGAATGAATCATTACAAAAGAGAATCAATCTCTTCTTATACAACATACATTAGAATCACTAACTACTTTACTAAAACCAACTATTTTACTAAACCGTGATTACCTTTAACTAATTTTGTTACAACAGAGGCCTGATTGTGTACACATGCATCCACACCATATGAACTACTTTCAGCCAAAAGCCTTGGCTGAGAAGGCTTGCATACAGCAGTAAGATGTAAATCTGTGACCGGTCTAATCTCACTAACAATAAAAAAAAATGTGCGTACAATTGTTGGATTGTGATATTTTGACACGATTATGAATAATCTACTTTTGAATGTTGACAATGGTATGGAACATACCTTCTGCTTTGTGGTATTACATATGGAATATTGGTCTTTTCAATGAAGAATGAATTATTTTACATTTTGTTATTTTTGAGTTCTTTGGAAAAGTTTTTGATCAAATAATATCTATTCTATTAGGGCTACATGAATCTGTAGTAACCATTTATTTTATATATAAAAATAAGAACCAACACCGGCATTTTTTTGGCGCTGGAAGAAGAGTGGTAACGTGTACTAGGGTCTACACCAACAGCCAAAAGCACTGGGAAACGAAGGACCGATAGAAGTGACTTTACACGAGTGGCCAAAAACACTAGAAATCGAAGTGCATGTCACAACTAAAGGTATACCAGCGCTTGCAAAGCGTTGGTACTGTCCTACACCGGCGGTTGTCTACCA
Organism: Rhododendron ovatum; assembly: GCA_019656835.1. Lineage (NCBI taxonomy): Eukaryota > Viridiplantae > Streptophyta > Magnoliopsida > Ericales > Ericaceae > Rhododendron > Rhododendron ovatum. The sequence continues at coordinate 4,391,737 of CM033795.1, forward strand.
GGGCTTTACCCAAGCGTTGGTATAGGTCATGTAGGTCTATGGTGGTGCTACAGTTCAAGAGCTGCTAACCGCAAATATTATGTGCACAGATCAAGGTGTAGGCCATTTTTGAGCTAAAAAGTGGTTATTTCTCAAAATACTCGGGTAAAAGTAAAAAAAATCTACTTTTCTTATTCATCTCGTTGAGACGAATCAATACCCCAAAAAAATTTGGCACAAAACTAACAAATGTGAAAAAATTTAAAAAAGGACAAATTTTCAGATTTAAGTTAAGTCTAAAAGAATAGAGCCTTAATTGGCATATACTAATATTATGATTTATTTCAAACTTGTGGAAAAAAAAAATGAAAAAGAGGGGGATGTTTAAAAAATTTTCCTCCCCTTATTTGATTTTAGAGAGAAAAGAAGAGAAACTGAAAAATTATAGGAATTTGATCTCGGCGTCTGCCTGGCAGTGAGGATAGGTATGACGGGGGCCGGGTCAGGGTTGCAGAGGTAGGAATGGAAAAACCAGTTTTACAGCTCCTAGGTTGGCAAAGATGATGTAGTCTCAGGGTGTGTGACTCTTTAACACTTTCATGGTAGAACCAGCCACTGCTTAGACGTTTATACTCCAGTGGCTGCTGCTAGTTTTTTTGTTGATATTGTTTTCCCATACAGTCTTGTATTCATTCTTGGCTTCTGCCACTGTCCTTGATAGTTGCTAATACAAAAGAAAAAGATTTGCTTGATCTATGTGGTATCTTCAAGCAGTCGGAACAAGCGCAAGGATTGGAAAAACATCAGCGCGAAGGTAACTCGGATATGCACCATCGTCCCTACAATTGTCGAGTTTGGTCCGATGTTGGATCAGAGTCGATTTTGAACGGGCCTGCGACGATCCAAAATTGGACCAAATTGGACAGTTTCACTCATCAAGTTGCAAATCTAGAAGATCGGTGTTTAAGTACTTCGATCCATAGACCAAACATTGGATTGGTGTCTTGATTAGCTATCTGTATAATAGCAATCTAGATCATCTTCATAATTTGAGTGCTCTAATAGGTGATTGTAGGAATTTGATGACACAGTGCAATGTTTGGAAAAATCAAGCAAGCATGGCGGGAAGTGAATAAAAGTGCGGATATGAAAGCAAAAAATGCTTCCAATTACAATGACTTTCATAGTTGATAACTTTCAATTATCGACTTATGTTGCCAATTTCGTAACGATGTTGTATGGGTCAAGAACGCTAAAATTATTTTGGTTTAGTTTGTTAATGAAATTTCTGATTTATCATAAAAAAAATATATAGAAAGGCTCAAAAAGTAATTGTCAGCATGAGAAGGAATCTTTTTCCTAATGGTCCAAAACCTCGTAATTTGATTGCTCCTTCCGACTTGGAAAATAAAAAAAATGATTGCTCTCGCTGGTGAAAACGACACTTCCTGGAATGAATCGGGCCCAGGAAATTTCAAAAAAGCCTTTAAACTACCACTCAAATGTTTCATAAATCTCCAAAACTTCAATAAATATCAATTACACCTCTAAACTTTACAAGATTTCATCAATTAGACCCACACTGTCTAATTCCGTTAATTGGTAGACGGAGGATGCTTGGATTCGTGGGAGAAAGTATTATACTCCATCCGTCCGGATTTAATAGTCATTTTTTGGAGTTCGTGTCATTTTTTAATCGATTATATCTTGTAATCTATAATGTTTTATGTGATTTTCAAAACATTGATATATAGAGCTAATTGAGATCTATCAAACAAGATCCATATTGGATATAAAATTCATTACCAATTTAAAGATATAACTCTTTTTTTATCCGGTTTTAATGGAACGAGGGACTATTAAATCCGGACGAATGGAGTATGTAACTGGGATACCACGTCACATGAATAAGTTGATATGCTCTTCCAACGATTCAATGACACCAGTCTAAACTCTCACGATCTCCAATTCTCTCTCTTTTGCTCATCTTCTTCATCCCAAATAATATGAACCATCGCGGCTTACACCCACTGTGGATGTGATTGTTTTACCTGGTCGATGAAGTGATTTGAAAATTGCATTAGTGTTAATAATACATATTGGGTATTGGGAAGTCAATACATGCAGAGTTCAACTTCCCACATGAATCGGAGAAAAAATGTAAGAACTTCAAGAGTTCTTTACACTTCTTGAAAGCAAAATAGGTGGGATTTGTTAGGTTGTATCTTCCGTCTATTAAGTTGACTGAATTAGATGGCGTGAGTCTAATTGATCAAATAACGTAAACTTCAGGAATTGGGAGATGGTACTTTTCAGTGGTGTGTGCAGCATCGTGCTGTACAATTCTGAGTTGTCAGATTGAGCATCTGACAGCTCAAATTTCATCTCGATAATGAACGACTCTCAATCGTTGGTTGCTGATAGGCTCGTAAATGTTCACATTAGCGCCCCCTAATTTATCTTTGTTAAGTCTCATTTATATTATTAATTGAAGTTTTATGCTTTTATTATTATATTGTAGGTATATAGAAGATTTGATAAAAAAAATACAAAGTTAAGAATATTAAATGGTGTTCGAAGCGGACCATTGGAATGTTATATGGAGTCAAGAGTTAGTCCACGGGCATCACTGAAGAAAATGAATTGCAATTGCATTGAATGGGCCCAATTTTTGTTAGTTGATGACTTATTGGTGGGCCAAACTTAATATGGAGTACAGCTGAAAAAGGGAAAATAAGAAAAAGGGCTTTTCAAGTGGTACAAGGCTGGGCCACTATTATAAAAGGAGGAAAAGGGGTTTCAGGAAAGGAGGTCGGACGAAAGAAACAGGGATTCCCATGAACGGGGCTGCCAAGAGTCAAGAAGAACGGGGTCTGCAGATTCTTTTGCTCTGAATATTGTACAGTTTTTCTTTCTGAGTTTTATTCCTTTTAAGTTATTTAAAGTTTTGTTCAGATCTTTGTATTTCAGTGATTCGTATTGATTTATGTTCTTTATTAAAGTTATTCGTCGGTATTCAATTAGTTGTTATCTTTTGTTTATTTATTTTATTTTTTATCTCGCGTAAAAGGCATGATTAATTCTAGGGTTTTATTCATTTTATTTTTAATAATGAGTGAGTAGTTTTTCTGAGGTTTGGTCGCTGGGTAAAGGCGCGTCACGACCCAATTAGGATTCGTCTCGCAATTTTCTGCACATTAATTTAATTAAATAAATTTAGTTGGTGAAAACTACATCCGTTGGACGATCCGAGGCATTGCCAGGGCTCATGTGAGCGGGAACAGGGGACCAAAACCTATTCGCCGTTGTGTACAGGACCGGCAACCTTAGGATTTGCATCCTTCGGAGTTTCCAATTCTCCCTAAATTTAACCATTTTTTTAGAACCTTGAAAAACGAGCGGATTCTGACTGGGTAGCGAGCGCTGGATTCCCTACGACCGTACCTCTCTTTTTTATCATTTGAGCAAGTTATCTGTTAGTATTAGTTAATTAATCAACCAAAAGACAAGAGTGGCTACCTAAGAGCCCGTTTAAATTATAACAACCCGAGTTTTTATTCAACACATATTACCGTCTTTGTGGATTCGACTCCGGTCTTACCAGATATTGTGTTGCGTCGGTCTCCGCCCTACGCTTGGGGCAACCCATTATTTTAGATCTAGGAATCAGTCAAGCAGTTGCCGAGATGAGATCTGAGTTGTCAGATGCACGATCGATCAGACGGCTTGGAGGTGCGCAACACGATATTGTGAACCTCACTGCACAACACCAACCCAAAGTCCAAAGTTTAGAGGTATAATTAATATTCATTGAAGTTTGGAGATTTATGAGACATTGAGTGATAGTTTAGTGGTTTTTTTTTGAAATTTTTCCTTAACATTTCCAAAATAATTCCGATTCCCGTTGGCAAATCAGCGTTCACTTATGACTTTCAAAAAAAAATAAAAATTCATTTTTTACTAAAGCTTTGCTTGAATCCTCAACCTTTTGGATTATGAACTAAATTAATTTTTCTCACCAGCCTGCTTGAAAATTGATTCTAAATTAATGAGCAGTTTAGATTAATCGTGTGAGATCTTGAAATTGGGACCACAAAGCATCGATACTCTACCTGTACAACCATACAACCTTCATCGTTCGGTACCCTAGTCAAACTTTTTTTTGAAGCAGTGCATTCTTGGCAAATTACTATTACTCTCATTTGGCATTTTACCCATGTACATTGTACATGCAAGGATTTTTTCATGTTCTTTCTTCACATGTTTCAGATGATCAACAAGGAAATAAAGCCTGTGGAATCTCTGATTAAAAGTGATTGGGAGGACAATTTTGAGACGGAATCAGAAATCCTGCACGGCACTTCCTGCAGTGCACCCTGCATGGCACAATCTCAGGAAAGTTTATTTTAAATTTGGACGGTTGAAAACACTCGTGGACAGCCTTGATAGTGCTCTGCAAGATCCCCGGATGTATCCTAAAAAAATTACTCAATGTCCATAGGTCACCGCCACGTAATGTCACAAACTCTTTCTCAACCACACATTTGTGTGATTTCCATACTAATGTACGATAAAAAAGAGTTTGCACACCACCACGTGGTGCCCAGACATATGTAAGCACTTTTGATTTACAAACAAAAAAAAAGACTTCACACGTACATGCAATAACTAGTGAGAACAAAGCAGAATGCCTAATTTTTTTTTTTAACGGCAAACAAAGCTACGGAAATAATTGTGTCTGAAACCATTTGATGCATGTGAACCCTTGCATGTTGAATGCTTCCCAATACAGCCTTGTCCGAAATTGTGTTTAAAAAGTGTGTGTAGCAATAGCATTGCTCAGAATGAAAATCATGTAAAAAGTGGTGCACAGAAATCACATAAATTTTTTTTGTACTGTTCTTTTATCTAATCCGTTTGTTTGGACGTAAAATATTTTACACATTTTCCATTGTTTGGCTAGAAAAATAAGAGGAAAAATATTTTCAAGGTAAAACATTTTGCACCAACGGAGTGAAATTGTTTTCCTCTAATTTTGATAGTAAGTCATTTTTACATTTCATCCCAATGGTCCAACATTTTTCAAAATCGCGTACTCCATTTCCTTCTTCTCCCAAATTATATTATATCCAAAATGAGGGGGAGGAGGAAAGAGAGCTTACTCAATTAAAATATTTTTGAACCTACAATTTGCCATTGTTTTAGAAAATATTTTCATGTGCCAACGAAACACCGGAAAATAAAAGTTTAAAGTTTATGTTTTGAAAAAATATTTTATATGAAAAGCATTTTACATCGAAACAAATGGAGCCTAAGTGCAGCATCTTTCTTGTTCTTATTCATGAAAAATTGCAAAACTGATCATTCGTACATTATTTTAATTCCCACACATGAAAATGATGATTTTATAGTTTCACATAGATAAAACAACAAAAATGAGTGCACCTAAATAGAGTGTTAGGGCGAATTGGGACTAACTTGCTCTTCATTTTCGTAGACCGTTGTATTATTAACATTTAATAATTAAACATTTTGTCAAAAGATTTTTTTGGGAACAATCATTTATATCTATGAAAGCAATATGAAAAGTATAAAAATATGGATTGAATTTGGAAATTTTTAGAAAAAAGTATAAAAGGACAATTTTCAAACTTTTTGTCTTCTTAAATAATAATTTGTCATATTTTTTGCTGTTATTTAGCTCGTCGGGAAAGATACTTAATCCCAAATTTTTTTAGCAAGAATCTAATTTAATTCAGAAAGATGCGCGGCCAATGAAAATTTTTTTTTCCTTGAAAACTTTCACAATTTTGAATTGGATTACCCTCGAAATCAAGTTGTCTTTCATAGTCAGCAGTTCCTCTTAAAACACACAGAAAAATTATTTGACGCTTCATATATTCATGTGAAACACCGTACCCATAAGCTTACACTCCACATGCATAAATACGATATTGTAAAAAGTATTGGATACCACGCGATGATGTCCCTGTCAGTAATTACTCCGCGCACATTTGGGATGGGCATATACATGCAAGACTACAATTTTGCAGGCAACACACATGATGTCAGGTGGTACTGACCTTTTGAGGTGCTGATGATCACCCTTGTGGCTCAAATGGTGCTACGTACTCTGAACTGTTTCTTGTTTATTTATTAATCGTTTTAAGCGTGTTTCTTGTTTATTTAATCGTTTTGTGTGTTTGTTGACTTAATTTCAAAAAAAAAAAGTTTTTTTGTTTTGTTTTGACAGTTAGGGATGTACGGGCCAACTTACGCGGTTACGCCTAGCTACCTCGACCATTCTCCTCTCCAGCCCGGTCAAAGACAGGCCAGCCAGGCCAAGAGTAAGAGATCTATTAACAAGATCATTTCTCTCTCGCAGCCTGGTCCTAAAAGGTTACCAAGTTTCGACCGAACTTAGGATTTCTAGAATTGCAGCTCGATATTCCCGTTGCCACTTGAGCCAGCCCTTGGGCTCAGGAAAACAAAAGGAGGAATGTGTTTGTTGCAATCCAACAGTGCAACAAAAGGAATCGTACGTGAACATGAGAAGGAATCTTTTTCCTAATGGTCCAAAACCTCGTAATTTGATTGCTCTTTCGGACTTGGAAAAAGAAGAAGAAAGAAGATTGCTCTTACTGATGAAAATGACACTTCCTGGGATGAATTGGGCCCGGAAAATTTCAAAAAAGCCTCTAAACTATCACTCAAATGTTTCATAAATCTCCGAACTTCAATAAATATTAATTACACCTCTAAACTTTATAAGATTTCATCAATTAGACCTACACCAGTACTGTCTAATTCTGTTAATTGGTAGACAGAGGATGCTTGGATTCGCGGGAGAAAGTATTATACATAACTGGGATACCACGTCACACGAATAAGGTGATATGCTCCTCCAACTATTAATTCAATGACACCGGTCTAAACCCTCACTCTCCAATTCTCCCTTATTCTCATCTTCTTCATTGATCCCAAATAGTATGAACCATGACGGCTCACACCCACCGCTGCTGCAATCCCCCACATTTGCCGGTCCAACCGAGTCAGATCACCGACGTCGTCAAGTCCTTCCAGTCCTTCTTCAACATCATAGCCTCACCGCTGCAACGCCGCCACTTTCTTAGTATCCAAAGGCATTGAATAATTACTCATATCCTGGGCGGTGTGGACAAGGCCGATTGAGGATCTTATATTATTATGCATCGGCAGGCATACGTTTCATGTTCCTAAAATCTCTCATGCTTAAGCACTTTTGGTTAACAAACAAGAAAAAGACTAGATTCGTACACGCAATAACTAGCGAGAACAAAGCAGAATGCCTATGCACACACCTTCAAACACAATTGTAGAAATAATTGTGTCTGGAACTGTTTGATGCATGTGAATCATTGCGCGTTACACGGTTCTCGATACAGTTTTAATAAAAAATTGGTCTAAGGTCCACTATAGAGAACTTGTAATCCAGTTAGTCCACTTCTAATGTTTGTAACCTCTCTAGCCCACTAATATAGTTTAGTAAGACCTTAAGTCCACTTTTTTCAAAAAAGAAATTAAACCAAGACAAAAATGTCCTCCTATATAAGTTGTCATATAGAGAGAAACCCTAGACCAAAAACAAATCTGGAGTACAGCCTCCTCTCTCTCTCCCTCTCTCTCGTTGACATAATCTCCTGTTTTGTTAGAAGCGACGGTCGATATGGACGACCGCGCACCAGTCGTTTTTCAACGGTGATGAGGATGTCGGCAAGGATTTTGGTTGGCGCTATCGATCGAGTATTAAGGGTTTTGGGCTAAGAAGCCAAAATCTCGAGATCCGTTGAAGTCTTGAAGACCTCCACGGATGTAGGCATTCATCGTAGTGTTGGCAGTTGGCATATAAAGCAACCGATGATATAGAGGGGTAGCAGTCCTAATTGTGTTTTTTCCCTTTGTCCTTCTTCTCACTTTTTGTGTCTTTGTCTGCTACTGTATTTTACATTTGATAGGAAAAGAGGAAATGATATATACTATGATGATTACTCCATTTGTTATTGTTTAAATTCTGAAAGATGAAAACCCACGGAAATGGTCTGTCTTGGAAAAAAATTGAACAAATTATATGTGCACTTTTCAACATGCAAAGAACACATATTTGGCATGGTACAAAGTTCAAATATACACATATAATATTATATGTGTTTGTGTTGGCCAAAAATACGTTTCAGATATCAATACATAACCTTATATGTCTCAGATCTATCTTCATTTTTTATAACGTACAGAGGATAGATTGAAACATATAAGATTATATGTGCACTTTTGTTGATGTAGTACCAAATATAAGACAAGAGCGCAGATTGGGACAGATAATCTTATATGTTAAGTTGTGGCGGTTCAAGAAGGGAATGACTCAAAATAGGTTAGAGAGAGAGAGAGAGAGAGAGAGAGAGAGAGAGAGAGAGAGAGATATTTTTGTCATACATATAACGTTATATGTTAAAGGGTGGTGGGTTCAAGAAATGAAGGGCTCAAAACATGAATAAAAAAAGAAAATAGAAATTTTTATCACACATATAACGTTATATGTTGGCGTGGTGGTGATGGAGGTGGAATAGTGGTGGTGGTGGGAGAAAAAAAGAAAAGAGAAATTTTTGTTACACATAAAGTTATATATTGGCGTCGTGGTAGTGGTGGGTGTGGTGGTGGTTACGTGGTTGCACAAGATCGAAAAAAATGAAAAAGTACATTTTTTGTGTTAGCCAAACAAGGCCCTTGTTTCTTTTACATAGGGTAGTTTTGTCATGAAAATTATTAGTGGACTAGAGGGGTTAAAGAACTTTAGAAGTGGACTAGTGGGGTTAGAGATATGCTATAGTGGACTTTCCAAAAATTCTACCCAGTTTTAATTGACCGAGATTGTGTTTAAAAAGTGTGTAGCAATAGCATTGCTCAGAACGAAAATCATGTAAAGAGTGGTACATGGAAATCACATAAATTATTGTTGCACTCTCCTTTGTCTAAGTGCAGCATCTTTCTTGTTCTTATTCATGAAAAATTGCAGAACTAATCATTCGTACATTATTTTCCTACAAATGAAAATGATGATTTTATAGTTTCACATAAATTAAAACAACAAAAATGAGTGCATCTAAATAGAGTGTTAGGGTGAATGGGGGACTAACTCGGTCTTCATTTTCATGTATTATTAACATTTAATAATTAAACATTTTGTCAAAAGTTTTTTGGGAACAATCATTTATGTCTATGAAAGCAATATGACAAGTATAAAAATATGGATTGAATTTGATTTTTTTTAAGAAAAAACTATAAAAGACAATTTTCATACTTTTGTCTTCTTAAATAATATTTTGTCATTTTTTTTTGCTGTTATTTAGCTCATCGGGAAAGATACTTCATCCCAGAAAATTAAAGAATCTAACTAAAATTCAGAAAAGACAACCAATGAAGTTTTTTTATTTTTATTTTTTTTTCCTTCAGAACTTTCACAATTTTGAATTTGATTTCCCGGCCTCGAAATCAAGTTGTCTTTCTAGTCATCGGTGCCTCTTAAAACACACCGAAAAATTATTTGACGCTTCATATATTCATGTGATCGAAACACCGTACACATAAGCTTACACTCCAAACATGCAAAAGAATTCACCCTATATGTTTTGGTCAAAACACTAATGCCCAAATATTACTCCTTCCGTTTCAAAATAAGTGATCTTTTTAGGACTCTGTATCATTTTAAAATGCTTATATCTTTTGATTTATGAAGTTTTATGTGATTTTGAAAACTTCGTTTAATACTAGAGCTAATTAAAATCTATCAAATAATATCCATATTGAATATTTTTTAAAATTCATAATGAAAAATATAAGCAATTGAAAATAACACGCTTTTTCAAAAAAGGTCACTCATTCTAGAACGGAGGGAGTATTTGTTCTACTACAAATACAATTTAGTTTATTTAGATAAGAGACATGAGTTATCTACAATCGTAAGTATTTTTTGATTGAATACCAAAAATATTGTTTAGGATGTATTTTATTAACTAAAATAAATACTTATTTTTTTAAACTAAAAAGTGATGTATTGTTAGACAATGATCTGTCTTGTGAAGTAAAAGAATTGAGATAATGATCCGTCTCATTAAGCAAAAAATAAAAATATTTGCGGAAGGGGATCTAATTAGTCAAGTTTCACAAAAAAAAAAAAATGCTACGGACCAAAAAATGACTCGTGTCATAAAATAGCTTTGGTTGTACAATTTTGGGGCAATGACCCAAGAGGAGAAAAGAACAAAAAAACTATGAGCAGAGACAATTCGCAGAGAACCATGCAGAGACAAACGCTTTTGGCCCCATTTCGGATCCCAAAAAAATCTAGAAAAATATCCATAAATTTTTGAATATTATTTTATGGGGCCCTGTAAAAAATCAGCTCCAGTGGATATCGGTAAGTATTACTTTTTGATTCGTAAGGGCGAACTGAGCTGTTTCGCCCCTACGAATCAAAAAATAATACTTACCGATATCCACTGGAGCTGATTTTTTACAGGGCCCCATAAAATAATATTCAAAAATTTATGGATATTTTTCTATATTTTTTTGGGATCCGAAATGGGGCCAAACGCGTTTGTCTTTGCGTGGTTCTCTGCGAATTGTCTCTGCTGTTAGCAGAGAGAAAAGAATGTGGAAAGGAGAATGATACATACACAGAAAAAACACCCGAAAAAAGTCCTTAAAGTTGGTGTGGGGCCTGCCCTCCTGCCCACCCACCCCCCCACCCGAGAAATTATTCGGTGCCCCAAAGGCAACGCCAGGTGTTGCCTCCCACCTGTTTTTTTTTATTTTTTTTTATTTTATCCGCAGGTGCCTTTATGTTAAATATCTACTGGCACGCGTTTTCTTCTCCCCTGTTCCACTAGACATAACCTTTTCTCTAAAATTAAGTGTTTCAAATTTCAATACGTTTAAATGGGTGAGAAAATTTTATTTTTTTATCATTTAATTTTAAAGGGTCATAATTAAATTTTGACAATAGGGCTCTCGTTGATTAACCCTAAGAAAGTCGTAGAATCAAATATCTCTTAGGACTAACCAACAAGAGCCCTAGAGTCAAAATTTCATTATGACCTTTTATAATTAAATGATCAGATAAATAAAATCTTCTCACCCATTCAAACGGATTGAAATTTGAAGTACTTAATTTTTTAACCATATTTTTTAATATATAAACTGTAGGTTGAAAAATTAAGTGTTCCAAATTTCAATCCGTTTGAATGGGTGAGAAGATTTTATTTATCTGATCATTTAATTTTAAAGGGTCATAATTAAATTTTGACTCTAGGGCTCTCGTTGGTTAGTCCTAAGAGATATTTGATTCTACGACTTTCTTAGGGTTAATCAACGGGAGCCCTATTGTCAAAATTTAATTATGACCCTTTAAAATTAAATGATAAAAAAATAAAATTTTCTCACCCATTTAAACGTATTGAAATTTGAAACACTTAATTTTAGAGAAAAGGTTGTGTCTAGTGGAACAGGGGAGAAGAAAACGCGTGTCAGTAGATATTTAACATAAAGGCACCTGCGGATAAAAAAAAAAAAAAAACAGGTGGGAGGCAACACCTTGCGTTGCCTTTGGGGCACCGAATAATTTCTCCTTTGGCTCAAATGGTGCTCCGTACTCTGAACTGTTTCTTTGTTTATTTTTAATCGTTTTAAGTGTGTTTGTTGACTTAATTTCAAAACTAAAAGTTTGTTTTTGGTTTTGTTTCTACGGTTAGGGGTGTTTGGGTCAACTTACGCTTAGCTACCTCGACCATTTTCCTCTCCGGCCAGATCAAAGATAGCTTATCCACTCCAAGATTAGGGGATCCAGTCATAAGAGATTTCTCTCTTGCAATCTGATCCTAAAAGGTTACCAAGTTTTGAACTCAGAATGTCTGAAATTACAGTTAAATATCCCTGTTGCCACTTGACCACCATCAGGCTCAGGAAAACAAAAGGAGGAGTGTGTTTGTTGCAATCCAACGGTGCATCATTAATTTTCACGTGCTCTTTCTGATTCTTTAACGCACGTTTCTCACCTCCGAAATTAATCCCATGAATTTTAGTGCTACTACCACTACTATAAACATAGCAAACCACTAGCTCTTGGTTGCATATACCAGAAAAATTTAACCCATACCCTCATATACAATTAGAGTGGTGTCGTTCGGCACTCTCCCTCTCTTATTTAGCCTTCCTTTAGTTGTGCCGAGGAAAGGAGAAACAAATATGGAGTTAGTAAATGCTTATTCCACTGTCCCTGTGCCAATCACAAACAATAGTAAAGTGTCCGATGATCATGTCACTCAACGTCGCTCTGCAAATCATCATCCCAGTATATGGGGAGATCATTTTCTTTCCTATGACTCTGATGTCACGGTATAGTTTAGTAATACTAAGTCTAAGTCCACTGCATTGTTTCACTGCACAAGTCCACCGCACGCCATGTTAGGCTTACTCTGTAAAAAATCAGCTCCAACGAATATCGGTAGGTACATTTTTTGAATTTGTAGGGGCGAAACTGCTCAATTATTTAGTTTTGCCCCTATAAATTTAGAAAACATATCTACTGATATCCGTTAGAGCCGATTTTTAAAGGGTCCCATAAAAAATTATTTTAATACATATGGATATTTGTTTGTATTCTTGTGGGCTCCGGAGTAGGCCCCACGTGGCACGTAGCATTGTTGGTATAGTAATTAATTAGCTATTTATGCACCTTGAGTAATTTTAGGATCCTGAAGTTAACGACCGGACAAACTTTTTAGTGGCCTCATGGCTAGAAATGTTTGGCCTTCGTGGGATTCTAACATAAGACCTCATGAAGGACAAATACTTAATAGTTTTCTCATGTCCACTCGGCCAAATCCCTTGGGGTTATGTTTGGCTACGTGTGATGGCTAAGTGTGCTGCATCCTCATCTCTCCTTGATTTACCATTTCGAGTTTTCAATAAAATTTTGTTTTGTCGATCCCAAAAAAAAAAAAAAATTGAAAATGCGAATCATTTGTTTATGATTCATATTTTCTTTCACAGGCAGCTGATGTTAAAATAGAGCAACAACTTGAGCAGCTGAAAGAGAAAGTTAGAAACATGTTGATGGCAACTGACAAACCTTCACGAAAGCTGAACCTCGTTGATGCTGTCCAACGCCTCGGTGTGGCCTACCATTTTCAAACTGAGATTGCAGCAGTATTACAGCACCTATATAAAACGTATCATCAACATGCTTTTGAAAAAGCCGATGCTGAAGATCTTTACTACGTGGCTCTCTTGTTTCGGTTACTCAGACAAGAAGGATATCCTGTCAGTTGTGGTAAGTCATTTGCCATTCAATTGTATATATTTTATAATAGCCGTCGTCCAAAAACACAAACTCATATTCCAAAATCTAAGTTCAAAATGCCTATATATATACTGAAATTGTCTCTGCAACGCTGTATTTGAAAATGCTTTGGTTAGAGTGTTTTGTGCGATCCTATATTGACATAGCATGATAACATATAGGAACAACGGCAAATGAGTGCATGTGATTCGATTCTCCAAATTCTAACACTCAACATGATAACCATGGACTAAAATCATGACTTCGTCACTGATTAGATAGCGCAGTTGGTTATTAACCAGATAACAAATCCTTCCCCCTCCCCTACTGCCAAATGTCAACAAAACTGAACAATAAAAAAATTCAAACACAATCATGTTTGTCACGAATATTTGGAAATCTAGCTTGTTCCATTATAGTTTCAACCGCACTATCATTTCTCGGCATATATATCTTTCATTTCTTCTTTTCGGAAAGTTATTCAATACTTCCGGTGTATACTCCTTCCCCTCACATAACATGTGGGGCTCACGCGGGATCCACATGTTGGCCCCACATGTTATGTGAGGAGAGGAAATATACACCGAGAGTACTGAATTATTAATCGTTGTTTTAACTGCATCATGCTATTGAGAGTGCAGTATTAACATGGAAACAAAATGTTCCCCTCTCTCTCACTCTCTCTCCAGCTACTTTGCACAAAATACTGATAAATGCGAATAATATTAAATTAAAGACAAAAGATAATCCAACTTAATTATGCAGCCAAAATTGGCCAAACAGAAGGATTATTTCTAGGCCCCACCTTAAATGGAGAATTAAGTTGATCATCCAATAGGTAACAATAATCAATATTTGCACACTATGATTAAAACTTTAATGAGTTTGTAGTGTCATGTATAATCTCATGATATCTATCACATGCTAAGATTTTAGTATGTGATAGATATCCAATTTACGCCAAGACAAAAAAAAGAAAAAAAAGAAGCATTTTTGTGCTCTATGTCAGGCCAGTTGTAGGCACATCTTTATTTTCTTATGGCCGACAATTATCGTGTTTTCTAGCAGATATGTTCAACAAATTCACGGACAACCGAGGAAAATTTCAAGAATCCCTAATGGATGATGTCCGAGGAATTTTGAGCTTGTACGAAGCTACACATCTGAGGGTACATGGAGAAAGTTTACTGGAGGAGGCACTACATTTTACCACCACGCACCTCAACTCCACACTACCAAACTTGAGCAATAATACAATTGCAGCACAAGTAGCTCATGCTCTAAATCAACCCATCCACAAGGGCTTGACAAGATTGGAGTCAAGGCATTATATTTCCTTCTATGAGCAAGATGATTCCCACAACAAAGTTCTATTGGATTTTGCGAAATTGGATTTTAACTTATTGCAAAAATTGCACCAAAGGGAGTTGAGCGAAATCACAAGGTGACATAATTACGAATTACTTGTCTCTCTTTTTTATACTCTTGGTTTTGTCTTGAACAAGGAAACTACAAAAATTCAAATGAAGTGGAGTACTGTATTATAAAAATAACATGAGTAGAATTTCGATAAATTTCGTATAAATTTTCTCTTTGATCGATGGGCCCTTTCCAGTAAAAAGTTTTTTTTTTTTTTTTTAATTCGGTTTGCTGAGAGGAATCACAAGAGTCATAAAAACAAAGAAAAATAAACCAAAATCACAAAACACGAGAAGCTTAATTCTAGACAAAAATTCGGCTTCTCTGCAGTTTGTTGGTGGACTGTACTAGAGCTGGCCGAAAGTTTTATTTAATGGTTCAGAATTTTTCACAAATTCTTAGTGGTGAGTTACTATCTTCGCAGTGAAGGCCACATTGCAGTCTTCAAAAAAAAGAGAGCCTATTTTGGATATTTTTGTCAACTTGTTTTGAATGATTGAGTACATAATAACCTCTTATTTGATGGTACATTGATTTTAGGTGGTGGAAGGATTTAGACTTTGCAAGAAAATTGCCGTTTGCAAGAGACAGAGTGGTGGAGTGCTACTTTTGGATACTGGGAGTGTACTTCGAGCCCCAATATTTTCTTGCTAGGAGAATTCTAACCAAAGTGACTGCCTTGACTTCAATCATTGATGACATTTATGATGTCTATGGTACCTTGGAAGAACTTGTGCTCTTCACTGATGCAATTCAAAGGTTAAATTCATGCCCCTCTTAATGATCTTTATTTTGATTTGAGTCCCTAAAAAATGTAAAAATCCCTTCCATTAATTTTTCAAGATTGAGATTCCAAGACTCTTATGAATATTGGATTTGTGATGGAATTAATTCATGGCCTCATAAATGAAAATGGAAAATTTAAAGAAATAAAATTAGCATCACAGATAAACGATCCAGGCCAGCACAACCCAAGAATAATAGGAGTACTACAAGACAAGCTATTTAACAAAAAGTACTTGATTGTCAGGTGGGAAATCACTGCCTTGGATCAACTCCCAGAGTATATGAAACTGTGTTATCAAGCACTACTGGATGCTTACAACATGATTGATGAAGAAATGGCCAAGGAAGGAAGATCATATTGCGTTGACTACGCAAAATTTGCAGTAAGTCTCAAACCAAGTCACATTTGGTTACTTGAAATCAAAAACTGAAATCAGTTTCTTCAATAATTCTAGATGAAGGATTTGGTAAGAGCATACTTTGAGGAAGCCAAATGGTATCACGAGGGATACGTTCCGAGTATGGAAGAGTATATGAGAGTTGCACTTGTCACTGGTGCTTACAAAATGCTTGCAACAACTTCCTTTGTTGTCATGGGGGATTTGGTGACCAAAGAGGCCTTTGAATGGGTATTAAGTGATCCTTTAATTCTTCAAGCTGCATCTGTGATTTGCAGACTCATGGATGATATGGTTGGCCACAAGGTAAGATAGATGATTGATAAAAAAATATGGTTTCAATTACAACACAGACGAATCCAAATTCCAATATGGAGGTGCAAAAATCATATTATTTGGCCGTGTAGATTTATAACTACTACTATTATCTTGCACATGGACGATACAAAACGAGTATTTTAAGTTCTTTGAGAGTGGATCCCTCACTTTTTAAAAAACCAAACAAATCTTATGGACAATATGATTCATTACTTAGAGGTCCTGACCTTGCTCAATTAGTAGTCTTATTTGTACGAAAATGTGGCTGTACGGAGAGGTTGATTATGGCGATTGAAACTTGTGTTAGGAAAATAGTATTGTTGCGTATCAACACTGTGACCAAAGTTTGAGTCGCCATAATCTACCTTTTAAAGAAAATTTTTAATCTTTGCATCTTTATTGTGTAAGTCATGATGCGGGATATATGCTCACGAATCTTCATTATATCCCTTCGCCCAGAATTGTCAGCCTCGCATACAATCATATTTTGACCTTAACATTTCTGGTGTTGCAATTGCAGTTTGAGCAAGAGAGAGGACACGTAGCCTCTGCTGTTGAATGCTACATGAAACAACATGGTGCAACCGAAGAAGAGGTTTTTCTTGAATTTCAAAAGAGAGTTACAAATGCATGGAAAGACATGAACGCAGAGTGCCTCCGCCCGACTGCAGTCCCAATGCCTCTCCTTTCCCGCATTCTCAATCTTGCACGAGTTATCGATCTTTTATACACAGGAGAAGATGGGTACACTAATTCTGGAAAAAAACTCAAGAAATTTGTAATCTCAGCTCTTGTTGATTCTGTGCCAATGAATTAGCAAATAGTATGTCTTAATATTAATCTATTCATTCGTAATTGTAGTAAAATGTTCAAGATTTTTTCTTTTACTTTCATGGTAGAGGTTTATACTTTATAGTGACATTCTTGGCTTATTGTTTCGATATCCAGTGGCTGCAGTTAGTTTTTTTTTTCCTAAGCAAAAAGAATTTTTTTTTTTGGTCGGCAAAAGAGAAATTTTTTTCAAACTCGAAAGGGTACATCGATCAAGGGAAAGAATAAGAATGGATCACTACTAGAAACATACATCCCAACGAGGTTGACACCTATGTCCTAATATTATCATGTGCATACCACAATTCCAAAGGAAGAAACAAAAAGAAAGACATCTAATAAAGTATTGGACGTACCCCAAAAAATACAATCACAATTTCAGATCCATATACTAAATTTTAATCCTCCTAATTCCATCCAAGCTCCTCTTGAAATCCTCAATGGAATAATCCTTGATGTCAAACTTTCCTTTTATCCAAAAACCCATTCTAGTCTTTTCCAAAGTGTCCGCGAGACTACAAAAAAACATGTCTCCCAACAGAACTTTTCTAAATTCTTAAATCTGTGTGAAAACCACCAATTCATGAGCAAAGTTAGCACAGATCATTACCTAAAGCAAGGATTCCTCTGCTGAACAAAATGGATATTGTTGCTATTCTATTTTGGACGGTCTGCCAAACAAAAACTTCAATTTTTGGGGGACATAAATTCCTCCTAATCACACTGAGCCACCCATTTTGATTTTCCATTTGATTTTCCCATTCTGCATAAGCTGAGCTTATTGAGAAAATTTTGTTAGCATTCCACCTCCATTCCATAATATCATCTCTGGACCTATCCATCTGGTATTCTTGAAGTTTCTGAAGAAGCCTTTGTTTTTGCTCTTCTTGCTGATAAGCGCGTAAATGTTCATATTAGCGCCCCTAATTCATCTTTGTTAAGTCTCATTTATATTATTATTCGGTATTTAATGCTTAAATTGTATATTGTAGGTATTTGGAGGATTTGATAAAAGAATATGTAAAATGGAAATATTAAACGGTGTTTGATACTTTGGCTGCCGAAATTTAATTAGTGCAAAACTTGTCCGAAATTGAAGAGTACGAAATTTGATGAGGCCTAAACGTAAGCCAATTCTCGGCGGTGGGCATGGCCCACCATATTTGGAGTTAGCCTTGGAGGCCACTCAGAAGAAAATTAAATTAGGTTCGGCTGGGAGTAAAAAAAGAAAAGAAAAAATATAGGGCTGCCAGGCCATCAGCAGCTTATAAAAAGATCATTACTTCTTCTCACGGTAAAGATACGGAGGAGGAGCTGCGCACAGGCACGAGATTATTCCCACGGACGATTCTTTTATTCCCACGCACAGTAAAACGAAGAACGGGGGCGGAGATCAAAAGAAACGAGGCTAACTGCCGTTCTTTAATTAGGTTGGAATATTATTTAGTTTTCTTCGAGCTCTCTTTCCTTCATGTTATTTGATACTTTATTCAATTATTCACACACCAATAATTAATTTAAATTTATGTTTTTAATTAAAGTTATTCGTTGGTTCTTGTTTAACTTAAATCATGTGTTTATTTTATAACCCGAGTAATATAAACATGATTCAAATTAGGGTTTCTTTTGTTTCTTATTTAATATCAGTGAGTAGTCGTTCAGGTAGGGTTGTGGGATGATTAGCACACCATGGCCAGTTCGAACATTGCTCCTATTTTCAAACAATGAAAAAAATAATTTTAAATTGGAAAAAATACTTCCTGCAGACGAACCCGGGCATTGTCGGAGCTCATGTGAACGGGGGAATGGGGGTCCAAAATTCATTCTCCACTGCACATGGGTAAACGGTGACCATAGGGTCTCGCATCTTGCGGGATATCCTTTTCCATCCAAAGTTGAACATTTTTAAGAACACCGAATGGAATAGGTTAATCTGGACTTGTTATGAGTGCTATGAAGCCTACGACCGTACCTCATTTTAATTATTTGATAAGAAAAGTTGTTTTCTTTAAGTTTTAGTTAATCTCAATCAAAATACAAGGGGTGATTACCTAGGAGCCAGTTTAATCAGTAACAACCCAAATTTTTAGTCAGCACACACTATCGTCTTTGTAGATTCGACTCCGGTCTAACTGGATATTGTGCTACGTCGGTCTCCGCCCTACGCTTGGGGCAACCCATTATTTTAGGACTAGGAATCGTCAAGCACTTGCCACACATGCAAAGGTATTTTGAAAAGCAGATTCCAGGCAGGTTCTTCTCCCTCTTGTAGCATGTCTTTTATCAAGAAATTTTTCTGTAATGATAATAAGAACAGCCTAGGAAATTCTTGTTTAAGTGGTACTTCCCCGATTCAAATCTAGTCCTAAAACCTCGTTGAAGCCCCTGAGCAAACTTTGATTCTAAAACCTTGTTGAACTACGTTACAAAGTGTTGAGGACTCCGTACCTATGGAGCAAATGTCACTCCACATAGTTTGAAACTTTTCCAGAATCTGGAGTTGTTGGGACTGAGCAATCATTCCTCAAATCGTACTTACTTGAGACCACCTTGGTCCATAGGGCATCCTTCTCCTTAGTAAACCTCCACCACCATTTTGCAAGTAAGGCCTCATTATGAACCATTGGTCTTTTGATTCCTAATCCCCCACACACTTTGCTCCTAGTTACTGACTCCCATTTCACTAGACTCATCTTTCTCTTTTCACTTGCACCTCCCTAAAGAAATTTTCTTTGCATTTTCTCCAAGTTCTTTGCCCCTCCCACTGGAATTTTGAACAATGACATGTAGTATAAAGGTAGAGAACTCAAGGTGGATTTGCTCAGAGTAATCCTTCCCCCTGTGGACAAAAATTTGGTTTTCTAGAGGGCTAATCTCTTAGAAACCCTATTTGACAATTGGTTTCCAAGTCTTTACCCTTCTAGGATTAGCTCCCAAAGGAAGACCCAAGTAATTCATTGGGAGCTTACCTTTCAAACAGCCCATAATCTCAGCCAAAACCTCAACCTCCTGATCTTTAATACCCACACCACACATCATGCGTTTAGAGAAGTTTATCTTCAGTCCGAACATCAGTTGGAAGCATCTAAGAATCCTTTTAACACTTCTAATCTCCTTTGGATTGTTATTGCAAAAAAAATTAGCTTGTCATCTGCAAACTGTAGTAGAGTCACAGCCAGTACACCAATCTCCACTCCTTTAATCAAACACAGACCTCTTGCTCTTTCAAAAAGAATGTTGAGAGCTTCCACCACAATATTAAAAAGGAAAGGGGGACAAGGGGTCTCCCTGCCTCAAACCCTTGCGAGATTTGAATTCCTGAGTTGGTGATCCATTTACTAAAACTGACAATGACACAGAGGAAATGTATTTCTTGATCCAATTACACCACTTTTCTCTGCACCCTATTTTCCTTAGCAGGTCCAACAAAAAATTCCAGTTAACACAATCATAAGCTTTTTGAAAATCAATTTTCAGCAGGATACCACCTTTCTTGTTATTTTTCCATAAATGGATAATTTCATTTGCAACAAGAGCACTATCCATAATATGTTTGCCTCCCACAAAAGCAGCCTAGGCCTCACCAATCATCAAATGCACAGAACACTTAAATCTATTTGCTAACACCTCAGAAAGAATTTTATAAACACATCCAACTAAACAAATTGGTCTGAATTCATTAAAATAAGTTGCCCCGTCAACTTTTGGAATTAAAGCAAGGAAAGATGAGTTAATACCTTTTGCTAATTTGGCATTACTGTGAAACTCCTTAAAAAAAATTCATTATCTCAGTCTTCATAAATTTCCAAGCCTTTTTAATGAAAGAGAAACTGAACCCATCCGGACCAGGGGCTTTGAAGTTATTGCATCCCTTAATAGCATCTAAGATTTCCTTTTCTTCGAAGGGACTTTCGAGTAGCGAGGACAACTCTGGAGGAAATATCATTGGGAAAATCCCTCCCAAGGTATTTCTGCAAGGATGCTCCTCTTGAAAAATGGATTCGAAATATTTGACTGCTTCAGCTTTAATATTCCTTGGATCTTCCACCATTCTCCCCTCCACCTTCACAGCTCCCATAATGTTTCTTCTGAATCGATTGTTAGCCACTATCTGAAAGAATCTGGTGTTTCTGTCCCCTAGCTTCACCCAATTCACTCGAGATTTCTATTTCCACATTGACTCTACCATTCTAGAAACAGCCCATAGCTCATTCCTAATGGCATTCCTAGCTCCCTTCTCAGCATCAGTCAATTGTCTTCCTTCCATAGCGATGTCGAGATTATGCAACTCTTGTTCCAAGTTTTGTAACTTAGTGTTAATGTCCCCAAATTCTTCTTTGTTCCACACCTTTAACCTCATGGCCTGCAATTTCTTCCTAATACGACATCCAGCCCCATCCCTCCGCCTGGACACTCTCCCATTCTTCCTTAGTAATCATCATGCACTTTGGATTTGTTAACCAACAGTCCATGAACCTAAAAGGTTTAGGACCCCAATCCTCTATTATCATTAGAGATGAGAATTGGGCAGTGGTCAGAGATTGGTCTATGGAGACCCCATTGAACAATTTTGAAGTTGTCTAGCCAACCTTGAGATAAAAGGAACCTGTAAAGCCTGCTTTGAGCTCCATTATCTTGCAAGTTAGTCCAAGTGAACCTTCTGCCTGCCATAGGCAAATCATGGACTTCCATGGCATTAATGAAATCATTAAAATCTCTCATTCCCCTATCATTCCTGAGGCATCCCACTCTCTCTCCTATGCTTTTGACCTCATTGAAATCTCCACCTAAACACTAGGGGACTTGGAAGTAATTTTTACGCTGAATCAGCTCCATCCGCAATTCCCTTCTGTTCTTGATCTCATTTGGAGCATAAACATTTATTACAATACACTCAAAGTTTCCTAGAAGAGTACCTTTAACAATGATGAAGTTCTTTCTTGCTAGTATATGTTGCGCCCTGAATGATTTCTTGTTCCACATAGTGATTAAACCCCCAGATGCTCCTTCTGATGCTGCAATGACGTAATCCATTTCTGCATCACCCCCAAATCCTTATAGTAGTACCTCTCTCTAGCTTTTCCAATTTTGATTCTTGAAAAAGAACGATATCAGGTTTCCTGCTCCGGCCTTATAATTTTGAAGGCAAATCTTTGTTTAAGTCTGCTCCCCAATCCTCTAATGTTCCATGATAGTATCTGCATTAACACTGATGAGCACCAAAATCACCTCCTTCTACAAAACCCCTACTTGGTCTTGTCTTTCCCCTTCATTTTGGAGTACTCTTGGGACTCTACCTCAATCATTCTTCGGACCAAAATCTCCTCCTTCCCAAAGAAATTCATTCCCATTTCTCTGCCAGCATTCAAAGTGTTTCCAATTTTAGATATGATGGCATCTTCATTGTGCTCTAAAGCCCCAGAAGAGACAATGCTCTCAGCCAATTGCCCAGATCCCCCCATTATATGATCCTTGAAAACTGAGCTCATACCATCCCTCACCCTTTGATTTATTTCTTCTTGAAATTGAACCATTTGGGAGTACATTTGTCTCCTTCTCCTTCTGCATTCACCTGGCCGATTTAGATCCACCACCAAGTTAAAGCCCACTTTTGTGTCTTTATCCATATGCTTGTGGGTAATGTGAGGCCCAAGCTTTGTTTCCTCCACATGTTCAGAAAAAACTGATCTAGATTCTGATTGGGCCGAAGTTGGCTTGTCATTCAATCTCTCATGGGTCTGTTTCTGGTTTGCGGGCTTGTCAATCTCCATAGAGTCTGCGACCCAAGATTGTAAGGAAAACATATCCCAAAACCCAAAACAACGCCTCATAACCTATGTAGAAACCCCGATCATCCATCACCCAAAAAGCCAATCAGACACAAAACAAGTCCACTGAGACCTTCACAAAGGACTACAACTCTATTTCTCCCTATTATCGATCAATTTCCACAACCAAAAGAAAACAACCTAAATCGAAACAACACCGAGCAAAACCAGAAAAATCAAACATACCCCATACCCACCCAAAATGTTTGCCCATACGGTTTTGTATTCAGTCTTGGCTTCTGCCACTGTCTTTGATAGTTGCTAATTTTTTTTAGGAACCCCTAAAAAACATTTTAATAATATTGAGCAGCGGTTTGAATCATCTTTGTTGAATCCAAAATGTGCCACAAAAAATCAATGAATCATTAACCTGGAATTAAAAGTATTTCGCCTTACAAATTTTGAAAAAGCCTTTACAAATATTGAATGAGCTAATTTTTTTACAGGGACACAAAAAAATATTTTAAAAATATTGAGTGGCTTGAATAATCTTTGTTGGACCTTAAATGGGCCCCACAAAAAACAAATAAATGGTCAATCTATTAAGTCTAAATTTTTTATCCAGACAAACGCTCGAGGAGTGATATTTGAATGCCCCAAAATGCCAGCGTTCTGGGCTCTCCGCATGGGCGCTGTCTCATGGTAACAGGGTCAGGGTGGGGAAGGAGTGGCGGGGAAGGAGTCAGTCAACTTTGAGGGTGCCTTCCAACATTTGTTATTATAATAAAATAATAATAGTAATAACCCATGTTTTTTCCATGTAGTTTAGGTAACGTGCAAACAATTGTTGGATTGTGATATTTTGACACGGTTATGAATAATTTACTTTTGAATATTGACAATGGTATGGAACATACTTTCTACTAGTGGTATTTCATATGGAGTATTTGTCTTTCCAATGAAGAATGAATTGTTTTGCATTTCAATATTTTTGAGTTCTTAGGAAAAGTTAGTGATCAAATAATATCTATTCTATTAGGGCTACATGAATCTGTAGTAACCATTTATATATATAAAGAACCTACACCGGCATTTTTTTGGCGCTGGAAAAAATGTGGTAATGTGTAATAGGGTTTACACCAATGGCTAAAAGCGCTGAGAAACAAAGGACTAATAGAAGTAACTTTACACGAGCAGCCAAAAGCGTCGGGAAACGAAGCACATGGCAGAACTAATGGTATACCAGCACTTGCAAAAAGTGTTGGTATTGTCTTACACCGGCGGTTGTCTACCAGGGCTTTACCCAAGTGCTGGTGTAGGTCATGTAGGTCTATAGTAGTGCTCTGTAGTTCAAGAGCCACTAACTGCACATTTTATGTGCACAAACTTTTTGTACAGATCACGAGGTGGGGCTCATTGTGGGTCTCACACAAACGGTTCGAGCTGTTAATTAAATCTAATACATTTTCTTTTCTAGGGTCTCTGCAAAAAAATCAACTTAATCTGATATCTATAAGTGCTTGATCCGATCATTTAACTTTTCATTATCCTGAAATCTGAATCAATTGTCTTCATTGAAATAGTCTGTTTATTTATAAGTGCTGTTAAAGGTTGTAGCGTCGTTTTCTTTCAAGTATTTTCCCTCTAAGGAAATTAGCCTTTTCAATTTTGTATTCTTCTCCTTCTATTTTCTCATTTATTGCCTGAATGGCCGTCAACTAAGTAAAATCTCTAAAGATTAGAGATGCAATTTTTTCGAGTTTTATAAAAGATAAAAAATTACCGTGGGAGCACGTGCCCTCACTGGACGTATGGGGTCCATTTTTACATTACAAGTCTTTGAGGCCGAATTGCCGTAATCAAAATATTATGACCAAAATGACATTTCAAGCATATTTCATTACATTACCTAAACTTCTTTAGGCACTTTTGTCGCCGCACAGTAGCAGTCAAGACAAAGGCAAATCTTGAGGAAATGACACGAAAGCAACGTTTTCCCTTGAGGAGATCTTTCCTTCACAGGAAGGAAGAAAGCTTGGACTAGGTTTAAAAGAAACTGATAGGGTTGGCGTGGGATTCATTTAGATATTGTATTGCACAACAGAGTAAAAGAAAATAATTAACGATGGTTTGATTGATCAATAGTCTTTACAGCCAATAATTTGAAGAGACCAGGTTGTAAATATTCAACGAAGGTTTGCTGCCAGCTTCAGAGGCAAGGTTAAATTAAAATAATACTAGTAGCTAGCTTTAATATCCACGAGTTTAGACCATGCGTTGCGTGCATGCTTCAGAACTTTTCTCTGACTTCAATTCCTCTGGCATTTTGTCCGAGCCCAGTTGAATTAACATACATATAGGTCGAAAGGTTCTAGGACAAAAAGAAACATGGATGTTGAAAACTTCGTTGAAAAATTTGGCTGTCTTCTTTGTCAGTAGAAAATTTCAGGACGTTGAATTACATCTCGTAGTAGGTGGTACTGGTGCCGGTACAAGAGCGTGGAACGGGGGAATTGTATCAGAGTTTTAGGGCTCGTTTAGATGCGGGATACGGATTGAGGGTATTATTTATGGAGGGAGATAAAATAGTAGGGGGTATTGATTAATATGGAATGATCCACATTGATGTGATGGTTATGGAGGGGGACTAAATAGTAGTTGATTTGGATGAAGTATTAAAAATGGAGGGATAAAATAGTACAAGGTTTGGATGAGTGATAAAATATGGAGATAATATTATTTTATAGTTGAAATGGAAGAGGAGGGGTATTATTTCGGCCTTATTCGGGATATTAACTAATAACATTTTAAAATCCATCCATAAATAATCCCCCCATAGGGTTATTAGCCGGTACAAGAGAAGAGTGGGGAAACCTAATACCCCTGCATTTTTTGGTTGCCAAACCAGGTGATAAATCTGGGCCGCATTCTTAAGTGAGGGGAAAACTAATACCCTTTCAATACCTCATCCAGCACTTGGCGAAGTGGGACACACAATCTCTAAAAAGACAGATATTTGAAGATTCAGAAAGCTAATAATTTCCACTATTCAATTAAAGAATCAGAAAGCTAATAATTTTCACAATTCAAAGGTGTACATGCATGAAGGAGTTATTTGAAGTGAAAACCTAAGCAAACAACGTCCACCCAATCCAAGATTTGAATTTGCATGTTAGAAAAGATAATTGACAAGAAATTTGCTTTCATAGATGTGTATTAAAACATAGGTCTAACATGCCTTTTATATAGGTTACAAGACTTGATGGTTAAGAAACATAACCAATTTAATTAGGAGAACATAAATAATAATGAAACATAGGCTGACTAGAAAACATGAATAATAGTCTAAACTAAACAGGAAGCACAGCAATTATTCATATTTTCTAGTTGGCTAAAAAGAAGAAGAAGAGAATTGATGGCTAAGAAACATAAACAAATTAGGAAAACATAAATAATGAGGAACATATATAGGCTAACTATGAAACATGAATAATAGTTTAAACTAGAGTTTTTTTTTTCTTTTTATCCCCCAAACTATTCACATTTTCTCTACTTAGTCCCTAAACTATCAATTTGACAATGTCATCCCCTCAATTACCATACCGTTACCTACATAGTCTAATGGATAACGGAAGCTAGAAATTTGGACGGAAAATGCAATGTAAGACCTGTTTGGGACCCTATAGAGCAGATATTTGATTATGAGAGCTTTAGAGATAAAAATTAATTATGACCCTTTAGGATAAAGTGATCAGAAAAATAAGATCTTTCGCACCGATTTCAATAGATTGAAAATTGGAACACTTAATTTTGTAACCATATTTTTAGTATATAAACCTTCGGAAAAAAATTAAGTGCTTGAATTTTCAATCCATTTGAAATGGTGCGAAGATATTATTTTTTTGATCATATTATTCTAAAGAATCAGGATTAGTTTTTATCTCTAGGGCTATCATAATTAAATATCTATTTTTTATTTGGGAGCTTTTAAAGCAGATACTTGATTATAAGAGCTCTAGAAAGAAAAATTAATTATTACCTTTGAACATAAAATGATCAGAAGAATAAGATCTTCACACTGGTTTATACGGATTGAAAATTAGAGCGCTTAGTTTTTAACCATATTTTTTTTATATATAAACATTCTAAATTCTATATAAAGAACTCAATCTTTTAAAAAAAAAAAAATGTATGTGTTAGTCTCTATAAAATGCCACGTAAGATTCTATTATATGAACCTTGTAAAAAAATTAAGTGCTCCAATTTTCAATCTGTTTGAACCGATGTGAAGATCTTATTTTTTTGATCATTTTATCCTAAAGGGTTATAATTAATTTTTATCTCTAAGGTTTTCATAATCAAGTATACGCTTTACAGGGTCCCAAATAAGGCCTTACGTGACATTTTCCATTCAAATTTCTAATTTCCGTTATCTATTAGACTAAGTAGGTAACGGTATGATAGTTGAGGGGATAAAATCATCAAATTGATAGTTTAGGGACTAATTAAAGAAAATGTGCATAGTTTAGGGGATAAAAAGAAAAAAAAAACCCTCTTTAAACTAAACAGGAAACACAAAAATCAACCTTAAAAAACATGGTAACATACTAATATTATTCTAATAGAATTGACCGTACATACTTACTATTTCAAAATATGTTGGAGTAATTAGCTTTTCTTCGCTGATAAAAAATAGTAATATATAGTTTTTTTTTTTTCCAAGCAAAAATAGTATGTCGTTAATTGTTCAAGTTCTCAACGGTTAGATGACTCCACCTTGTTTGTGGATCTATTCAACTTTGTGTTGGATGTATCATTTTTCTTGTTCTCTTTCTTTTGGCGCTCTCTATGTTTCAAGTTTCTCTTTAAAAGGTAGAGTTTGGCCGTCTTGTGCTCTTCCATGATGCAATTCAAAGGTTAAAATTCAACCACTCCGTCGTGATCTTAAATTATTTTTTATTTGACCTGCCCTCACAAGAGTATCAAAACCTTGAAATGTTCAAGTTGAGATTCCTAGACTCTGTTAAATCTTGAATTTGTGATGGAATTTGCGGCTCAAAATTTGGATCCGCTTTCTTATAAATGGAGTAAAAAAAAGTTGACTTTTTAGTACATACTTCAAATTACACAATTCATTTGTTAAAGATAAGTAAACTAAAAAATTTTTAGAGTATATTTATAAAAAAATTGAAGAGCAAATGGGAAAATAGAAACTTCTTTAAATGGTAAGACATGTAAGAAACTGTTTGATTTGGATGTGAAGGATTTTGTGGAGAGGGAAAATTGTGTTCATATTTCCAATTAGATACATACACAATCTAAGAGCAATGCTCGGACGTGCACGTCTACATAGTTTTCGCGGAGTGCTTTTTGTGATTTTAGAAGTCAGTATGCGTAGTGTTTGTCAAAAAAATCTTATGAACAGACCTTGAAATTTTAGAGATTTTAAAAAGTTGACAAATAGTATAAAATCTAAACGTAGAAAAGCTGAGTTTGAGGTACTTCTGCATTTACCAAGTTTGACGCGCTTTTAGGTCTAGATTTTAGATTATAAGAGCATCCGCAATGGTAATAATTAAAATCAATAATCAAAATGTGTCATGTCAGTATTTGATTATCTATTTATATAGTTCAAAATCAAACTTAACAAATTTTACCTCCACATTGGTTATTTTTAGATCCCTAAAAAAAAATCCCACAATACACAATGCACATTTGTCCAATCGCAAACGAGTTTCAATCAAGCACTCGACCACACCAAATCATTCGTCTCGATGAGACGATTCCAATGTGGGGTGTTTTTTGAATTATGGAGTATTGAATTTGGTTATTGGTAAAAGTTGTTAAGTTTGGTTGCAGAATAGGTGGAATTTGGTTATTTGTTAAAAGATTTGTAACTTTGCTTATTATAACATGAGGTATTTTTTTGAGCATTATTAAATTTGCTTATCCACACTTATTTGGTTATTACAATGGAGATGCTCTAAGCAACTTAAAAGTTGGTTTCGGAATGTTATCAACTTATGCTAGAGTATAATTTTCGAAATCTAAAAGTACAATGTAAAGCTATTATCTAAATTTGGTTTCCACAACTATTGCTATACCCCTTGGTCATTTCCCATAACCTATGTGATTTACAGGTGGGATGTCAGTGCCCCAGATCAACTTCCTGACCACATGAAACACATTTTTCAGAAGATTTTGGATTCTTACAACATGATTAATTGAGGATGAAATGGCCAAGCAAGGAAGATCATATTGAGTCGAATACGCCAAATCTGCAGTACTTCGCCTCGAACAAACTGACTTCTTTTTTTAATTTTTAGTACAATTTATTTATTAGAAGATAGAATTCCATCTAATAGTACTTACTCATTAATTGTCCTCGAAATGAATTGCAGTTGAAAGATATGGTTAGAGTATACTTGATTAAAGCCAAATGATATCACCGAGGCTATGTTCCAACCATGGAAGAGTATGCCAGTTGGGAAACTGAGTGCTGGTCTCCGATCACTTGCGACCGCTTCCCTTGTTGGAATGGGAGAGGTTGCGACCAAAGAGGCCTTTCATTGGGTTATCAGTGATCCTTTAATTGTTGAAGCTTCTGGAGTGATTGGCAGGCTCATGGCCGACATCGTTTCCCACGTGGTAAGATTGATATATAACTTGGGGTGCTAATTAAGACGAACGCAATATTGCTTAGGCAAGGCTCGAGCTACCTCTTTTTTCATGCTAACATTTGTGATGGTGCAACTGTAGTTTGAGCAAGAAAGAGGTCACGCAGCCTCAGCAGTTGAATGCTCACGAAACAATATGGTGCAACAGAAGAAGAGGCCATTGCTGAATTTTAGAAACAAGTTACAAGTGCATGAAAAGACAACAACTCAGACTCCTCCCAACTGCTGTCCTAATGCCTATCCTCTTGAGAGTTCTCAATGTGGCACGAACGTTTCATATTGTGTACAAGGATAATGCAGATAGTTACACACATTAATTCTGGGGCCAAGTTCAAGGAAATAGTGACCTCGGTACTCGTTGATTCTGTGCCAATTTGAAATCTCTCTTGCAAAAGGTTGAGCCCGATGATACAGTGCAAAGTAGGAATGTTGTTTGATGTTGCAATGACCATTTTGTGTTTTCAATAAAAGATCAGTTTTTCCTTTCTGTTTTCATTTCCCAGTTGTGTAGAAAGGTGAGGCAGAATGAGGAGGAGGGCAAGCACATATATGTAACAAATTAATTGGGCCGAAATGCTCGATCCCATCTGTATCCCTTTGATCAATAAAATTCCCATTTCAATCTATCTCTACTTCCCCTTGTATCATCCGAAGATCAAGTAATCTTATGAACACCTACTTGTATCGCTATGCCACTAAAAACAAGATGATTCCCACAACAAAACTCTAAGGAGTTTGCAAAAATTGGATTTTAACCTCTTGCAGAAGTTGCACCAGAGGGAGCTAAGTGAAATCACCAGGTATTCGCCTTCAAATTTCAATTTGATTAATTTCTTGCTGACGTTTGCTCTGTATTATCAAAGGAAGACAACCCTCCTTGATAGTTATTGAAGCCCATTTTCTGGCACTAATGGGAGGATGGGGAGTTTGTCAAGGATTATGTGTTGTGTTGTGCCGGATAATCCTCAACTCAACTCGAAACTTTGGAGGGCTAAGAGTTAGTGATCAACTTTTGGCCCTTTCAATTCCGAAACTTGGAGGGCTAGGAGTCTTGTCCTTCTAGTTCATAGTAAATAGAGGTTTTGATATCAACATTATGCTATCTTCTAGTGCTCGTATCTCTGTGAAGATGATTGGCATGGATGATCTAACTCTGATGGTGAATGTTAAGCTGTTCCTTGTGGTTATATCTTCAGCATGCTTCAATTGCTGGATATCTGGATTTCATGGATGCTTTCCTACCCTATTGAAGCTGTTTCTTAGGATATGGATGGACTCAATTTAAGTAGAGGTTGAAGTCTGAAAATCACTAAAGTGCTCGCTGGATTTTCTCATTTGGGAGCTTTTTGTCTCAGTTTGTTGGGGTGGTCCTACCTTTTCTCCTTGTCCTGGTTTGTGTCTGGAGTCAGTCTTGGGTGTTTGGGGTGTCTTGCTAGCTTGTTGTGTATCCTGGGGTTTGTCTGGGGTTCGGTTTGGTGGTTGGTAGTTTTGGGTCTGTTATGCTTTGGGGTCTTTTTGCTGCTCAGTTTTGTAGATCCACTCCTGGTTTGTGTCTGTCATGGATCCCTCTTTTTCAAGTGTGTAGGTCCTTTTTGGTATCCTAATCCAGCCCCTGTTTTTGGTGCCTCTTCTTGGATTATCTTTTAAATCTATCTCTTTAGTGCCCTACTGTAAAGATTTGGGATTTTGCCATGGATGCTACTTGCTGCTCTTTCCAACTCCAAATTTTGAAGGGCTTAGAGGTTAACTGGTGTGTTTCGCCTGATGACTCTTGCAACTCCAAACTCTGGGAGGGCTAAGAGTTGTATACAGTCTACTCTCTCCGGATTGGAGGTCTGTTTGACTCTCCTTGCTGCTGCTAACAATTGGTCTGCCCTGGTGCTGATGCATCTGTTTTTACATCTGGTCATGGCACTAACTTTGCCATGCCACTCCTCCGAAGTTAAGATGCTGCTCTGCTAATATGCGAATGTAATTCTGGAATGTATGATGATGTTTTGGTCCTCTTTGATGGTCGTGGATCCAACTCTGCCATGGCCGATATATGGAAGTGTGCAATGTTGTTGTTGCTATGCTGCTGGTGCTGCCTGGAAGGGTTCTCCAATGCTGATTATCACTAATGACTTCTTGGAGATAATGCATTGCTGTTGCTTATGGTCTGATGCTGCTAATGATCCTAAATTTTATATTTTGATGCCTCTCAATTGTTTCCGTTAATCGCCATGAAGCTATTTGGTGCAAGCTGTCTTTGGAAAGTAATCCGGCTATTTTTTACCCTATATTGATCAATGATTCAAAAGGAGTCCTATGTGTGAAATACTGGTATCTTTTTTTTTTTTTTTGGGAGTTGGATGATTTCACCTTCTTCTTAGGCTTCATTCAATTTCCTGTTGGATGTATCTTTTTTCTTTTTCCCTCTTCTTTTTGGCCTTCTCTATGATTCAAGTTTTTTCTTGCATCTAGAGTTTTGGCCACTTCGATGTACCCTTTGTCGAGCATTAATAAAATTTTGTTGCCTATAAAAAACAAAAGAGGGGATCCCCAATCCAAAATTATGTTGTAGTTGTTGGTACGGGGTGCCGGTAGAAAAATGGTAACCGGGCGGGAAAGGAGCCAACTTTGAGAGCGCCCTCCGACATTTGTTATTATAATAAAATAATAATAGTAATAACCCATGTTTTCTTCAATGTAGTTTAGGCAATGTGCCTACTTGTTGGATTGTGATATTTTGGCACGATTATGAATATTTGATCTGTTAGTATTTGAATGTTGATAATGTTATGGAGCATACCTTCTACTTGTGGTATTTCATATGGAGTATTTGTTTTTTTTCAAAGAAGAGTGAATATTTTTCATTTTGATATTTTTGAGTTGAAAAGTTCGTGATCAGATATGTGGCAAAAGTGACTAATATCTATCCTATTAGGCCATCCACAGTGGTATAATCAAAAAATGATAATAAAAAGTTGACACATCAGTTTTTGATTATTCACTTAAGAGGTTGTTAAGCTTAACAATGTTGAGTTTCACAATAATCACTTCTAGTTCATAATCAACATAAGGGTCTATTACAATTTCATTCTCTCTCTCTCTCTCTCTCTCTCTCTCTCTCTCTATTTTCCGCCATTCACTTCCCTCCATTTATATTTTTTTTGGGTAAAAATATGTCGATTCTCTCTCTTAATTTTGGGCAAAAATCGCTGAATTTATTCCCTCATATTATGAATTTTTTTGTGGGAAAAAAATAGAAACGGGAAGGAATAGTGAAATACTTTAATTCGACGACGATGGGTTGAATTGTAGATGATTGAGAGATATGAGTTTCACTTTTTGAGGGAAATAAAGAGAAATAATTTGTGAGTGAAGTGAAGAAAATATAGAGTATGCGAAGAATAGAAGAAAAAAAACTAATTGAAACATGCGTGTATATAAATTTTGAAACTAGTTAATTTATATGGTGTGAGGTCTACAAATTTTGATTATTGAAAAAAGTTGCTAATTTTGATTATCCAAAGTCCAAAATTTGAATATTTCTAAGGATGTTACTAAGTTTGATTAAACCATTAATTGTGAGTTATCTTTTGTGTTAACATTGTTAACTTTAAAAACAATTGGTTTTTGATTATACAACTGTGGATAGCCTTAGGGCTGTATGAGAGCCCGTTCCAAAAGGAGAAAAAAATTCATATTTTTTAAGAAGGCAATTTCAAGCTCAAAAATTATAGACTTATTGAAATTTAAAAATATGCAATATGAATCTTTTTTGAAAGATCTCGATGAGATCTTTTATACGATGCAAAAAAAAATTGAAATTTTTTTTTTCATTTACATTATTTTTGAATTTAAAAATGTGAAATAAGCTGTTTATTTTTTAAGAAAGGTTTTTGGAATGGAGCTTGAATCTGTAGTAACTATCTATAAAAATAAAAAATAAAACCTACTCCAGTGTTTTTTGCCGCTGGTAAAAGCGTGTGGTAATGTGTACTACGGTCTGCACTAATGCTCGGCGATTTCCTAATCCTAAATTAATGGGTTGCCCCAAGAGTAGGGCTAAAACTGACGTAACATAATATCCGGTAAGTCCGGAGTCGAATCCACAGAGACGGTGATATGTGCTGACTAAAAACTCGGGCTGTTACTTATTTAAATAGGCTCTTAGGTAGCCACCCTTTGTAGTTTTGATTGAGATTAACTAAACTTACGAAATAATTGAATGTGCTTTTTAAGAAAATTAAAAGGAGGTAAAATCGTAGGGTTCATAGCACTTGTAACTAGTCCGGATTAACCTGCTCTGTTTGGAGTTCTTAAAAACGTTTAATTTTAGATTGAAATAGATACCCAGCAAGATGCGAGACCCTATGGTCGCCGTATACCCATGCGCAGCGAAGAATTAGTTTTGGACCCCCATTCTCCCGTTCACATGGGCTCCGACGATGCCCAGGTTCGTCCGCGGGAAGTATTTTCCAATCTAAAATCGTTTTTTCATTGTTTGATAAAAGAAGCAGTGCCCGAACTAGTCACGGTGTGCTAATCACCCCGCGACCCTACCTGTACGACTACTCACTCATTATTAAACAAGAAGCAAGAAGCAAAAGAAACCCTAAATTGAAACATACTTATATTACGCGATACAGAAAATAAATAAGAGATCCAAACCAAACAAAAACAGATAAACAACTTTTATTAAGAACAAAAATTAAAACGAGTTATCAGAATGTGAGTAATTAAACAAAACATCAAAAACTTGAAGAAACAAAATACTTAACAATATGCCGCAGCCCCGTCCCTAACTTGTTTTCGTTTCCACGGACAGAAGAAGTCCACAGCAGCAGCCTTTTCTTTTTCCACGCCAGGACCCCGTCCTTCCAGCAGTAGGTTAAATCACTTATATAGGTATTGAAAACTTCAATCACACAAAACCCCTTTGAACTTCATGAAATAACAAATGAACCATTCAATTTTGAATCATTTTGGATTTGAACCTCAAACTTCTTTAAAATCTTCTTTTCATCCAAAGTCTCAGACAACGGGCTCGAGCAACCTATAAATGATAGGCGCATGGAATTCATGAATTTAAGCGCCTAAGTAGGGAAATTAGCGCGTTAGACGTGCATTTAATTCTCATTTTTCCATTTAATGCGTGCACGAGGTTGGATTTTGTGTTTGTGCCTAATTTGTAGGAAATTGAGATGTTTTGGCGCTAATGAGAAGTACCCGGTAGGCCGTGATAGAGCTTGTGAGCGAGAAGGCTGTGGAGACTAAGTGTTGGAGTGAAATTGACGAGGAAATCACCGTAGTCATTCGCGAGCGCTACAAGAAAGTGGTATAGCACTCAGAAGTGGATAGCAAAGTCCTCGAGGAGATCAGAGAGTTTGCGAGCGCTATACCCAAAAGGTATAGCGCTACCTAAAAGCTAAGAGGGTCAACGGCCAACGTCAGCAGTCAACGTCGTACACGTCATAAGCCATTCGCGAGCGCTACACCAATTTAGGTGTAGCGCTACCGAGGGGATTAATGGACATTCAAACGGTGTCGTTTTGGGTCATTTAGGGTCCGATTACGATTTAATTTAGGATTTTAATTGTTTTATTAAAGGGATTACTTTTTAAAAACCCCTTTTAAAAACTCAAGATTAGGGTTACACGTTAGAGAGTTTTTTTTTTTACGTTCGTTTAACTTTTGGCTGCTGTTTTCTAAGTTCTTTATTGCAGATTCAAGTTTTACTCTCAGTTCTTCAAGATTTCCGGTTGTTAATTCTTGTTCCTCTTCGGTTTTCGAATCCATTGCTCTTCCGTAAGTCTGTGGAATCGTGTTTTTATTTCTATTTCGATTGTTCGAAGCATGTTTAGATCTAGGGTTTTAATTATTACTGCGTTTAATAGAATCATGAGTGAGTAGTTCTGTAGAGTGCGGCCACAGGGCAAAGGCGTCTCGTAGCTAGTTTAATCAATGTTTTACCTCGGGGTCGAATTAATTTAATCTTTAAGCAGTTTTAGAAGACGAAACTCTTCTAACAAACAAAACCCAGGCATCGCCGGAATTCGATTGCGCACGGATACTGGTGACAGGTGGTGCGCATTTGTTAGGGATCCTTTTTCCTATTCTAAAATCAACAAAGTGAATAATTGTGGCTCGAGTAAATATTGGTTAGGCTAGTTGCGGACGCTGAGTTCCCACGGCTGTACTCTCCTTTTTAAATCTTTATTTCATTAATTTAGTTGGGTAATTTAGTTAGTTAATCAAACTCTTTGAACAAAGGGTGGCTACCTAAGAGCCAGGATAAAATAGAATTCAACACTTTTGAGTCAGCACCGTCTGTCCGTTTCTGTGGTTCGACTCCGGTACTTCCGGATTTTGTGCTACACTGGTCGAGAGTCCTACGCTTGGGACGCGTCTTTATTTTAATACACCCGACTGATCAAACAATAAACATAAAAATAAATAATAAAAATCAGTTAACAAATATAAAAGACTAATAAATGTATATTGGAGGGCCAAAATATGTATATTTTGGCACTTATCAACTAACAACCAAAATCACTGGGAAACGAAGCTCTGGTAGAAGTATAACTCTACCCTAGTGGCCAAAAGCGCTGGGAGACAAAGTGCTGGCACGGTAAAGGTATACCAGCACTAGTAAAAAGCATTGGTACAGTGCTATACACTGGCGGTTGTCTACTAGTGCTTTACCTAAACGTTGGTATAGGTCATGTAGGTCAGTAGCAACTTTGCTGTTCATTCAGCAGCGCTTTTGGCCTCTGGTACATACCGATTTTCTTGTAGTGTTCGAGACCTACTAACAGCACATATTAATTATGTGCGCATATTTTGTGTACAGATCACGGTGTGGAACCCACTACGGGTCTTACGCAAATGATTTGAACCGTTCATTAAATACAATGCATTTTTTTGAGGGTTTCTGCGAAAAAAACAACTCAATCCGATACCTATAGGTGCTCGATCCAATCATTTAACTTTTAATTACTTTGAAATCTGAATCAATTATCTTCATTGAAATAGTCTATCTATTTACAAGTGCTGTTAAAGGTTGTAGCGCCTTTTTCTTTTAAGTATTTTCCCTCAAGGAAATTAGCCTCTTCAATTTTGTGTTCTTCTCCTTTCTATTTTCTCATTTATTGCCTGGATGGGTGTCATGCGTCAACTAAGTAAATCTCTATAGATTAGAGATGCAAGTTTTCCGAGTGTTACAAAAATTAAAAATTACAGTGGGAGCACGTGCTCTCACTGGATGTATGGGGTCCCTTTAAACCTATAGTACGAGTATTTTTGGGCCGAATTGCCGTAAATGAAATATTGTGACCAAAATGACATTTCAAGCACATTAATTTCATTACATTCACTTTTTTAGGCACTCTTGTCGGCACACAGACACAGTAGCAGTCAAGTCAAAGGCAAATCTTGTGGTAATGACATGAAAGCAACGTTTTTCTTGAAGGAGTCTTTCCTTTCCAGGAAGGAGGAAAGCTTGGACAATGTTTAAAGACACTGATAGGGTTAGCGTGGATTCATTTATTTTAAGAGATATTGTTTTCCAAGAAGAAGAACATTCTGTAGAAGGTTAATTATGTCGTAGTTGGCGGTACCGGTGCCGGTAGAAATATGGCTACAGGGCGGGGAACGAGTCAACTTTGAAGGCGCCTTCCCGCATTTGTTATTACTAGCCCTTTTTTTTTTTAAATTTAAAAACTGCACGTAGTTTTGTAATAGAGTTTCCACAATTCATTGGAAAATAAGGCTTCTTGTTCGAGAACGGTTTATTATAGGAAAAGTTAATTATAGATTAACACTTCATATTAATTAGATTTGACCTTAGAAAAGTTATGCAATGACACTCATTTTGTTTGGTTCTTCTCTCAAAAATGTTCTTTCCAAATTTTTTGATTATTTCGTCATCCGTGTTTTTCGTCATTAATAATTTTTTATCAAGTCTTTTTTCTTTTTCTTTTTTTGATGTATATAGCACTTTAAAAAATTCACTAAAGACGAAAAATACACAAATTTATAAAAATATTTATCCAAAAAATTTATTTCAAAATTGACAACCAAATAAAACCAGTATTTCATATTGTTCAAGAAAAATGGCCATTCCCAGCATTTTAATTAATGCCGGAAAAGCCACTATTACCG
This sequence comes from Rhododendron ovatum, assembly GCA_019656835.1. Lineage (NCBI taxonomy): Eukaryota > Viridiplantae > Streptophyta > Magnoliopsida > Ericales > Ericaceae > Rhododendron > Rhododendron ovatum. Next base: position 4,429,433 of record CM033795.1, read on the forward strand.
GCATTTCAAGAAATGCCGGAAAAAAATAATTATTTTCGGCGTTTGTTCAAAAAAATGCCGGCAAAAGTCAAGTTTTCCGCCAAAATAAGTACCGCCAAACTATTACCGGCATTTGTTGAAAAAAATGCCTGAAAAAATCAATATATAATATAAATATTTTTCATTGTGCATTGTAACCCAATATGGTGGCTAGCCTAGTTGGTAGCTACACGCGCCCGCGAGGCAAAGGTCACGAGTTCGAATCTTGGGGCATGCAAATTCTTCACAAAATTTGCTTGACATGCGGGCGACACGCAAGCTCCACGTGGGTGACACATGGGCGACACGCAAGCTCCATGTAGGCGACACGCAAGCGCCCACGTGGCATTTTTGTCTTATATGGTACAATTTTTCCCGGCATTTGTACAAATGTCGCAAATGAGTCCATCTATTCCCGGCATTTATAAAGACCTTTCCCGGCATTTGTACCATTACCGACACACTCCTAGACGGCATTTGTTATAAATGCCGGTAATACTTGACAAATGCCGGTAATACTCTTTATCGGCATTTTTTGAACTTTTAGCAGCATTTATAAAATGCCGTGAAAAGCAAAATTTCTTGTAGCTGATCTAATGTATTTTTTTATTCTCCCCACAAAAAGTGCTTACAGTCCGACTATGGGTGCGCCATTTGGTGTACACTAAATATACACCGGATTAATTGTATGGTAATCGTTTTGGGATTTCACACAAACGCTAGGAGTCGCTAAATCTGTTTAAAATATTTTTTTAAGAATCCTTGTAAAAAATCAGCTCAGTCAGAATTGAAGAAAAAATTGATCAAGCCCTTATAAATATTCGAATGAGCTGATATTTTAACGATCATGCATATAGATCTGTATTTTTCCTCAAACTTTCAATTCATTTAATTGACTTTATGACTTCTCCCTCTAGTGACTATGTCATTTTTGGCAATCGATTAAGAATCTCTCTCTTCTTTTTCTTTCGTTTGACTTGTCTTATATTGGGTATGAGACTGTGACTCTTCTGCCAATTTCCTTGTGCTACGATAAAAGATAGTATAGAAAACATATTTTAATTTTGTGTATGATTATGGACAAATAATGTCATTCCGTGGCTTCCTTTTCCCCATCCTAGATAAGTTTACATATAGGAAACCTGTGTATATATAACATTTTGGACAATTTATTTATTTATTTTTTGCATAACAACTCGGTTTCTTGCCAAATGGATTATCCAACGACAGCTGCAAACCCATTTGTTGGATACCCCTGTGGGAGTCGGATTTTTCTACGTATAACCTGAGCGCCAAGTCCAATAAATACGACCAGCCATGCATTGTTAATCTCTTAATTAGTTGCATGCACGAGCTTAGTCAAACAAGCCTAATATTTAATTTCCACAATTCAAATGAGCACGAGGGAGAAAACTTGGAGTGAAAACGTAAGTAAACAACATTGACCCGTTCTTAGGCCAAAAAGTGAATTTTTTTTTTTGTGCTAAAAAGTGGTTATTTCTCAAAATACGTAGGTAAAAATAAAAAAAATTATCTTTCCAATTCCTCTAGTTAAGACAAATCAATAACCCATAAAAATTTGACAAAAAATTAACAAATGACAAAAAAATTCAAATAAGGACAGTTTTCAAATTTAAGTTAAGTTAATAAAAACACAGCCTTAGTTACAAGTATATAATTAACTTTTCTTTGCTGATTAAAAAAAAAAATCTAATCAACCGTTGAAATACAATGTACCTGGCCAAGAAAAGGGTAGTCTTGGCCTATAACCGCAAGCAATCTTTATTATATAATTTTTTTTAGAATAGGAGGACATCCAAACTCTATAAATAGCAAGTACGAGAGCTCTTCTGTCTATCCAACCAACTAGAGAGAGAAAGCAAGGACTAAAAGAGTGTTCTTTCTTGTTTAGTCGAGCTCCCCCTTCTCTTAACCGTTCATAGCCTCCAAAGCAACCCACTAGGAAAATGGAAATATACTCTAGCCCAACTCTTACATTGACCCATGGCCAAGTACCTGAGGGCACTCCACGCCGCTCTGCCAATTTTCATCCGAGTGTTTGGGGAGATTATTTCCTTGCCTACGCTTCTGTCGCCATGGTAAAATTGTCTCAGATTGTTTTGAATCATATGTAGAATACTTAAATTACTGCTGTACAGCCTTCCAATATGACATAAATGCACTTTTTTTTTATATATTAATCTCAGTTTAGGATATATAGTGAAAAACAAGCATAAAAATATTCTTATTTGATTGAGTTACGTAGTAATATATATAATTTCACTATCTTCGTTTCCATCATATATACTTTCGTCATTCTCTTCACAAAGCCAAGATTGTTATGGATATTTGATTTCGTGGTTACAAATGTTTCGATAATATTTTGGTGACAAGTACTGTTGTTTGAACACTATATAGTTCACAGACGTAATTAGACTAGTTCCAAATGAGCATATTTATCATTGTTTTCATAGGAACCGGATGTTAAAACAGAGGAAAGAATTGAGCAGCTCAAAGAAAAAGTCAGAGAGATGATAGTGGCAAGTGCTGATAAACCTTCAGAGAAGTTGAGCTTGATTGATGCAATTCAACGCCTAGGCGTAGGATACCATTTCGAAACAGAGATTGAGACAACATTACAGCAAATATATGATACCTATAATGAAATGGCCTATGATGAAGATCTTTACACTGTGGCTCTCTCATTTCGAGTGCTTAGACAGCAAGGACATCCTGTCTCCTGTGGTAATTCTCTTTTACTTACTACCCATATTTATTTGGTTACATTGCCGATGTTTGTAGTACGCATATTTTGATCGAAATCTGTTATTGTTAGCGAAAAGATATATAAACCAAGTTGAATTCATACTTCACAACTTCAACATAAATCCAACAACAAATTCTTTGAAATTGGTTCGATTATTACCTCTAATTGGATCACTACCATTTGCCCCCTTCAAACTCTAACAAATTTTACCTTGTTCACTGCAAACTTATAGTAAAAGGTTTAGTTAGACCCTTATGGGTTTCGAGTAATTTTTGGAACAATTTTATCATTTGGCCATTCCAACTTTGAAAATTTACCGTGCCTTCTCCTTGTTCAGGTTATTGTGTCTTGTCACTTGTTATTATAAAATATAAGAATGTGTTATGTACTTTTCTCGCCTCATTGATCATGTGTCGAATTGTTTATGTAGATGTGTTTAACAAATTCAAGGACAATAAAGGAAAATTTCAAGAATATGTAAAAGGTGATGTGCGAGGATTGGTAAGCTTATATGAAGCTACACATTTGAGGGTTCATGGAGAAGATATATTAGACGAAGCACTGGATTTTACAACCACACACCTCAACTCCGCGGTACCCAACTTAAAGAATGCTATTGCAGCACAAGTAGTTCATGCTCTAAATCAGCCAATTCACAAGGGCTTGACAAGACTCGAGGCACGACATTACATCCTCTTCTATGAACAAGAGGATTCCCACAACAAAACTCTATTGGATTTTGCGAAACTGGATTTCAACCGCTTGCAAAAGTTGCATCAGAAAGAGCTAAGCGAAATCACTAGGTGATTTTCTTCATCATTCAAGTTGAATTGTAGTGATTTAACAAGTCTGAGATGTTGATCTTGTTTCATGGCACTTACTTTTTTTGTTATGGTTTTTCAGGTGGTGGAAGGATTTAGACTTTGCAAGAAAATTGCCATTTGCAAGAGACAGAGTGGTGGAGTGTTACTTTTGGATACTGGGAGTGTACTTTGAACCCCAATATTTTCTTGCTAGGAGAATTCTAACCAAAGTGATTGCCTTGACTTCAATCATTGATGACATTTATGATGTCTATGGTACCTTGGAAGAACTTGTGCTCTTCACTGATGCAATTGAAAGGTTAAATTCTACTGATTTTAGATTTGATTTGAGTCCCTAAATATCAAAATAACTTCCATTGTTCAAGACGTGGATTTGAAATGGAATTCACAGCGTTATAAATGAAAAAGGAAATTGAAAGAAATATAATTAGCATCACAATGACACTAATGGAAGGTTAGTATGTTGTTTAAGTTAATGTTGATGGATTTTCAGGTGGGAAAATAGTGCCTTGGATCAACTACCAGAGTACATGAAATTGTGTTATCAAGCACTGTTGGATGTTTACAACATGATTGATGAAGAAATGACCAAGGAAGGAAGGTCATATCGTGTCAATTACGCAAAATCTGCAGTAAGTCTCAACCCAAGTTACATTTTGTTAGTGGAAAACAAAAAATGAAATTAATACTAATTTTTTTTAACATTTTCAGATGAATAAGTTAGTTAGAGCATACTTTGAGGAAGCCAAATGGTGTCACGAGGGCTATGTTCCGAGTATAGAAGAGTATATGAGAGTTGCCCTTGTAACCGGTGCTTACAAAATGCTTGCAACAACTTCTCTTGTTGGCATGGGGGATTTGGTGACCGAAGAGGGTTTCAAATGGGTGTCGAGTGATCCTCTAATTCTTGAAGCTGCATCCGTGATTTGTAGACTCATGGACGATATGGTTGGCCACAAGGTAAGGACTGATAAGAAAATATGGTCTAAATTAGAACACGCACGGATGAATCCAAATTCCAATATTATGTTGCAAAATCATGTGGTTAGGGCTTGCAAACTTTGAATATTTTGACTACCTTGCACATTGCTAATGCTATAGGATTTTTAATTTCATTGAGAGTGCGTTCACCCCTCATGTCCTTTCTCCCCAATGAATTATCAGCCACGCAAGCAATCATAATTTGACCTTATCATTTTTGGTGTTGCAATTGCAGCATGAGCAAGAGAGAGGCCACGTAGCCTCGGCAGTTGAATGCTACATGAAACAACATGGTGTTGCAGAAGAAGAGGTTTATGTTGAATTTAAACACAGAGTTACAAATGCATGGAAAGACATGAACTCAGAGTGCCTTCGCCCTACTGCGGTCCCGATGCCTCTCCTCGCACGAGTTCTCAATCTTGCACGGGTGATCAATCTTATATACACAGGTGAAGATGGGTACACCAACTCTGGAAAAAGGCTGAAGGAGTGCGTAACGTCCGTGCTTATCAATTCTGTTCCGATCAATTAGCAAACAGTTATCTTAATCGTAACCAATTTATTCATAAGTGCCGTTAAATGTTTTATTTTTTATTTCCAAAGTATTTTCCCCTTCAATCGCCGGAATGAGTGTGAACTTGGCTCAGATGTGTTCCAGCCGGGGTAAAGAATAAAGATGTCTCTCTGATATCCATGTCCATTGTACCATTGTAATATTGGGCCCTTTTATTAAGGAAATTCGGTTTTATATACCTACGTATGATTGTGAACCTTATAGTACAATGATCCTTGGAAAAAAAAATAAAGTAAAACTGTGCATTTTGATTTTCGAATGAACTTTTGAAAACAAACAATCAGGCATAATAATCAATCTTGTTAGTGTGAAGATCTATAATACGTTTTCAATGAATTGAACAAACAAAATAAGTCCACAGCTAAGAGCATTCAAAAGCAGCCGATCAAAAAAATGAAAAAGAGCATTCAAATGCAGTTGTCGTGAATTAGAGTTCATAGACAGTGAGGAGAATAATGATTCAACAAACTTAGGAGCTGGGCATTTACGCTAAACTCTTTGCTCTCTGTGTGTGTGTCTGTGTGACGTTTGAGTTTTGTAATTGTCATTGGGACATTATATCAAATAAATAGTAGGCAAATCACATGGAAGCGCTCTAATTTAAGTTTGCACAAAGGATATGTTGCCTTTATAAAAAAAGTAGTCGAAAAACATAAACAATTAATTACCAATGGTGAAGTTCAACCGAAACTCACCTTTCTACCTTATGGCCTATGTGCGCGTGAGAGAGAGAGGGTGAGGGAGGGCGAGAGAGAGAACCAAGGAGAGTTTGATTTGCAATGGCCTTGTGGTTCGTTATGCCGTCTGGTTATTTGGGAGGTGTGGATGGTTTTCGTGAAGGTCGCGTCGTTCGCGTGGAGAAACGTGGACCTGGGTGGCTTTGTGGGGGAAAATGGGGCAAGGGTAGTTTCGGAATGGAAAAAGTCGACAAACAACTGAGACCTTTATAAGGAATGTAGATGTAGATAATAATAATAATAGTAATAACCTATGTGTTTTTCAATGTTTTTTTTTAACAGCAAAAAAGATTTTATTAATTTTTGAAAAAGAATTACAAAGATTAAAGGTATCCAAGCAAATATATCAAACCAGAGGAAGGACCAACCACAAGAAGGCAAGACCTAACTCCGACAATCACATGCCGTGAGGACCCAAAAGGGAAAGAAGAACAACCTGAGGCTGGCAAGAAACCAACCAAGAATTCACAAATAACTTCCTCATCTTTAACCTCGTAATCAATGCCCATGATTTTATCTAAAGACCACATCGCCTAGTCTCGTTAAGATGAATCGGATTAATTCCTTCACAAGAAAGAGGATAAAGCAGCAGCTGCAATGACAGATCTGAACACAACACATTTTTGCTTCTTTCTTTCACCCCTCTTCTTGCGATATGGAAAGCCCATCAAATCACCTATCGACTTCTGCTTCCATTTTCCTTTCCCTGTATTCTTAGCATCCTCAGTTGGGTTTGAATTCCACAAATAACTCGATACCATCGGTATCCTGGTGATTTAAAAAACCCACTTCTGAGAAATTCCAAAAACCTTTATCAAACTCCACCGCATCCGAATCTGGACCATCAACCACTTCATTTACATTTTTTTCCTCTCCATTCCTGACTGTCCCAGTAACAAGGTTTGACGCATGATCATCCAGCTCGTCATCTGCCTGATTCCTCTACTGAAGCATACACAGTGTTGGATTGTTTTTTTCCATGTAGTTTAGGCAATGTGCGTACAATTATTGAATTGTGATATTTTGGCACGACTATGAATAATGTTGACAATGGTATGAAACATACCTTCTACCTGTGGTATTTCATATGGAGTATTTGTCTTTCCAATGAAGAATGAATTGTTTTGCATTTTGATATTTTGAGTTCTTAGAAAAGTTAGTGATTAGATAATATCTATTCTATTAGGGCTACATAAATCTGTACGTAGTAACCATGTATAAAAAAAATAAAAATTGAACCTACACCAGCATTTTTTTGGCGCTGGAAAAAGTGTGGTAATGCGTACTGGGGTCTAGACCAATGGCCAAAAGCACTGGGAAAGAAGTACCAGTAAAAGTAACTTTACACGAGCGGCCAAAATTGCGGGAAACGAAGCGCATGACACAACTAAAGGTATACCAGCGCTTGCAAAAAGCGTTGGTAATGTGCTACACTAGCGGTTGTCTACCAAGGCTTTACCCAAGCGCTAGTATAGGTCATGTAGGTCTATAGAAGTGCTCTGCAGTTCATTCAGCACCCATTTTGGCCGCTGATACATATCAATTTTCTTGTAGTACTATTCGAGAGCTGCTAACTGGGCATATTATGTGCACAAATCACGGTGTAGGGCCCATTATGGGTCTCACACAAACTATCCGAGCCATTCATTAAATCTAATACATTTTTTTCTAGGGTCTCTATGAAAAAATCAACACGATTGAATACCTATAAGTATTCCATCCGATCATTTAACTTTTCATTATCCTGAAATCTGAATCAATTATCTTCATTGAAGTAGTCTGCCTGTTAAAGGTTGTAGCGGCTTTTTCTTTTAAGTATTTTCCCTCAAGGAAATTAGCCTCTTCAATTTTGTATTCTTCTCCTTTTTATTTTCTCATTTATTGCCTCAATGGGTGTCAACTAAGTAAATATCTACTTATTAGAGATGCAATTTTTTTTGAGTTTTTTTTTTTTTTTAAAAATTACACGGAAGCATGTGCCCTCACTGAACGTATGGGGTCCCTTTAAAGTTTAAACCCACATTATGAGTCTTTGGGCCGGGCCGAATTGCCGTAATTGAAATATTGTGATCAAAATGACATTTGAAGCATATTAATTTCATTACATTAACGTTTTTAGGCACTCTCGTCGGCACACAGACACAGTAGCAGTACTCAAGTCAAAGGCAAATCTCGTGGAAATGACATGAGAGCGACGTTTTTCTTTAAGGAGTCTTTCCTTCACAGGAAGGAAGAAAGGTTGGAGAAGGTTTGAACGACACTGATAGGGTTAGCGTGGATTAGGAGTTTTTTTTTTTTTTTTTTCCGAGAAGAGAAATCTGTATGAGGATTAGGGGTAATTTCCACCAGTCCAGACCGACTAAGCTTTCTTTTCAGTTTATTATTGAAAAGATTGAAGCTAAGCTTGCTGGTTGGAAGAGCAAACATCTCTCCTTTGCTGGTAGAGTCTCTTTGATCAAATCGGTCATTGAAACTATACCTTCTCATATCATGCATTGTAACCTTCTTCCCGTTTCGGTGTCTAATAAAATTGACCAATTAAGTAGGAATTTTCTTTGGGGCTCTTCTTCTGACCATAAGAAAATTCATGCTATCAATTGGGATACTGTCACTCGTCCTAAGGCTTTAGGTGGTCTTGGGTTGAGGAAAACCAGGAATAATAATATGGTTGCTATGGCTAAGCTTAATTGGAAACTTTCTAAACGTGTGGACCTTCTGTGGGTCCGTATCTTAAAGGGCCGTTATCGTTCCACGTCTGTGCGTAGTTCCAATCCCTCCACCACCTGGAGGGGTATCAAAGCGGGAAATAATCTTTTCAAAGAAGGTACCCGGGTCCGTTTGGGTAATGGGTCCTCCACTTCTTTTTGGATGGACAACTGGACTGGGACTGGCCCCCTCCGTTCTAAAATTCTTGGACCTCTTCAGCAGCAAGAGAGTTCTCTTAAGGTTAAAGAATGTTGGTCTAATCACTCCTGGAACCTCCAAGCCATCTCCTTTGTCCTTTATGAGGAGATTCTTTCTAGCATTCACGTTGTTCCATTCCAATGGTTCAACCCATCTCCAGATTGTACCATTTGGAACCTCTCAACCAATGGTGAGTTCAATTGCAAATCGGCCCACTCTCTCATTCCCTCTAAGAATGTCAATTCCCATCTCTCGTGGGATTGGATTTGGCGTCTCCCTTGTTCCTACCGCATCCAACACTTTGTTTGGCTTGCTGCTCATGACCGTCTCTTAACCCGTAAGAATTTGTTCCTTCGCAATATCACTCCCTCCCCTTTCTGTGAATGGTGTCCAGATATTCCGGAGTCCACATACCATGTCCTTTGTGATTGCCCTCGTGCCTCTAATATTTGGAGCGCCCTTCAGTTTTCTTTGGTGGATTCTCAAGCGCTTCCATTTGATTGGATTCGTGTGAACTCAAAATCTGTTAATACCCACAGTTCTGGTGTCCCTAAGAATATTATCTTCTTGTTTGCTATTTGGCATATTTGGTTGGATCGCAATCGCCGTCTTTTTGATACTAACCCAAATTCCAACTCGAGCACCATCGACCCAACAAAAATTTCAGTTACTATCTTGAACAAATCCTTGGAGTGGTTCTTTCTTGTTTTCCAAGAGAGGAACTCTCATAGGAAGGATATACAGGTAGGATGGGTTCCACCGAGAATGGGTTTTTCCAAGTTGAATACGGATGGTGCGTATAACTGTGCGACGGGCTCGGCCTCCACTGGGGGGATTTTGCGTGATCATTATGGTATTTGGATAGGTGGATTCCACAGGAACATTATCACGGACTCCAACGTAAAGGCAGAATTATGGGCCTTAAGAGATGGTTTGAGTTTGACAAAGGATAAAAATATCAGAAAGCTGGAAATTGAAGTAGATTCCATGATTGTGTTAAACTTGATTCATGCCACTAACATGATGAATCACCCGCTTGGCAATTTGATATTTGATTGTAGGTTGCTGATGCAAGGGTTTGAGGAAGTTTCTATCACGCATATCTATCGCGAAGCTAATCAGTGTGCAGATGCGTTGGCAAATGATGCTCCGGTCTCGGTGGGAGATTTATATATCTACCCGGTTATTCCTATTTGTATTTCTAGTTTCCTTTATGCGGATTTGATTGGAGTCTCGTACCCTAGAATTGTAAACTCTTAATTATGTTTTCTTGTTTTAATGAATCGTCTAGTTACCAAAAAAAAAAGTATATATGCTTGTCCACATGTCTAAACCAAATAGCCTGTCTCATTTAATTAGTTGACCAAGACTATTACATTTCTTAAGAGATTAGGAGTTTGGATCTCTCCATCGCGTGTGCGTGTTCTTCCCTTTATACTTGGTGAGATTATTTGTCCCCACATAATGGAGCTTCGTAGTTGGGTTTGGCTTATATTGATTGTGGAATTATTTGAGATTGTTTTTCTCTATAAGGGGAGCTAGTAATTGGGTTAGGCTTATATATGCACTAGCGCATGCTCGTGCCTAAAAGCACGGCTCGAACATCGGTACTCAATTCTATTTTGAGTGTTTATAAGAAAGGTGTGAGCACAAAATGAAGAAAAGTAACTTGGTGTCAACAAACTACGGCTAGCTCAGTTAGCTAGAACTTTGCATCTCAATAAGAGATTCGGAATTCGAATTTTCCCACATGCATGTGTGTTATTTTCTTTGTATGTACCTGTTTGAATTATTTCTCCCTCTAATGGAGTCAGTAGTTGGGTTGCACTTATAATAATTGTGGAAATATTTTTAATTTCACGTATTTTTTATACTTGTATTCTCCTACGTACCACTTGAAAAGATATAAAAAAAAATGGGTCAAAAAGTCTGTGTATGTGAAATGGCAATACAAATTCGAAAGATTTGAAAGAAACTTTTTATATTTCAAAGTTACAGAAAAAAATTCTGACAAACAAAAGGAGAACGATTAGAATGGATTATCTTGTATTCCGAATGATTTGAGACATCAAAATAGATATATAGCCGAATTATTTGGCGCCAAATATATGAATAACATTTCAGCAAACAAAAGTGAATACTCATGTATTGGATTAGCTTAAATCTCCCTTACTTTCATTATAATATGAAGTATGAATCATATCTTAACCTATTTTGCTACATTCTTAAATTTGGTTGGTTCTAAAAAGTTCAGCCACAACCTAAGGATGCAACTAATATAGGCTCCAGTTTCATGTAGATGATGATTGTGGAATTGTTTCCAGTTTCATGTAGGCTCCGTTTGTTTCGGTGTAAGTAAAATATTTTTCATGTAAAATGTTTTTTTTTAAAAAACAAATTTCAAACTTTTATTTTCTGGTGCTTGGTTGGCACTTGAAAATATTTTTAAAAATTGACAAAATAGTGTAGAGAGGGAGAGGGGGGCTTAAACGGTGGAGAGATCTGAAAATATTAGAATTTAACTTGGGTTAAGACTGACAAATGAGAAAACTGAGCAGTGAGAATTGCAGTGGAGGGCAGCGGGTTCATTTCAAAAAATAACCTATGGAAGATTTAAGAGTAAGTCATTTTCATCCAATTAATGAAAAAAAAAATTTACATTTAAAATGTTTTCCTCATTTTTTATACAACCGAACACTGAAAAATAGGTAAAATATTTTACAGGAAAACATTTTACGCCCAAAGTAATTCTTACGCTTGAGAGAAAAAAAAAAAAAAAAAGCTGTTTAGATGCAGGTTTACAAAGGTCGTGTAATGTGCACGGGAAAAAAGTGGTAACTCAAGGGAACAAGTAATCAGAGAACCAATAAGGCTCTATATTTGTCTTGCACAACAGAGTAAAGAAAAAAGAAAATAACAATTAATGGTTTGAATAGTCTTTGCAGCCATTAATTAATTTGAAGAGACCAGGTCATAAATATTCAACCAAGGGGTGCTGCGAACTACGGAGGCCAGGTTGAATTAATTAATTAATACTAGTAGCTAGCTTTAATACCCACGAGTTTAGACCGTGCGTGCGTTGCGTGCTTCAGAACTTTAATTCCTCTAGGCCAAAAAGAAACATGTTGTAAAATTTGGCATCTTCTTTGTAGAAAATATCACGTCGTTGAATTGTTCAGAATCAGAAAGCTAATAATTTCCACCATTCAATTAAAGAATCAGAAAGCTAATAATTTTCGCAATTCAAAGGCGTACGTGCATGCATGAAGGAGTTATTTGAAATGAAAACCTAAGCAAACAACGCTGTGTTAGAAAAGAGAATTAACAAGAAATTTGCTTTCATAGATGTGTATTAAAACATAGGCCTAACATGCCTTTTATATAGGCTAGAAGATTTGATGGCTAAGAAACATAACCAACTTAGGAGAACTTAAATAATAACGAAACATAGGCTAACTAGAAAACATGAATAATAGTCTAAACTAAACACGAAACACAGCAATTATTCATGTTTTCTAGTTGGCTAAAAAAAAAAAAAAAAGACTTGATGGCTAAAAAACATAAACAAATTAGGAAAACATAAATAATGAGGAACATATATAGGCTAACTATGAAACATGAATAATAGTTTAAACTAAACAGGGAACACAAAAATCAACCTTAGAAAACATGGTAACATACTAATATTTTCTAATATTTTATTCTAAAAGAATTGAACGTACATACTTATTTCAAAATATGTTGGAGTAATTAGCTTTTCTTCTCTGATAAAAAATTAATAATATATAGTTTTTTTTTTTCAAACAAAAATAGTAGTACGTCGTAAATTGTTCAAGTTCTAAGTGGTTGGATGACTCCACCTTGTTTGTGGATCCATTCAACTTAGTGTTGGATGTATCATTTTCCTTTTTCTCTTTCTTTTGGCTCTCTTTATATTTCAAGTTTTTCTCTTGATCAAGATAGAGTTTGGCTGCCTCAATGTAGCCTTTGTCGAGTTCTAATAAAATCTTGCTGCCTAAAAAAAAAATGTCCCTTGCAAGGAAAATGGTATTCTTCTAGATACACAGATTACTAAACGAAACCTATATTTGCAAGCAATCTCAATTCAAAAACACATGCATGTAGACCTACTTTTCGAATGATGGCTCCTTATGCCTGATTCCTCAAATGGGTAGAATCCATTCTCGATCATAATTTATGTCCAACACTTTCAGAATGCATAATAAGGATTCGGAATATAATCTGCACCAAAACCCCACTTAAAAAAGTACCTAGAAAAACACTTGAGATTCAGAATACACAAGACTATAAAGCTACAACACACACCGCCTTCAAATTGCTTTGGATTCGTGACATTTTGTACAAAAATTCATGATGTTTTTTTTTATAGGCAAAAAAAGTTTTATTAAGAAAACTTGACAAATGGTACATCAAGTTGAGGGAATGGAAGGAGAATCCAACCAAAATTAGATGGAAAAAAAAACAGTGGACCGAGGTCCAAACACCTTAGGGGCTTAAGCCCGAACATCTAAAGGCCTTAAAATGCCCTCAACTGATATAATAAACCCAGCCCAAGAACCAAAACCAAATCCTAATCCAAGCAACTCTAATCACTGCCACCACAAAAAATAGAGCAGCCGCCATCACACCACCAGCAGTAGCAGCAACAAACACGCGCGCGCACAGCTAGCTTAACAAAATATCAGAACACCACCCCACACACCACCTCCTACACCCCATGCCCGGCCATTAGAAAGCAGATTAGGACCTCTGCCGAACCCAGGACTCATTCGTTTGGTGCTTATTCCTTTGGAGAGGAGCGAAAGGATTGTCTCTCAGTATAAGTTCCAGATCCTTAGCTTCCTGTTCAATCATCTTTTTAATTCTCAATATACCAGCGTCATCATACTTAATGCCCAACTTAGTGCTTGCTATGATAGTTTCCTGAAGTTCTTCTGCAATGCTGCACTGCTCCTGGTATGGTGTATCAGCTATATAACCGGAGACTTCATGAGACGGGACTGAAGTTCCACTCACCTCAATTGAAACCAAATCTTCACCGGAAGGCGGGCTCCTATTTTTACCATTGACCTCCCTAGGCTGAAAAACCCACCATTAAATTAATCCCTGCAAATATTGTTTCCAGAATCAAAGACTATGGGTTCATTCCACAGTCTTTCTTACCTTCATTAATCGGCTTCATTGGGTCAGTTACCATTGGAGCAATATGACTCAATATCTTTTCCCCTTGGGATTTAACTCCCGTAACCTCATGGAAAAAAGAGGAAGGCCCATTGAATCCTCCACAATAGAATCCAAACCATGAGTTGAAATAGAATTGATATCATTTGATTGACTCTCTAAATTCACATCCTTAGCTACAACTCCCAAAGCTTCGTCGGAGATGGAAAAATTCATGACGTTTTGTATAAGGTTCATAACATTTCTATATATTCTCATAACATTTGTATAGAAATTGAGAATATTTGTTGAAAAATTCATAAATATTTATCTAATTCTTTACAAAATTTTCTTTTGCCGATCATTTTTTTTGTATGTTATGAATTCAAAACAAATGTTACAATTTTATATCCAAATATTATGAATTGCTATGCAGAAGACATGAATTAAAAATAGAAAGGTTCTGCTAACAATTGCCCACGTGCACAAGTTAAGGTGCAATAAATTTAAGATATATTCCAACATTTAATGTCATTTTCTAAAACAAAGTCAACAACAATTAATTTTCCTTTTCCCTCCACTTCATTTTCTACTTTTCAATTTCTTTCCATTTCACTTCCTTGCATTTTCCTTTTCCACTTTGTCTTCTAGTTTTGTCGTGGGCCATTTTTTCCACGTCATCAAGCTCTAAGATTTATCAAGTATAGCATTAGCAGGTAACTAAAAACCAATCCAAGCATGTAACATAAAAATTAAATGACCAAAAAAATACGATGGCATGCATGACATAAATAAAATGAGATGTTCATAATTTATTTTTTCGCAAAATCCTACAAGAAAAAAATGTTCTTATAGATCCAAAACAAGGTGACCTCGTCCGGAATGACTTTTTGTTGGTCTTTGTGGCTAGCCCGGAATGACCTCGTCTTTAACAATGCAAATTTGAGTGTTGAGGTAGTAGGAGAATTGGTGAAAACAAGAGTCGCATTGTGGATGAAGACCAAGTTCGGAATCAAGATTTATTCGGTGGAGGAGTTTAAATTGTTTCTTGACGATATTCGTAAGCTCAAATTGTAGTTTTTGTTGAGGTGTAGTGGTTGTCTAACTTTTTGTTGGATGGGCTAGTCACTGTTTTCGTTTGTCTTGTTCTACCCTCGATGTACCCTTTCGAGTTTCTATAAAAAGTTTCGTTTGCCGAGCAAAAAAAAAAAAAAGAAAGAAAAGAAAATAGTCATCACCTAGTACTTTAACGAAAATATAGGATTCAAACAAGATGAAGACCTTGTTGTATGTGTGGAACCTCCTATCGGTTAGTCATTTTATGTTGGATGTTGCCACGGGGAAGGGTTGGTTTAGGGATTGTCCTAGTTAAATATTCCCAAACAAAGTTGATTCTCCAATCTAGATTGGACAAATATGGACATATGAGAATAAATAGACAAATCATTTACATGAAATATTCATTGATTAATGTTTCCTTGTGACATTTGTGCATATTCCATATGCATTCCACCTTCCTTATTTATTGTACCTTAGGTCCTTAACTTGTGAATAATCTATACATACAGCATCTTAATTTGTGCCTCAGAGACATTGATTAGCATTTGCCTAATTTTTATAATTGCTATATTTGTTGCTAAAAATGCAAGGAGACAGATGTTCAAGTGGTGTTTTTATTACTTCTTTTAATAATTACTATTTTTGGTAATTTTATCTACTTGTGTACTATACGTTATTGTATATTTGTTCTCACAAAAGTACGTATGGAGCCCTAATATTGAAGTTCACTTTGAGCCCCTAAAATGTATGTAGTACACGCATACATTCTTTTTTTCTTTAACAAGAAAATATGAAATTTATTAATCTTTAAAAATGATATTGCAAAGATTAATAAATAGAGTAAAAGACTTGACCGCGTCACATAGAAAGTGTAATTCTTCTCTCCCAAATAAACAACATTATCTTGCTGCCTCCTAAAGGATGTCTCCAGTCCCATCTAGCCACTCTATAAATAGAAGGCACAATTGCTCTTCATTCAACACCATAATTTCTCTTCATTCCTCTTATCTTATTCCATCACATAACACAGCCACCCAACCCAGAAAAATGGCATTTGCTTCTATCCCAACAGTTTTATTACCTGCAAGTAAGGCACCCGTTCCGGTCATACAGCGTCGCCCTGCATCAGTTTTTCATCCTAGCGTTTGGGGAGATCATTTCCTTGCATACGCTTCTGCTGACATGGTAAAATTAATTGTATTATTTTTTCTTTATATGAAGATACACGTGGGGTGGTCTAGATGAAAATAGGACCATTATTGAATAAAATTCTACTATGTCCAATCGTGTTATCTAATTGTTCTACTCTACGTAAATACATCTGCTATTTTTCAAAAGACATGGGAAAATAAAAATAATTAGATAAGGCTATTTCTTAAACAAACTTAACTGAGATTTAAGATTTCTCCCATGCAAGTTGACCAAAAAAATCCTTTCTCACTCCCAACCTAGCTACATGCAAAGTATGAAATAGAGAACGGTCGAAAGGAAATACTGCATACATAATTTTGTTATTTGAGTTATCAAATTGGACCAATAATTTAGGACATCTTTGTATTTTGATCAACGCAAATTGGATTATCGAAATTGGAAAAACTAGAAAACCCCTAAAATGGCAGACGAGTGCAGCATGGGCTCACCTGGTTAAGAAAATGATTTTGACCGCGTTCAATTTTAAAACCAGCTTGGAAAAGCAAGTATTCTAGGTCATGTTTTCGTTTTAATTTCTGTTCTCACACAATTCCAAGACCAGAATGTATTTCCTGTGGTAATAAAAATAAACATTTCTCGTGTTAGATGATGAAGATTCACGTAACCTGCAGGTATACTTTTTTGTTAGGCAAATCTATAGAGGATGCCAACCCATCGATCAATAAATAAAAATTGAACCCGATATCTCACTACACCTAAGTGCAAGTACGCAACCGTTAAACCAATGGTTCTAATCCACGTAATAATGTTAAGACATGGTTATAATTATTTATTTTTCCTATAGGAAGTGGATATCAACATGAAGCGAAATCATCAACAGCTTAAAGAAAAGGTGAGAAAGCAGCTAGTGGAAGCTAAGGGTGAACCTGCACAACAGCTAGAGCTTATTGATGCAATCCAACGCCTGGGTGTGGCCTACCATTTCGAAACAGAGATTGAGAAAATATTATATCGCATATATGAAACCGATCATCAAATTGCTCAGAAAAATGTGAATAATGATGAGGATCTTTACATGATTGCTCTCTCATTTCGATTACTTAGACAACAAGGATATCCCGTCTCTTGTGGTAAGTCACCTTTGTGTCTTTTACTGTTATGGAAAGTGATTTTTTTTTTTCCAGCGATAGGAAATTACATTACTCCCTCCATCCCAAATTGTTGTCCCTCTTTCCTTTTAATTTATAATATTTTTTATATTCAATATAGATATTATTTGATAGATCTCAATTAAAATTGTTAAACAAGGATTTCGAACCCATAAAAAACATTTTAGATTGTGAAATATAGACAATTTTTTGAGAGGTTCCAAAAAGGAAACAGACACAACAATTTGAAACAGAGGGAGTATTTTAAAAACAAACAATGAAATCAAGAACGATAGTAAGAAAAAAGCAACGTGCAAGTTTTAGAGAATGCATATATACTCTATTAGTGCTGTTGCTCGCTTCAACTCAACGTAGTCTTAAGCCTCACTTTTTGGTAATAAAGGGCAAGAAGAGGAAAAAAAAAAAATTCTCTATGTAAATTGATCATGCATGTTTTTGAATGGTTTAAGCAGATTTATTCTACAAACTCAAGGACAATGAAGGGAAATTTAAAGAATCATTGATTGGTGATGTGAGAGGATTGTTGAGTTTGTACGAAGCTTCACATCTGAGGATGCATCAAGAAGACATACTAGATGAAGCACTGGAATTTGCCACCACTCACCTCAATTCCGCACTACCAAACTTGAGCAGTAATCCAATTGCAGCACAAGTAGTTCATGCTCTAGATCAGCCCATTCACCTGGGCTTGACAAGGCTCGAGTCAAGGCACTATATCTCCTTCTATGAAAAAGATGATTCCCACAACAAAGTTCTATTGGATTTTGGGAAATTAGATTTCAACTTACTTCAGAAATTGCACCAGAAAGAGCTAAGCGAATTCACAAGGTGACATAATACGAACTGTTCAATAAGCCTATCTAGAAACTCTTCATTAGTTTTTTTTGTTTTTTTTTTTTCGGCAAAAGAATTTTATAAATCTCTGAAATGATACAAAGATTAAAAAGACAAAGGGCATCTGAAGGAAAAATTACTAATCTAAGGTTGTATCGCCTGTATTGTCTTTTTTGAAGACTTTTTAGCTCTTCGAAAAAAATGCTACATTATCAGTTCATCTTCACAAAGAAATCCGGGGTATTATATACATGTTAGACCTATGTTTTACATACAATCAATAATATATCATTTCGCTTTTCTTAACCGTGCAATTTTTGGGTTTAGGTGGTGGAAAGATTTGGACGTTGCAGGGAAACTACCTTTCGCTAGAGACAGAGGGGTGGAGTTGTTCTTTTGGATATTGGGAGTGTACTATGAGCCCCAATATTTTCCTGCTATAAGGATTCTAACCAAATTGATTTCCTTGATTTCCATTAATGATGACTTATATGATGCTAGCAATGCTACCATCGAAGAACTTGTGATCTACCATGATGCAATTCAAAGGTTAAAATTTCCCTCTCCATCGTGATCTTAAACTATTTTTTATTTGACCTGTTCTCACAAGATCAAAACCTTGAAAAGTTTTAAGTTGAGATTCCTAGGCAGTGTTTGAATCTTGAATTTGTGATGGAATGTTATCAACTAATGCTAGAGTATAAATTTCGAAATCTAAAAG
Source organism: Rhododendron ovatum (assembly GCA_019656835.1). Taxonomy (NCBI): domain Eukaryota; kingdom Viridiplantae; phylum Streptophyta; class Magnoliopsida; order Ericales; family Ericaceae; genus Rhododendron; species Rhododendron ovatum. The sequence goes on from CM033795.1 coordinate 4,448,354, forward strand.
TAGAATGTAAAGTTATTATCTAAATTTGGTTTCAACAACTATTGCTATACCCCTTGGTCATTTCCCATAACCTAATTGGATTTTCAGGTGGGATGTCAATGCCCCGGATCAACTTCCGGACTACATGAAACACTTTTATCAGAAGATTTTGGATACTTACAACATGATTGAGGATGAAATGGCCAAGCAAAGAAGATCATATCGAGTCGAATACGCCAAATCCGCAGTACTTCGCCTCGAACAAACTGACTTCTTTGTTTAATTTTTACAATTTATTAGAAGTTAGAATTCCGTCAAATAGTACTTACTCATTGTCCTCAAAAATAAATTGCAGTTGAAAGATATGGTTAGAGTATACTTGATTGAAGCCAAATGGTATCACGAAGGCTATGTTCCAACCTTGGAAGAGTATATGCCAGTTGGGAAACTGAGTGCTGGTCTCCGATCACTTGCGACCGCTTCCCTTGTTGGAATGGGAGAGGTTGCGACCAAAGAGGCCTTTGATTGGGTTATCAGTGATCCTTTAATTGTTGAAGCTTCTGGAGTGATTGGCAGGCTCATGGACGACATCGTTTCCCACGCGGTAAGATCGATTGAGGATATAACTTGTTCTAAAGTAGCCATAGACTCATAATACAGCATATATATTATTATGACATCCATCCTTCGTACTACCTCTCTTTTCATGCTAACATTTGTGATGGTGCAACTGTAGTTTGAGCAAGAAAGAGGTCACGCAGCCTCAGCAGTTGAATGCTACATGAAACAATATGGTGCGACAGAAGAAGAGGCCGTTGCTGAATTTCAGAAACAAGTTACAAGTGCATGGAAAGACAACAACTCAGAGTGCCTCCGTCCAACCGCTGTCCCAATGCCTGTCCTCTTGAGAGTTTTCAATGTGGCACGAACGTTTCATATTGTATACAAGGATGCGGATAGTTACACACATTCTGGGGCCAAGTTCAAGGAAATAGTGACCTCGGTACTCGTTGATTCTGTGCCAATTTGAAATCTCTCTTGCAAAAGGTTGAGCCCAATGCTACGGTGCCAAGTAGGAATGTTGTGTGATGTTGCAATTGCCAATTTCTGTTTTCAATAAAAGATCTGTTTTTTTTTTTGGTAAAAAAAATAAAAATAAATGAATAAATAAAAGATTTGTTTTTCCTTTCTGTTTTCATTTTCCAGTTGTGTAGAAAGGTGAGGTAGAGCGAGGAGGAGGGCAAGCACTTGTATGTAACGAATTAATTGGGATGAAATGCTCGATCCCATCTCTATCCCTTTCATCAATAAAATTCCCATTTCAATCTATCTCTACTTCCCCTTGTATCACCCGAAGATCAAGTAATATTATGAACACCTATTTGTATCGCTATGCCGCTAAAAACAAGATGATTCCCACAACAAAACTCTAATGGAGTTGGCGAAATTGGATTTTAACCTATTGCAAAATTTGCACCAGAGGGAGCTAAGTGAAATCACCAGGTAATCACCTTCGTTGGTTGAGTCAAATTGTAGTGGTCTTACGAGTATAAGATAACGATCTTGTTTCATGTTACTAATTCCATTTTTCATTTTTGTTTTTTCTGGTGCTGGAAAGATTTAGAGTTTGCAGATAAAACTACCTTTTGCAAGGGATATAGAGTGGTGGAGTGCCACTTAATTTTGGATGATGGGTGTGTGCTTTGAGCCTCAATATTACTAACTAAAGCGATTACCTTGGCTTCAATTATGGACGACATTTATGATGTATCTTGAAAGAACTAGGGGTGATCATGGTCCGGATTGGTTCGGTTTTATAGTAAACCACAAACCAAACCAATACCTACGGATTATGAATTTGGAGAACCAAACCAACCCACAAAAAGTATAGAACCAAACCAATCCAAACCATTAAATACGGTTCGGTTTCGGTTTTAAACCACGGTTTACTTTGAACTAATCTATTATCTTCAAAAAAAATATTTAAGTACTTAAATTTATGAAGATAAACTAAAGAAAACGTTATATTAAAACCAATTCTATTCAAATTACCAAAACACACTAACAAATTATCAAAACATACTAAATTACTAATATCAACCAACTAATTAAGGGTAGAATATTACCAACCATTGTCTCAAGTCTTAACTAAAAAAAATGAATAATGGTAAGTTACTAAAATGAACCAACTAAAAATACCAACTACTAAACACATCTTAAGATAATTTAGCCAAATAAAAGGCCAAAGCAAATTCTTAAACTATTGAATTGAAATGAGGCAGCAAAAGGGTAGCAGCAGCAACATGACAACAACCAACTTGTTGTGATATATAGAAGTTTAGTCCAAATTATCTTGGAAGGGAAGGAAAACTATATATTCCGGTGAATTTAATAGGATCAATAAATTAGAAAAGTAGTTGACTAAGGCTCCCATATTTATTTGGTCAATCATAATTTTATATATATATATATATAACACTATAAATATATATGTGTGTGTATTATACGGTTCGGATCGGTTTGAAATCATAACCGTGAACGTGAATCCACAAACCAAACCATATAATGCGGTTTCTAATTTTTTTAAACCATGACCAAACCATACTTCTAAAAAACCAAACAAAACCTTTCGGTTTGGATTGGTCTGGACTGGATTCGCGGTTTGACGGATTTTTTGCTCACCCCTAGAAAGAACTTGTTCTCTTCACCGATGCAATTGAGAGGTTTTGTTCTTTCCCCTTCCTGATCTTAATTCAGATTTCATCTAATGCAAGATAAGGCATTCAAATTGGCAAACTTGATTTTCAGGTGGGAAAAATGAGAGCCTTGGATCAACTTCTAGACTACATGAAGCTATATTATCAAGCCCTTTTAGATGTTTATAACATGATTGCTTCGTTCAATCCGATATAAGGAATAATATCCCGAGCGTAGGGTTTAATATGTCTGTTGAAGTATAATAATCCGGAAATACGGGATCGTACCCAAGGGAATAATTATACGACTTTCTGGATTTGTAGATGCAAGTAAGGGTTTTCAGCTTTTAGACAGCCAACTTTGTTTTACTTTAAACGGTGGAAATAAAAGGGCTAAATTAAAAACGAATTAACTAGAGAAAAGATAGGCTAGGTCTAGGAATTATTAGCACTCAAGACTCAAGCTAAATCACACTCTTCACCCAATTACACAATTTAAGATACTTGATTATAGTTCTTAAATCGAAAAATAAAATGATTTGAGAACCAAGTTAGCTCTAGAATTTATTTGACAAATACCTCGAGCGTCAGAGCTCTAAGCATCATGTGTGGTGGGTAGGCGATGCTCCCACCTACACATGATCAAAGAGGTTAACACCTCGGTAATTTATCAAACAAACCCGAACCCCACATCAATTTTCAAATCAAAATTTAAAGCTTTATTGGGTGCAAAATATAATTTTCGCCCGAGCCATGAGATGCTAATCATCTCATGACCTAACCTTGGAAACTACTCACCCATATTTAGAGAGATAGGAGCAAGTGAAAATCTACTTGACATAATGAAATAACAAGACTTGAATTAAACTAGAGATTAAGATACATCAGGAGAAAATAAACAATTTTGATAAAGACAATAATAACAAAACTAAACTAATTAAGGTAGGAAATTAAGAGATGAGTTCTGAAAAAATGAAGAATAACAAGAACAATTTGAATTGCAATGAAATCTAATCCTAGATCTAGAAAATTGTACTATTGAATCTATGCTACCCGTTTTTGTACAAAAAATGACATAAGCTTTTATATCCTGAAGAACCGCATCTGGAATATTTTCAAGATACTCAGAAAATCCACCTCTAAGCTCCTCGGCATCGATGGCAACGACCTTAGAGTGCTCTACTAGGGGTCGGCATCGATGTAACACGATACATCCCATCGATGCCGAGATGGCTAAGGACTGGACACTAAGGGGCTCGGCATCGATGGACCATAGAACTTGGCATCGATGTCGAGCTCAATAGCTCAATGCTTGGCCGTCACCCTCTGCCTTGCTGCCTGCCTCTTGCTCGGGCAAATCTACTTCTGCTCGGGCAATGACATGCTTTACGCCTCGAAAACTCCCCAGCTTGGCGATTCACCTATAAAATAGAACTAGAACACTCTACAAGCAAACAACGTTAACAATAACTAATTAGTAATTAAATTAAACTAAAATTAAACACTAGCGCACCCTACATTACATTCTCGGGTGCTTATCAATGATCGATGATGAGATGGCTAAGAAAGGAAAATCATATGCGACTGACTATGCAAAAACTGCAGTAACTTTCAAACTGTGTGTTTGATTAGTTAAGAGTCAGTCTGTGTGGATTTTATCTATACTACTTCTTTTACAAGCATAAAGATGTTTCCTACTTTTTGCTTCCCAAAAATACCCCCACCAGTTCCTATGAATTCCAACCCTATCCCACACCCCTTACCCATCCGACCACCCCTCCCAACCAGTATGTGTCTTTTACCAAATTAAAACATTAAATATTTGCATGGCTAGCCATTGCCTAACCAATGGCAACTCTTTGGAAAAAGGGAAAAAAACTGCCATCTCTCTGTATGATATTAAAACAAAAACCGAATGGCCTTTGCAGTTTTGGTTACAACCAAGTGACCAACGCATCTCGTAGCCCTTTTGGAATGTATCATGTTTGATATTAAAGCCTCTTCCCCAGTTAGCATGGCGTTCCTCTCAATTTGACATAGCAAAGATTGAATAATTTGTTAATATTTAAGCGCATTCCACCGAGCCACACTGTTTTATCTTCTACCCTTCCCTGCATTTTTTGGCAATAAGTACCTGTTCAAGCTTGTCAAGCGGCCGGGCTGGTTGACCAATAAACTTCAACGTCTCCAAAGGAACAAAGATCGTGGGTGTTAGTGTCTATTTATTTCCCTTCGGTTTAATTTTGAATAGATACACATCGGTACATCTTTTTTTTAACATGATTAATTGCTCTCCCTCTGATTTAAATTTTATCATTAGTTGGTTTATTCATGAGTAAAATACAGTTAGTTTTGTTGTACGTAGGTTGCTCACCAATTACTCGACAAAATGTCTAAACAATAAATTAACAAATGCATCATTTTTTAATGGGACAACAGAGATTTGTTCCTTGGTTTGCAATTCTCACATTTTATTGAGTTTTAGAAAAAGTACAATTTTGAAATTAAACGTAAACAGTATTGACTCCAATGGTTGTCATTATAGCAAGAATCAGAGAAGATGACATTGCATAACCACATGCTCGCCACACTACCTATTTCATTTGACGATAATCAAACATGGCATCCACACTCCTATTTGTTGTTCCAACACCGAATTTCCTATTCAAATTGTGATACCAAGTTCATTGTTTCACTGGCTAAAGTAATCCAATTTTTTAAAATTGAATTCTCAAGTTCTATGACCAAGTATGACCCTTCAGTTGCGGGAGTCCACACACATACATAGCCATATTATTTATTTGACTTCATGTCAATTATTAAATTTTGCCTTTTGATACCCAAGCATATTGTTCCTACTGGTTGCAGTGAGCCCAAGAAATACATCCATCTTAAACTTTCATGGACCTAAAATGGGATGAAACACTTAGAGATTATGAAAGTTACTAAGTTGAAGTGAGCCAAAGTCATTCTTATGACAGTTTTAACCGGATAGCAATAGAGGTCACATTGTTTCTTAAATAAATTGCACTTGCCAGTTTTTACTCACCTCGACTAATTCTATTCGCCATGAAGTTAACAACCTAGCAAATCCTGCAATGACCCCAATGTTTAGTATGCTTGGCCTTCATAGAATTCGAACACATGCACGATCTCCTAGAGGACAAATACTTATTTTCTTTCTCATACCCAATTGAACAAACTCCTTGGCGTTAGAAGTTGGAAGACTATTAGGATTAGCATGCTAACTTTTATGAGCTATATGCATGCCGAACTTATGGCTTCTTGTTGATGATTTCAAAAGTATAGGCCCTGATTGGCCTATTAGGAGTGTTCTGGATAGGTTGCTTCATTGGCTCCATCGTGACCAAGGCCTTGCAAACGTATGGCTTCTTGTTGATGATTTTAGCCACCGCCACATCCGAGTCTGCTTCTGTCTCTATTGCAGCAACCCCGTGGTTAGGAATACATTTCCTTAAATGCTATCTTCCTGTCTTGCTCCTCCACCAAGAGTCTTTCGTAATGAGATGCCTTAGAGGACAATTCAAACAAGTCTCTAAACTCTGTTCCATAGAATTTCTTCTTCATTTCGAAGCCCAAGCCATTTAATGCTATGCGCACATATTTGGCTTCTGGGAGGACAATCGTGCACTTAAATCGAGTAGTCTTGAAACATAAGAGATAGGACTCCACAGATTCGAGATGAGTTTGGCGATAATAGGACAGATCATCTAACAACACTTCAGGTTCTACCCTGTAGAATTGCTAGTGGAACATCTCCTCCAACTATGCCCAGGTCTCCATTGAAATTGGTGGTAAGTTGATGTACCAAATAAAGGCTGTTCCAGTGAGAGAATTGGGAAAAAGCCATAACTTTAGAACATCAATGGTCCTAGCTTCCACGCATTGAACTTGAAACCAGGTAATGTGCTCTACAATCGACTGCATGCTCTTTCTATTGAAGGTCTAGAATTTTGGGACTCTATAGCCCTTTGGGAAATGTGTAGTATCCACATTTTCGGTATGAGGTTTCCTATACATTGGTCTGCTTAAAGGTCTGAAACTAGGTCCTAATTGCTCCTGGAACAAGTTTAGGACCTGATCTCTTCCTATAAACATGTTTGGCACAAGAGGCGACCGTGGGCATGCCTCTTGTGCATGTTGGTTCTAGATTGGAATTGGCCCCAAGTATTAGAGCCCTGAGGTGTGTGAGCAATTCTTTTACCTTTTCCAGAACCCTGGCCTCCTTGTAGAGGCCTTTTGTCCGTCATGTCAGGTTTGGGTTGGTTTTTCGATATCATAAACCTTTGGTCTTTGTTTATTGGAGGCATTTGAACTCCTCCAATAGTGACTCCTTTACCTCCTTGCCACCCCCCCGAGTGCAGGGCTGTTGGACGAGGAAGCATTATAAAAAGCTGGATGAGGTGGAATTTCCACCTTTGAACTGAACTGGCCTGCTTGGTCTTGGCCGTCGTCATAGATATCAAACCGTGGAAAGATCTGCTGCTAAGGAGTGAGAGGTAGTCTCTCTGTAAGCGTAGCAACTATCTTGTTCATTGCTAGAGTCAGATGTTCTAAGGATTGAGTGAACGATTGCGAGATTGACTGCGTAACATTTTGGGAGATCTCACGTCCTGCCAAAAACATATAATTTTTGACTTTGTTTGTAGCGTCGCTAAGATCTTGAGCGCTGATCTGAGGACCAACTTCCTCGAGTAATGGCACGTTGATTGCCATTCCCTTAGGACTCTATGGTGAATCCGGGATGGGTGGATCCGATTCTTATTGCTGTTGCTTCCTTGCCATAATAAAAATCCTTAAACAATAAGGGTCCCACCGGGCGTGCCAAAAGATGTTTGGCCACAAAATGGCTTAAGGACTGAGCGCGGGCGTGCCATGACTTGTCGCGTCTAACGTAAGGACTGGATGTTTATTTTTTGACTTCGTAACTGTAGCGGCGCAAGTGCTGCGAACCTAAGGGCTAGATCGCAATGATGGTTCGGGGTTTTGCCACAACGAGCGTGGACTTCGTAATTTTCCTAACCGTGTAGGAAAGAAAACAACGTAAAAAGGACTTTATTATATCGGAATAACAAAGTCAGGTACAAGGAAGGTAAAAACCCGAATTACTTGAAGAAGTAATTGAGTTGAATGCAGGAAAAGTAAATATAGTTGCTTCGCTGGGAAGACTTTGGTTAAGCGCTGGACTTGATTGGTGTGAGAATCCTTTTTTCTTCTTGAGTTCTCATATTTATAGGCTGAGGTGCTCCACAGTTTTGTAGGCAAATGGATTTGCTGTCCTTTTCTTGTGATGCCAAGTGTCCTTTGTAACTTCCACTTCATGAGATCATGGGACAGTGGGGTTATTGAAAGCTAATAAAATTACCCAAATGCTTTTCCCCATCATGGGAAGTTACTGGTGGTTTATAAGAGATAGTGGGCCTTTCTCCCTTCCTCATTTCATGGGCGTCAAAGAATAATGGGTCATTTGACTTGTTAAATGACCATGTGGCAATCATCCTCACTAATTCACTTCCCATTTCTTCGTGAGATTCCACTGGCTTCTAATTGATGTGATATTGGGCCTCTTAGATAATATAAAAAGGCCTTTTCCTTCTGCCAAATCTTATTTCTTCATTTATGGGCTTCATTTGACCATTAATACTCATAGCTCATAATTAATTAGGAAAAATGACGGTCAAAGACGTGTTTTGATAATTAATACCCGCTAAAGACATTTTCAGCTTTAACAATTGTTCTTAGCATGTCCTTGACGGATATTAATTATTAAAACATGTCCTGAACCGTCATTTTCCCTAAATAAGGGATTCTGAACCCATGGTTGAATTGAACTATAATTAAGTAGACCCAATTGATATTTGTTTTGGCCCACTGATTCTGATCCAACAACTCTTCATTTTATAAAATTTCAATTAAAAGGCCTTCCAGCGCTCGTTTAAAACTGGATGCCAAGAACGGGTATAAACACTAACTAATTAAAATGTTAGTTAATTCCTTGCTATTTATAAAGTAGCAGTCAAGTCAGATTTTTTTTAGGGAGAATTTTTTTTTGTTTTTTTAGGCGGATCTTTTCGCCACACAGACACAGCAGCAGTCAAGTCAAAGGCAAAAAAATCTCGAGGAAATGACATGAGATGAAAGCAACGTTTTTCTTTGAGGAGCCTTTCGACACAGCAGCAGTCAAGTCAAAGGCAAAAAATCTCGAGGAAATGACATGAGATGAAAGCAACCTTTTTCTTTGAGGAGCCTTTCCTTCGTAGGAAGGAGGAAAGCTTGGACAAGGTTTAAAGACACCAAGGGCATCCACATCTATCGCTTTAGTATCTTCTTTAAATTAAATTAAAGAGCCAAAACAGAAAAAAACATTCAAAATCTCTTACATCAGTCTCTCTTTTTTCCTCTCTACTTTGAAGAAACTCTAGTTGTGCTACGGTAACTCGTTTGGACAATCGAGCAACTGCTCACTTGCTTCTGATTTTTGTATTGTTTTCCAATCTCTCTCTCTCTCTCTCTCTCTCTCTCGTAATTGTTGCATACCAGCGGTTGGGTCGGAGTTGAGGGCATGGATTGCCAAGGTGTTGTTGCTGATGACAGCACAAATCAAGGAGGTTCTCGGCGATGAGCGACAAGGTTGCAAACTTGAGAAACAGAAGATTGATCCCATAATATAGTAGCCCTTAATCAGACGATTCAAACCCCTCAAACCCGGTCGAGAACGGAGCCTTGAACAGATCGCACGCGCTATCTGCGTTAGACGCGTACATCTCTCTCTAAACAGCAGAGTCCTGCTTTTGTTTAGACAACTCTCACTTTCTCTCAGAGGCAAGGGAGAGGTTTTTTTTTTTTTTTTTATCAGAAGGAAGAGTTAAATGGAGTATTTAATTAAGGTGGATTTGATTATTTATTGAGAGAAGAGTACGAGTAAAAAATCTGATGCAGTAGTTATTTTAAAAGTAAATAGCTAAAGTAATAAAGTGACTTTTTGAGGTGTAAATTGGTCCAAAATATAAAGAATCTAGTGTGAATGCTCTTAGGAGGAGTATTATTTTCCCGAGAATCGAAGAAACTGTAAAAGGATTAGGAGAGGCGTACTTAATGAATGAAGAGTAGAGATGGTTTATTCAGATGTCTAAACCAACTGAGCCTAGTTTAGTTGACCGAGACTATTACATCGCTTAAGAGGTCAAGAGTTTGAATCTCTCCATTGCATTCGTGTGGGCGTGTTCTTCTCTTTGTACTTGGTGATATAATTTCTCCTCATAATGGAGCTTCGTAGTTGGGTTTGGCCTATACTGAATGTGGAATTATTTGAGATTGTTTCTCTATATAATGGAAGCTGGTAATTGGGTTTGGCTTATGGTGATTGTGGAATTGTTTACCATTTCATGCCTAATTCTAATTACACTTGTATTCTAATACCGCTTAAGAGAAAAAAAAACTGTTTAGATGCAGGTAAAAAGTGATAACTTAACGGCGAGGTTGGTTTTCCGGTAGTTTGTGCGGCGGTGGAGATTGAAGTGGTTAGGGTTTGGATGGGCCAATCTCTGTTTGGATCGGGTTAGGGTGTTTGGGCTTTCATTTGTTTTTTTTGGTAATAGGGTTGACCAGTAATGTTTTATTGTTTTGGACGCTTGTAGACCTTTGAGTATTTTGGACTTTGCCCTTATGATGTTTCATTCAACTTTTTGTTGGATTCATTTCCCCTTTCCCTGTTTTTCATAAAATTACACCTTTTGCAGATTAAAAAAAAAAAAAGGGTCTATATTTGTCTTGCACAACAGAGTAAAGAAAAAAGAAAATAACAATTAATGGTTTGAATAGTCTTTGCAGCCATTAATTAATTTGAAGAGACCAGGTTAAAAATATTCAACCAAGGGGTGCTGCGAACTACGGAGGCCAGGTTAAATTAATAATACTAGTAGCTAGCTTTAATATCCACGAGTTTAGACCGTACGTACGTTGCGTGCTTCAGAACTTTAATTCCTCTGGCATTTTGTCCGAGCTTAGCCCAAATGAGGGTGTTCATAAATTAACAAACATAGGTTGAAAGGTTCTAGGCCAAAAAGAAGCATATTGTAAAATTTGGCATCTTCTTTGTAGAAATTAGCATGTCGTTGAATTGTAGGTGTTACTGGTGCCGGTTACGAGACTTGATGGCTAAGAAACATAACCAATTTAGGAGAACATAAATAATAACGAAACATAGGCTAACTAGAAAACATGAATAATTTTAGTTTAGACTATTATTCATGTTTTCGAGTTGGCTAAAAAAAAAGACTTGATGGCTAAGAAACATAAACAAATTAGGAAAATATAAATAATGAGGAACATATATAGGCCAACTATGAAACATGAATAATAGTTTAAACTAAACAGGAAACACAAAAATCAACCTCAGAAAATATGGTAACATACTTACTAATTCAAAATATGTTGGAGTAATTAGCTTTTCTTCGCTGATAAAAAATAGTAATATACGATGATTGTGGAATTGTTTCCAGTTTCGTGTAATTTTTGGGCTTAAGGAAAAAAAGGCCGTTTAGATGCAGGTTTACAAAGGTCGTGTAATGTGCACGGGAAAAAAGTGGTAACTCAAGGGAACCAGTAATCAGAGAACCAATAAGGCTCTATATTTGTCTTGCACAACAGAGTAAAAGAAAATAACAATTTTACAGGCATTAGTTTAATTAAGGGAGGCCAGGTTAACTATTCAACAATGGGTTGCTGCGAGCTTCAGGGGCCAGGTTAAATTAATAGCTTTAATATCCACGAGTTTAGACCGTGATTTGCGTGATTAATTCAAAACTTTCCTCTGGCATTTTGTCCGAGCCCAGACGTGGGTGTTGAATTAACATCGGGGCTGGGCAGGCCCCAGGCCCTCGGGCATTCAAAAAATTTTAAATTTAAGGGGCACTCTGATATTATTTGTAAATTAGTATATACAGTATATTATTTGATCATTTTATAACACAAATATCTAGTCCATGTGGAGTGTCTGAGTTTGAGTCTTTCCCATAGCTTTTTCTTTTGAAATATTTTTTCCCCAAAAATAATGCTATTTTAATTGCCAGGTTTCGAAACCAAGTCAAGTACAAATCAAGGCAACCATTTTGTTGTTGGTGACAAAATAATTAACATGCATTATAAAGTCTAAAGTAGTAATATAAAGAAATATTTTTATCATTGTTTAATTCTAAAAATACATAGGATACCTTCCCACAATTTAGCTTGAACATCCAAATTTCTTAGGCCGACCCTGATTAACATAATATAGGTTGAAAGGTTCTAGGCCAAAAAAACTTGAAAATTCTGGCATCTTCTTTGTAGAAACTTTCATGACGTTGAACATCTCGCAGTAGTCGGTACTGGTGCCGGTACAAATGGTAAAAAGGCGGGGCACAGGGGAAGGTATCTAATTAATAGAACATGGCGACGTAGCGCAATGTAATTGATTTGGAGAAAACAAATGTTTTAAACCGGCGGTGTAAATAATTTAATCTCTATAAAATTACCTACAAAATGCCATGAGTTTAAAGTCTTGTAGATTGTTGCTATTATTTCTATATTAACACATTCTGTTAAGATTTTTATTTTTTAAGTACTTATTTTTCGCTTTACAAAATAGGTCATTTTCTCACAATACAACACATTTAATTCAAAAAATAAATAATTACTTAAAAAATAAATACTTATTTTCCTTAGCGGAACGAAACCTATTCTTCAAAATTGAAATGTTCAAATATCTTGTTGAGAGGTCTAACCTGTATATTCATCATAAACTATCCACAACACAATTGACATGGGTGATAAGTGCCAAAATATATATATTTTGACCCTCCAAACTACATTTATTAGTCATTCATTTTAGTTAATTGATATTTATTTCTGCTTTTTGTGTTTATAGATTGCTCGAGCTTGTTTTCAAAAAATTTGAATAAAAACAAAAGTAAAAGAAAGTTTGGAGTTAAAAGTGCAAAATATTTTAAAGTCGATTTTGTGAGTTGTTATCATACATAGCCTGGGGAAGCTTTGTGTAATTAAAGCATGTTTACCCTGTATAAAGAATAAAATAATGACTTCAGCGGCAGCTTTTGGAGTAGATTTTTGTGGGACCGACAGCTGCGAACGAAGAACGGGATGACGACAGAAGTTTCAAAAGTACTTTACAGGTTCATTCATTTAGAGTTTTATTAAATTACTCGCACTACGGTTATTCGTTTTAATTTTTGTTCTTAATAAAAGTTATTCATTTATTTTTATTTAATTTGGATCTCTTGTTTATTTTCTGTATCAAGTAATAGAAGCATAATTAAAACTAGGATTTCTTCTGTTTCTTGTTCAATAATTAGTAAGTAGTCGTTTAGGTAGGGTCGCGGGGTGATTAGCATACCATGGTCAGTCCGGGCATTGCTCCTATTTTCAAACAATGAAAAAAAATAATTTTAGATTGGTAAAATACATCCCGTAGACGAACTCGGGCATTGTCGGAGCCTATGTGAACGGAGGAATGGGGGTTCAAAACTCATTCTCCGCTGTGCATGGGTAAATAGTGACGATTAGGGTTCGCATCTTACGGGGTATCTTTTCAATCTATAGTTGAATGTTTTTAAGAATACTAAATGGAATAAGTTAATCCGAACTAGTTGCGAGTGCTATAAACCCTACGACCGTACCTCCTTTTAATTATTTGAAAAGAACAATCAATTTCTTAGGTTTTAGTTAATCTCAATCAAAATGACAAAGGGTAGCTACCTAAGAGCCAGTTTAAACAGTAACAATATGAGCTTTTAGTCAGCACACATCACCGTCTTTGTGGATTCGGCTCCGGTCTTATCGGATATTGTGTTACGTCGATTTCAACCCTACCCTTGGGACAACCCATTAATTTAGGTTTAGAAATTCGTCAAGCAATGGAATTCTCCAACAGCAATTCAACGGAAACAAGAAATAAAATTTCCTAATAAACCATGCCAACATTTCTGATATTGTAATTGTAGGTTGAGCAACAACGAGGGGATGCACCCTCGGTAGTTGAATGCTATATGAAACAACATAGCGTAACGGAGGATGAAGTGCTTGTTGAACTTCAAAAACTTGTTATGAATGCATGGGAAGACAACAATGCATGTGTGGCTACACCCAGTTGAAACCCCAATGCCTCTCCTCATGTGAGTTCTAAACCTTGTATATATATACGGGCGATAGCTGTTTTATACAAGGGCGCAGATAATTGCACAAATCCCAAGACCAAGCCCTTGTGAAGATAATTACACAAATCCCGAGCCCAAGCTCAAGGGCTATATTACCTCGGTGCGTCTCAATTCTGGGCCAATTCAACTAGCTAGCAAATTGTTCTTCCTTTCTTGGATGGCTTCCAAGGATTAATTTTTTTGAAATGACCTCCAAAAATATTTTTTTTAAAGGAGAACTCAACAAGCCAACAAGGTACATCAAGAAAAGAGGAGGGGGAAATTTAACCAATAGTTGGATGACAAAAAAAAAAAAACAAACAACGAGATAAGAGTCAAACGGCACGCACATCCCAAACCAGCAAGGAAAACCAATAGCAGCCGGAAGCCCAAAGCACATCCCATCCAAGGATTAATTTATCTATTATATATATTAGCTAAAAAGCGTGCATAATATGAGCCATTTACTTGGACTTCCACGTGAAGATTTTATCGTATTGCACTTCATATTCCTCATAAATGAATTGACAATGTTGCTTCTTTTTCTTCGTCTTCGGGTAAGTATATTTTTTTGTTGTTGATTATTACTCATTTCGTCCCTTTTTAAGTGTCTTGTATTCTATTTTGGGTTTTACTAAATAAGTGTCCTTTTGTAAAGTTTGATAAATAAAAGTGTAATGATGATATTTCTATAGAAGGTAAGTATAAAAAGTAGAAATATTTTGAACGTATAATTATGTTGATTCCTAAAACTGTGTAAAAGTCAAACCGAGACACTTAAAAAGGGACGGAGAGAGTAATTAATACCTATTGGATCAACTTAATTCTCCATTTAGTCCCTTCAATTGGATAACGCACAAGTTTAATTGCGATAGTCTGAGCAGTTGATCAGCAGTACTTTCACCTTACGAATCCAGAAAAAATGCAATGTGTATGGGAAAAAATTGATACAATGTGTGTGTAAAAAATTAACTCAAGGGAACAAGTAATCAGATAACCAATAAGGGCCTGTTGGGATGCAAGATTTATGAAGGGGATAAGATAGTATGAAATATTATGTAAGAAGAATGAACCCATATTGATGTAACGGAGGGATTAAATAGTACTTGGTTTGGATAAGAGAAAAATGAACGGATATTGTTGTTTTGTAGTTAAAATGGAAGAGAGATGTGGTATTATGTAATAACACTCCAGGACCTCTCCATAAATAATTCTCCCGCTGGGGTATTAGGGGATACAAGAGAATCCGGGGCTTAGCTAATACCCCGACAAAATGTTTTCCCAAACCATGGCTTAACCATGGGCCCACGGTCTTAGGAGGGGATATTACTAATACTCCTTTGATAGCCCCCATACAAACAGGTCCTTAGGGCTCGTTTGGATGCATGATTAGGTTTGAGGGTATTATACAAGAAGAGGGATTAGATAGTAGAGGGTATTAGTTAATAATGGATTGCCCACGTTTATGGAGGGAGTATTAAATAATACATGATTTGGATGAGGTATTAGAAATGGGGGTTAAAGTAGTACTTGGTTTGAATGAAGGATTAATTGTGAGTATAAAGAAGGGAGATTGATCTAAAAAGCTGTTAAATGACTTTTTTGCTCTTATGCAGTGTTTTATGACAAAATTTGTTAGTATCATAATAATTAGAATAAATACGTGTTTTTTTGAGCTACAAGGGACAGAGAAAAAAAGAAAAAAGCTGCGAGGCTTGGTTTGGGGGAAAGTTGAGCAAAAAAAATTAAGTGTTCCAAATTTCAATTTGATTGTTTCAATGGGTGGAAAGATTTTTTTTTTCTGATTATTTAATTTTAAAGGGTCATAATTAAATTTTGACTCTAGAACTCTCATTAATTAGCCCTAAGAAAATCGTACAACTACATATCCTTAGGGCTAACCAATGAGAGCTCTAAAGCCAAAAATTAATTATGACTCTTTAGGATAAAATGATCAGAGAAATATGATCTTTGTATCGGTTCAAACGAATTAAAAATTAGAGCACTTATTTTTTTAACCATATTTTTTAGAGCGAAATTCCTAGAGTTAAAATTTAATTATGACCATTTAGGATAAAATGATCAAAAAATTAAAATCTTTTCACCGGTTCAAACAGATTGAAATTTGGAATACTTAATTTTTCTTGCTCGTCTCTACGAAGAACTAGTGCGGCGAAGAGTTGCGATAGGAAATGGGTTCCTTGGGGTGGGAAAGGGGGATTACGAGGGGTAGAATCGTCCGAAATGTAGGAGGATTTGGGGGGATTTTACAGCAACTGGTCAAACCTTATCCGTCGCTAATATCCCCTCAGCCAGTATTAACAGTTGTAGTGGAAGGCGGGGTAAAGAGAATACCCCTCCATTTTGAAATGCCAAACGGGGTCTTCGGCCGGGGCCCAGGAATTAAAAGAGAATATCACAAACCCTTCACAATACCCCATCCAAACAGGCCATCGGAGTCTTGCAGTACAGAGTAAGAGAAAAAAACTGATGGTTGAAGAGTCTTGCCAGCCATGAATAATACTGTATTCAACAAAGGATGCTTACAGTGCGCACTTGATGAGAACTTTCCTCAGGCATTTTGTCCGAGCCCAAACGAGGGCGCGTACGTTGTACTTGGGTTGAAAGGTTTTCCAGGCTACTGTTGCAGAAAGAAAAATTCCACAACTCGCTCGAAAAATTCGGCCTCTTCATTGTAGGAAATTTCATAACGTCTTACATGTCGTAGTAGGCGGTGCTGGTGCCGGTAGACTGGGATGGGGAAAGGTATCGACTTTGAGGGTAGTGCTACACAACACTTGGCGAAGTGTTTCTTTCATAATAATGGGTAATATGGAAGTCTTTTTCTTTTTCATGTATGCTGTTTCATGCATCAATATAATGGTTTAGGTTTTTTTTTTTAATTGATTTACCCGTATGATGTTTCTAATAATATACTAATCTTTTTGTTGATTAAAAAGAAAAGAAAAGGTAATAATAACCAATGTTTTTCAATAATAATCTGCAGTGTTATAAAACACTTTCAACAATTCATTAAAAAATAAATTCGAAAACATTTCTTAATGTCAAATTACGTACATGCATTTGTAGGTGATGGTGGTGTTGGTTGGAATGTAGGTCGTTGGTTGTGATGCCGTGTTTTTCCTTCTTTTTTTTAATCTTTATAACTTCGATTTTTTGATTAATGAAATTTTCTTTGCCGATAAAAAATAAAAAATAAGGCAGAGCTACACCAACGACCAAGTGAGATACATTGGCCCCACATGGTTTACTTTTTGGGTACAAAGAGCATTTTTCTTTGAGATATTTGTAATTCTCTTCCGAAACAGCACGGAATTTAATTAATTAACCATAGAATTGCCCTAGGAAAGTTATGAAATGACACTTTTCACATGCTTCTAAAGTACTATTTTTGATTTGCCCCACAAAAGGCTTAACATGAGAACGTGACCCATGACTTTAACAATCATGGATATCTATACTTTCCCCTTAATTTTGTCTATGATGATTAGGCCTCAACACAAATGCTGCCTCCGTCACTGCTTGTGCTTTAAAGTTATTTATTGTGTGCAAATCAAACACATACAGCTCAAATAAACTTAAGTTTGGGCATCTTTCTCTAATCAGTCTAGCAAAGATTAATTGAGGCTAAGTTGTGATGATAGATAATGTCTAAATTTGGAAAAAAAAAAAGATTCTACACCAAAACACCTTCCTTTTTTTTTTGCACAAACCTCCCCCCCCCGTGGATTTAATCTGATAACTAACTTTACGATGATGACTTTTGTAGTGCAGAATTGTGACTTGTTGATAATAGTCCTCCCGAGTCCCGATGTCTTAATGATATCAGTTGGGTTACCTGGTGTGCTCAATTTAGTACTATTAATTCTTTGATTGTTATTCTTAGTTGGGCACCTGAGGAAGCATTGGCATTGTAATGTTTCTTAGAAGTAGAGATTCCCGTGTGTTAAGCTTTTTGCCTTGTAATTCCATGCTGAATCTTTTAGCTTGTATAGTACTGTGTATATTAATATATATGTTCTTTTCTTTTTTCTTCCGAAAATATAAAGTTTTTCCTTTCTACTATGATTCGTAGGGATATAGCATTAATTGTAGACTTGGAATTGGTCAATGCATGCATAAATTAAAGTCATTTACTTGGACTTCCAAGTGAAGATTTTATCGTATTGCACCTCATATTCCTCATAAATGAATCGACACATAACCCTCTGAATAGTACATACAAAATCGAAATTGAAATATTATTACCAAGCGGACAATCTTGCTTCTTTTTCTTCGTCTTGGACCAACTTAATTCTCCATTTAGTCCCTTCAATTGGTTTAATTACCGATAATCTGAGCAACTTCACCTTACGAATCCATAAAAAATACAATGTGTACGGGAAAAATTGAGTTGAGTTTTGTTCACCCTAGCCTCCACTTAAGGAGAGGGTCAAAATTGCACTCGGAAAAATTGGTAACTCAAGGGAACAAAGTAATCAGATAACCAATAAGCGGTTTGGTAGGATTTTGAGAAATCAACAGGTGGATAATAGTCTTGCACTACAGAGTATAAGAAAGAGAGTGCTCTCGTTCCTGGTCCTTCTTAATTTTGTCTTTCGATACGAATATTCATGTTTTTCATATGGTTGTTGGAAACTCGACTCCGTCAAAGTTAGGTTGAAGAGTCGTGCCAGCCATGAATAATACTATTCAACAAAGGATGCTTACAGTGCGCACTTGATGAGAACTTTCCAAAGGCATTTTGTCCGACCCCGAACGAGGGCGCGTACGTTGTACTTACTTGGGTTGAAATTAAGGTTCCCTAGGCTACTGTTGCAGAAACAAAGATTCCACAACTCGTTCGAAAAATTCGTCCTCTTCTTTGGAGGAAATTATATAGGTAATATGGAAGTCTTTTTCTTTTCCCTGTTACATGTATCAATATCATGGTTTAAGTTTCTTTTCCTTTTTTTTTTCTCGACAAAAGAAATTTTATTAATCTCTGAAAAGAAAACAAAGATTAAATGAAACCAAGGCAAATAAGAGCGACCCAAGACTCAAGACAGACGTTGGCAAAAAGCTGATGATTTTTTTCCATCACACCCGAAAAGGAGTAATGACCGGCTATGAATCACAAGACATCAACCTGTGAAATACACATCCTAAAAAAAAACCATAAACACCCCAAGTAGACCACCACTGGCCTTGTAACTTGTTCGAGCTTAATGGGAGGTATGCTTCTTTGCAGTGATATAATCTGCGCAGCCCGCAAAAACGTTATTTTCAACTCTAATAAAATGTTACTTTTGTCGATTTATTTATTTTTTATTTTTTCAATAACAAGACGCTTGAGAAGACAGAGTTTTGGATGTTGCGGTTAAGGGCAGATGTCAAGGGTTCGACTACAGGGTTTTATGGGTAGAGGGGGTTCCCGGTTAGGTCATGGGATGACGAAGGTGACTATTCGGTTACGACCGAATGAGGGTTGAAAATTTGCTGGATACAAAGTCGATCGGTGGCCGAGGGTTTTCACGAGTCGCCGTCTGCAATGCGGTCAAGGGCAGCCCGTCACAATTCCTTGGAGGACTAGGGAGAATTTTTATCTTTTCCTGTTTTTTGTTACTATTTTTGTTGGCATCTTGTCAATATGTGTCTTGTTTTGTTGTTTGGTTCTCAGTGCATTTCTTCTCCGATTGTATTGCTCCATCTTTAGATCTTGTTGATCAATGGAATTTTTTTCGCCGTTCATAAAAAAACCTGAATCACCTATAAGCAGACGCAATATTTCCCTAGACTTGCCTTGGACTCACCGCTACGGCTGGGCTACTAAACTTTTTCATGCTTCAAACTCTCATAACTACATCACTCTTAGTTCATAACTGTTAGATTTGTCCCACATCGCCCATTTAAGCCACCAAAAGTTGGTTAATATATTCTAGAGTTTATTTCACCTATATATTGCCAATTGATTTTAAGTTGGAACCTACCAAGAATTCTAACATGGTATCAGAGCTAGGTCTTGGGTGGCCTCACCTCTCGTGGAAAAGTGTCTGTCATCTCTGTCATCTGAGTCAATCGCTCAGCTCCTGATTTAACAATAACATTCACCTCAAAATCATAACTTTATTCTGGTATAATTGTTGGGTACGATATGTTTTTCTACTTAAATTTGTGAACAAGAAAGCTTTTTTTATTTCTATAAACCACTACATTTCCACAAAATGAGGGTGTAGTCCAATAAACACAACAGAGAGCAAAAAATCACAACAAAAAAATAAACACAACAGAAAAAGTCTCTACAAACCTCATAATTAGAGAGCCAATATTTTCCGCGGTAAAAGTTTGTACTCGAAGGAGTAAATTTGAAGCGAAAACGTAAGCAAACAACATCGATCCAGTCCAAGATTTGAACTGACCTTACATACTTAGTCAAAATTATGTAAGCACAATGTGAATTGTGTAAGCACAATGCACTCGAAGGAGACCAACTTTTCTTCGCTGACAAGAGAATGAACTGTGCAAGCACAATGTCCCTCTCAAGGAAAATATTGTTCTTCGAGATACACAGATTTGGTGATCCGCAAATATATGTATATTAATACTAGCCCGATAGGGATATATACATCGAGAAAAAAGAACTTCTAGATATAAATTAATTAGTTAGAACTATAAGCAATCTGCAATTTTTTTTTAGAATAAAATAGCCGATCATCTCTGTGTTCTCTTTTGATTTTAAATGACATGCCAAAATTTTCTTTCTATATGCATTTTCTATTAATATTTTGGTTATATATTCTGAGAATCACCAATACAATTAATATACTCAAGGGGTAAAAATTCCACTATTCGTTTGGAAATTTAGCCTCTTCTTAGGAAAAACTTTCGTAATGGTAGAATTTCATGTCGTAGTACGTGGAACTAGGGGTATGGTGCACATACATCGGGCGGGGCTAGGCTTATACCAGATAATAACGAGACTTGTGCATATCCAAGTCCGGCCCTCTAAAAGTTTCAATATTTCTAAGCCTGTCCAACTAGCTAGCCCATTTTTTTTAAACTAAAAAATTGCACGTAGTTTCGTAGAAGAGTTTCCACAATTCAATTGAAAATAAGGCTTCTTGTTTGAGAACAGTTTATTACAAGAAAAGTTAATTATAGATTAACACTTCGTATTAATTAGAATTGACCTCAGAAAAGTTATGCAATGACACTCACTTTGTTTGGTTTTCCTCTAAAAAATGTTCTTTTCAATTTTTTTGACTGTTTCATCAATCGTGATTTTGGTCTTTAATAATTTTTTATCAAGTCTTTTTTCTTACTGTAATTTTTTTGGATGTATATAGCAATTTAAAAAAAAATTCACTAAAGACGAAAATTACACAAATTTATAAAAAAAATTATCAAAAAAATTTATTTCAAAACTGATAACCAAATAAAACCACTATTTCATATTCTTCTAATGTATTGTTTTATTCTCCCCACAAAGAGTGCTTAACAGTCCGACTATGAGTACGTCATTTGGTGTACACTAAATGTACACCGGATTGTGTGGTAATTGTTTCGGGATTTCACACAAATGCTAAGAGCCACTAAATCTGTTTAAAATATTTTCTTAAGAATAATTGTAAACAAATCAGCTCAATCGAAATTAAAAAAAATTGATTAAGCCCTTACCGATATTCGAATGAGCTGATGTTTTAACAGTCATGCATATCGATGTGTATTTTTCCTATGTCGATGTGTATTTTTCCTCAAAACTTTCAACTCATTGAATTGACTTTATGACTTCTCCCTCTTGTGACTATGCCATTTTTGGCAATCGATTAAGAATCTCTCTCTTCTTTTTCTTTCGTGTGACTTGTCTTATTGGGTATGAGACTGTGACTCCTCTGCCAATTTCCTTGTACTACGATAAAAGATAGTATTGACTCCTCTGCCAATCTCTCTCTTCTTTTTTTTGATAACTGGTTTGATAACCGGATCTCTGGGCTATCTTGCGCGCACTTTGACCAATTTCAGGGCCCTAAAGATAACGATCGGACATAACCCGCAGTGGCCCCAAGGTTTGGAATATTTTTTTTATTGCTCGACAAACAAAATTTTATTAATCTTGAAGGAGTACATTGAGGGAAAAAATGAGAGATAAAAGTACATATCACTGAAAATAAAATAGACAGAACATACAATAAAAGAGATAAAAAGGACATATCTCAAAGTTTAAAATATTTGGCCTCTGTGAGAATAGAACTTGTGACCTTATAGAAGAGTACTTATTGCTTTCTCACAATCATTTGGCCAAACCCGTTTGACTTTCTCAATTGATCTCTCCTATCGAGTGGAAAAAAAAAAAACCATTTGTCATACCCATGTCGGAGTCGGATTTTTTGAAGAATTTAGAAAAGTTCTGCTGGGAGACATGTTTTTTATGCAGTCTTGTGGACCCTTTGGAAAGCAAGGAATGATTTTATTTTCAACAGTGTCTCAAAAGATATGAAAGAGCTGAGTGACTTGGTCAAGACTAGAATGGATTTTCGGATAAAAGAAAAGTTTGACATCAAGGATTATTCCATTGAGGATTTCAAGAGGAGCTTAGATGGAATAAGGAGGATCAAAATTTAGTATACGGATCTGATATTGTAATTGTATTTTTTGGGTACGTCCAATACTTTATTGGATGTCTTTCTTTTTGTTTCTTCCTCTGGAATTGTGGTATGCACATGATAGTATTAGAACATAGGTGCCAACCTCGTTGGGATGTATGTTTCTGGTAGTGATGCATTCTTACTCTTTCCCTTAATGGATGTACCCTTTCGAGTTTTGAATAAAATTTCTCTTTTGCCAATAAAAAAAAAATTACGACCAGCCATGCATGCATTGTTAATCTCTTAATTAGTTGCATGCACGAGCTTAGACAAACAAACCTAATATTTAATTTCCACAATTCAAATGATTGCGAGGGAGGAAATTTGAAGTGAAAACGTAAGCAAACAACATTGACCCGTTCATAGATTTTTTTTTTTTGAAAGGCGAAAAGATTTATTAGGTTTGAATTGACCTAATATGTACTTAGGGCTGCGTTCTTGAACTTAACTTAAATCTAAAAATTTTGTTCTTATTTATTTATTTTTTGCATTTGTTAATTTTGCTTCAAATTTTTGTGAATTATTAATTTGTCTCGACGAAAGGAATCGGAAAAGTAAATTTTTTTTACTTCTACCCAAGTATTTTGAGAAATAACCACTTCTTAGGCCAAAAAGTGACCCTTTTTTTGTGCTTAAAAGTGGTTATTTCTTAAAATACTTGGCTAAAAGTAAAAAAAAAATTTACCTTTCCAATTCTTTTCGTCGAGACAAATCAATAACCCACAAAAATTTGGTGAAAAACTAACAAATGAGAAAAAAATTCAAATATGGACAATTTTAAAATTTAAGTTAAGTATAAGTTAAAGTTAATAAAAACACAACCTTAATTACAAGTATATAATCAACTTTTCTTCGCTGATTAAAAAAAAAATCTAATCAACCGTTGAAATACAGTGCACCTGGCCAAGAAAAGGGTATTCTTGACCTATATTTGCAAGCAATCTTTATTATATAATTTTTTTTAGAATAGGAGGACATCCAAACTCTATAAATAGCAAGTGCGAGAGCTCTTCTGTCTATCCAACCAGCTAGAGAGTAAAAGCAAGGACTCAAACAGTGTTCTTTCTGGTTTAGTTGAGCTCCCCCTTCTCTTAACCGTTCATAGCCTCCAACGCAACCCACTAGGAAAATGGAAATAAACTCTAGCCCAACTCTTACATTGACCCACGGCCAAGTACCCCAGGGCCCTCCACGTCGCTCTGCAAATTTCCATCCGAGTGTTTGGGGAGATTATTTCCTTGCGTACGCTTCTGTCGCCATGGTAAAATTGTCTCAAATTGTCTTGAATCATATGTAGAATACTTAAATTAAATCCTTACAGCCTTCCAAAATGATCAACATAAATGCTATTTTTTTTTATATATTAATCTCGGTTTAGGATATATATTGAAAAACAAGCATAAAAATATTCTTATTTGATTGAGTTACGTAGCAATATATATAATTTCACTATCTTCGTTTCCATCATATATACTTTCGTAGTTCTCTTCACAAAGCCAAGATTGTTAGGGATATTTGATTTCGTGGTTACAAATGTTTCGGTCATATTTTGGCGACAAATACTGTTGTTTGAACACTATATAGTTCATAGACATAATATGTGGCACCCATTTGTGACATGTTTAGTATCATGCAAGACAACTGCATTATTTAGACTAGTTTTGAATGAGCATATATATCATTATTTTCATAGGAACCAGAGGTTAAAACGGAGCAAAGAATTGAGCAGCTCAAAGAAAAAGTCAGAGAGATGATAGTGGCAAGTGCTGATAAACCTTCACAGAAGTTGAGCTTGATTGATGCAATTCAACGCCTAGGCGTAGGCTACCATTTCGAAACAGAGATTGATACAACATTGCAGCACATATATGAAACCTATCATGAAATGGCCAATGATGAAGATCTTTACACAGTGGCTCTCTCATTTCGAGTACTTAGACAGCAAGGACATCCTATCTCCTGTGGTAATTCTCTTTTACTTATTACCTATATTTATTTGGTTACATCCCTGATTTTTATAGTACCCATATTTTGGTTGAAATTTGTTATTCTCAGCGAAGAGATATATAAACCTGGACGCATACACATTGAATGTGTACTCTGTGTGTGTGTGTTTCCATGTGAATGTGAGTGTGTATATGTAAGTATTTGTAATTGATCGAGAAAAATTCATCAAAAAGTAGGAAACCGGACCAATTAAGAAAAAAAAAGGCGTTTAAATGACGATAAAGGAGACCTTGGAAATCATATATATGGTCTCGGAAAAGATAGCCAAAATGTTTTTTTTTTTTTTTATGGAGCCAGGAAAACCTTTTATTTTTTTCTTAGTGATCTTTTTGCTTGTGAAATTACCAATATTTAATTTACCTGTCGTTGACTGCAATTGTGCTAATAGGATTTTTGAATACTAAATCCTATACAGATAGTAAACAACAATTATAAGATTCATCATACGTTATTTTATTATACAAAAATAATTGCCTTTTGACTACTTTCATGAAAGTTTCTAAAGTCACAACTACTGATTCTCGTTTCAATTTCTTATAATTTTCATATCTCTAACATCTTGTCTTCAAATTGATCATGCATGCATGTTTTTGAATGGTTTAAGCAGATGTATTCAACAAATTCAAGGACGACGAAGGGAAATTTAAGGAATCATTGATTGGTGATGTGAAAGGATTGTTGAGTTTGTATGAAGCTACACATCTGAGGGTGCATCAAGAAGACATACTAGATGAAGCACTGGAATTTACCACCACTCACCTCAATTCTGCACTACCAAACTTGAGCAATAATCCAATTGCAGCACAAGTAGTTCATGCTCTAGATCAGCCCATCCACCTGGGCTTGACAAGGCTCGAGTCAAGGCATCATATCTCCTTCTATGAAAAAGATGATTCCCACAACAAAGTTCTATTGGATTTTGCGAAATTAGATTTCAACTTATTGCAGAAATTGCACCAGAGAGAGCTAAGTGAATTCACAAGGTGACATAATATGAACTGTTCAATAAGCCTATCTAGAAGCTCTTGATTAGTTTGTTTGTTTTTTCTCCGCAAAAGAATTTCATTAATCTCTGAAAAGATACAAAGGTTAAAAGGACAAGGGCATTTGAAGGAAAACTTACTAACCTAAGGTTGTATCGCCTGTATCGTCTTTTTTGAAGACTTTATAGCTTTTCGTAAAAAATGCTACATCATCAGTTCCATCTTCACAATGAAATCCGGGGTATTACATGTTAGACCTATGTTTTACATACAATCAATAATACATCATTTCGCTTTTCTTAACCGTACAATTTTTGTGTTTAGGTGGTGGAAAGATTTGGACTGTTGCAGGGAAACTACCTTTCGCTAGAGACAGAGGGGTGGAGTTGTTCTTTTGGATATTGGGAGTGTACTATGAGCCCCAATATTTTCCTGCTATAAGGATTCTAACCAAATTGATTTCCTTGATTTCCATTAATGATGACTTATATGATGCTAGCAATGCGACCATCGAAGAACTTGTGCTCTACCATGATGCAATTCAAAGGTTAAAATTCCCCTCTCCATCGTGATCTTAAACTATTTTTTATTTGACCTGTTCTCACAAGAGTATCAAAACCTTGAAAAGTTTTAAGTTGAGATTCCTAGATTGTGTTTGAATCTTGAATTTGTGATGGAACGTTATCAATTTATGCTAGAGTATAAATTTCGAAATCTAAAAGTAGAATGTAAAGTTATTATCTAAATTTGGTTTCCACAACTATTGCTCTACCCCTTGGTCATTTCCCATAATCTATTTGGATTTTCAGGTGGGATGTCAGTGCCCCGGATCAACTTCCTGACTACATTAAACACTTTTATCAGAAGATTTTGGATACTTACATCATGATTGAGGATGAAATGGCCAAGCAAGAAACATCATATCGAGTCGAATACGCCAAATCTGCAGTACTTCGCCTCAAACAAACTGACTTCTTTGTTTAATTTTAACAATTTATTAGAAGTTAGAATTCCGTCCACTAGTACTTACTCACTAATTGTCCTCAAAATGAATTGCAGTTGAAAGATATGGTTAGAGTATACTTGATTGAAGCCAAATGGTATCACCAAGGCTATGTTCCAAGCATGGAAGAGTATATGCCAGTTGGGAAATTGAGTGCTGGTCTCCGATCACTTGCGACCGCTTCCCTTGTTGGAATGGGAGAGGTTGCGACCAAAGAGGCCTTTGATTGGGTTATCAGTGATCCTTTAATTGTTGAAGCTTCTGGAGTGATTGGCAGGCTCATGGACGACGTCGTTTCCCACGCGGTAAGATCGATTGAGGATATAACTTGTTCTCTCTTTTTTTTTTTTTTTGGAATACTAGATTAGATTACAAACAAGAGAACCACGTACGGGTTACACACAAAGTCATTAGATCCATGGCCTAGATAAAGCGCCTGAAATTAGTCTAACACCTGCCTGATATTCAGACGGTCAGATATAACTTGTTCTAAAGTAGCCATAGACACATAATACAGCATATATAATATTATGACATCGATCCTTCGTACTTCCTCTTTTTTCATGCTAACATTTGTGATGGTGCAACTGTAGTTTGAGCAAGAAAGAGGTCACGCAGCCTCATCAGTTGAATGCTACATGAAACAATATGGTGCTACAGAAGAAGAGGCCGTTGCTGAATTTCAGAAACAAGTTATAAGTGCATGGAAAGACAACAACTCAGAGTGCCTCCGCCCAACCGCTGTCCCGATGCCTATCCTCTTGAGAGTTTTCAATGTGGCACGAACGTTTCATATTGTGTACAAGGATGCAGATAGTTACACACATTCTGGGGCCAAGTTCAAGGAAATAGTGACCTCGGTACTCGTTGATTCTGTGCCAATTTGAAATCTGTCTTGCAAAAGGTTGAGCCCGATGATACGGTGCCAAGTAGTTATGTTGTGTGATGTTGCAATAGCCAATTTCTGTTTTCAATAAAAGATCTGTTTTTCCTTTCTGTTTTCATTTCCCAGTTGTGTAGAAAGGTGAGGTAGAGCGAGGAGGAGGGCAAGCACTTGTATGTAACGAATTAATTGGGATGAAATGCTCGATCCCATCTCTATCCCTTTCATCAATAAAATTCCCATTTCAATCTATCTCTACTTCCCCTTGTATCACCCGAAGATCAAGTAATCTTATGAACACCTATTTGGATCGCTATGCCGCTAAAAACAAGATGATTCCCAC
Source organism: Rhododendron ovatum (assembly GCA_019656835.1). Lineage (NCBI taxonomy): Eukaryota > Viridiplantae > Streptophyta > Magnoliopsida > Ericales > Ericaceae > Rhododendron > Rhododendron ovatum. The sequence continues at coordinate 4,476,103 of CM033795.1, forward strand.
AACAAAACTCTACTGGAGTTTGCAAAATTGGATTTTAACCTATTGCAAAAGTTGCACCAGAGGGAGCTAATTAATTATGGATGATGGGTGTGTGCTTTGAGCATCAATATTACTAACTAAAGCAATTACCTTGGCTTCAATTATGGACGACATTTATGGTGTACCTTGGAAGAACTTGTTCTCTTCACCGATGCAATTGAGAGGTTTCATTCTTTCCCCTTCCCGATCTTAATTCAGATTTCATCTAATGCAAGATAAGGCATTCAAATTGGCTACATGATTTTCAGGTGGGAAAAATGAGAGCCTTGGATCAACTTCTAGGCATTCAAATTGGCTACATGAGTTTCATTCTTAATTCAGATTTCATCTAGCCTTGGATCAACTTCAAGCCGTTTTAGATGTTTATAACATGATCAATGATGAGATGGCTAAGAAAGGAAAATCATATGCGACCGACTATGCAAAAACTGCAGTAAGCTTCAAACTGTGTGTTTGATTAGTTAAGAATCAGTCTGTGTGGATATTATTTAGTAAAAAACTGATACTAATATAATATTTTCTCCGAAATCCCAGATGAAGAACTTAATTAGCAGGAACATATTTTAATGAAGCCAAATGGTTTCATGGCGGCTATGCTCCAAGTGTTAAAGAGTATAAGAGGTGTTTGAATAGGTTTTAAGTGATCCTTTAATTATTCAAGCTGCCTCAGTGATCTGTTTTTTTTTTTTTTAAATTTTTTTAACGGCAAAAATAAATATTTTTGACCTTTGAAAATGTTACAAAGATTAATAGGACAAGGATAGCACGAAAAGTCCAGTCCGAGACCCATATCCTTGATTGGCAAGATGCCAACCAAGACAACACCTAAGGAGAACAAAGCCCCAACAGCTAAAGGCCTATAAGCTCAGATATAACAGTTAAAACAAATGCGACGTAGCCCTGTTGGTCCAAATAGCAACCCAAGAGGGGGGTGGGGGGCAATTTGGTATGTCAAATATAATGCAAAATTTTAAAAACTAATTGCAATCTATTCAACCACAATTCCAATTTCAAAGATATAATATTCTACTCATGCAATATTGATATGCAAAACTGAAAATAAATAGAGTAGGGAAGAGAGAATCAAAAGCAATGATTTATAGTGGTTCGACCCCCAACTTTATGGCCTAGTCCACTCCCCAAGTGTCCTAACTTGGGATTTGCTTGCACTATCTCCGATTGTTACAATCTTCTAACTTAGCGGGTGCTAGACAACCTTACAACGAGCAATCTATCCTCAATCGCTCCAACTAATTTTGACTCCGGTGCTAGTCACACCTAATCCAACTAGTTTTAACTCTGGAACTAGTAACACGTAACTCCAAGTGGTTTTCTCGCCAAATCCACCCACAAAAAGATTTAACTCTCACTAGAGTATGAGTAAGGGTGTACAATCCCTTTTACTATTTTTGGCTCAAGAACAACACTCAAACGAATATTCAAGATGCAAGCGTGGAGTCGGCAGATAAAGAAGGGTAAATGCAGATTTTGTTCTTCAAGCTTTTCTGTCGCCTTTCTTCTTCCTCTCTTTCTTCTATTTATGCTTGGAGTGAATGATATGATTGAAGGAGACTCCACTAGCCGTTGGAGCAAATAATGCAACCAATAAATCTTTCATTTGATTGTTTCCTTTCTTCAACTTTGAAACCAAAATTCCACTTCCTCAATGAATCCACAACTAAGCCGTTAGAAACCATTTAGGTAGCCATATTCCACTTGACTTGTTCCCATCATTTAGCCGTTAGAGATAATTCTTCTAGTTAACAAAAATGTAGCCAATCAATTTCCTAGTTTCCATTTCTTTGCCACTAAAATGTGCAAGCCATTTGTAACTTGGGAAGTTCCATAAAATCATGCAACCAATAATTCCATCCAGTTGTATCAATCTCTAGCCAATTAAATCTGGAGAAGATTTGTCCTTAATCTTCCTCCTTTCAACTTATCTTGGCTATTGAAGATAGTGATTTGGTGTAGCAATTTATTTTGGCTATTGAAGATAGTGATTTGGTGTAACAATTCATTTATGAGGAATATGAAGTATATTAAACTAATAGGGTAAATTACATTTAACCCTCCTTAACTAACATCCATTAGCACTTTATCCCTCTATAACTATGAAACTCAACACTTACAGCCTCTTTGGATGGTGAGAAATAGTGAGATAAGAAAGGAGATGAGCTACTTAAAACATTTTATTTTGTACTTTTCTCACCATTTATCACCAAAATAGTCAATCTAAATGAGTGATTTGGCTAAAAATCAAAATCCTTTTTTTAATTTTCTCTTGAAATCACTCCATCCAAAGGGGCTGTTAACTCCCTCTAACTATGTGAATCCCAAATGCTTTAGAGGCCGTTTAACGAAAAATGTTAACTTCCCATTTTGCCATCTACGAATAGGACACCATTGTCCAATTCTCAATCTTCTTTTCCCCTCCCAAGAGTCCCAACGCAACCCAAACCACCTTCTACCCCACAGCCATCACCGAACCCAAACCACCTTCTCGGACACCATTGACATCACCCTGGCTAGAAGATGAACAGATAACACCCAATTACAAGTCCAATTGAGACACCCACTCCAAATATGAAAATAACCATTACAGTACTCACAAAGCCGATCTCTAATTATTTCTCAGATCAATAATATTTCAACAAGATGAACGTGATGGAATGGAAAAAGAACCCTTATTAACTGGTTATTGCTCTTCACAAATTTGCGTTTAACAGAAACAAATTAGAGTCCCATTAACCAAAACCGCCTGCCTGCCGCTAACGGACACCCCCTTACCCTAACCCATCTTCGACGCCCTTCCTCCACTTACGCCTCAATATCAAACCCCACCGACGACAACTTGCCTCTTTGGCGCCGAGCTCAAATCCGTTGCCGTCATTCTCCTGCCACTGCCCCCACTTGCAACTTTCTCATCTTCGACAAACCCACGAAACCCTCCTTTGGAACTCCCTCAACCACCATGGCCGCTCCATCTTCATAGACGAGAACGCCTTTCTCCACCATGGCACTTATCATTAAGCTCAAACAAACCCACCCCGAAACGATGCTTACAACATCGACGAGTCCTCCACTGCCCTTGTCACGTCCACTCAGACCTGACAAACTGATGTCTTCTGGAGCCCTATCGGAGAAATAGAAGATGATGAGGAGAGATAAGATGAGATAAAAAAAGAGAGCACAAAGTTGAGCAAAGAAGAGATCTCTCTGCTGCCGTCGTATGCGAGCCCTGAAACCCTAATAAAGGCCGACGTTCAACTGGTCTGTTTTTGAGCCCCAAAATCGCCATTGAAGCTTTGGTTGGAACTGTTGCCTTCCTGTGGTGGTCGTAGAGATCGAGAGAAGAGAGAGAGAGAGAGAGAGAGAGAGGCGAGAAAAGGAAGAGAGAAGTTGGGTGAGGTTTCTGTGGTGCTCCACTGTTTTGTTCTGTAGAAAAGGTAAAGAGATAAACGTTGGGGTGGGGAAATGAAGATAAAGGGAAATTCTGTCTTAAAATTGAACTAAAGATGACATGTGACTAACACATGTTGCTTTCCATCCGAAGACATAACAGAATCTAAACGGAGGGTCTACCTTTACTAGGTTTTGGTAGTTAAAGGTGGTGAATTAAGTGCCAAAAAAAGATAGTTAGAGGGGATATAGTGTATTCGGGTGATAGTTAGAGGGGGCAAAATATAATTTATCCTAAATAATATGAGTTTCTTATTAATAATATTTTTGTCATTTCAAAATATATATATATATATATATATATATATATATATATATATATTCTCTTAAAATTTGCAATGGAAGTCCATATAAATGACTCATACTATTATTCCTGCAATGCTTCCTGTAGCTAATAGATAAGTAATCCTTAGAAGCCGTCCATGGAGGAGAGAACCATTTGCTAGTTGATTTGCACAGGATTGATGATCACCGAGGTAATATAACCCTTGAGCTTGGTCTCGGATTTGTGTAAGTTATCTCCATCCTTGTATAAAACATCCATCGCCCGTGCAAGGTTTTGAACCCGCATGAGGAGAGGCATTGGGATTTCAACTGGGTGGAGGGCACGCTGCGTTTATGTCTTTCATGCATTCGTAACAAGTTTTTAAAGTTCAACAAGGCACCTCATCCTTTGTTACACCATGCTGCTTCATATAGCATTCAACTGCCGAGGGTGCGTCCCCTCGCTGTTGCTCAACCTACAATTACCATATCAGAAGTGTCAGCACTGAATTACTAGAGATAGAGGATAGGAATTTTACATCCAGTTTTTTTTTTTTTTTGATAGGGAACAAAATTTTATTAATACTCGACAAATTTTACATCCAATTTCAGGTTGAATTGTTGGAGAATCTCATATAGATTGTGTTTTGGACAGTTTATGATGAACTATACCTATTAGACCTCTCCCTTGGATATTTAAACCTATCAATTTGTGTCATAATAGAGGCACAATATATAGCCATACTTATGTATGAGGCCTAATACATTTTTAGGAAACTTACGAGAAAAGAGCTTAACATATGGAGGTCAAATACACTGTAATGGGGCCTAATGATCTTTTTAGTATAACTCAACTAAATGATTTTGAAATTGATGTTGTCACTGTTACAATAGTTTGAGTGAGCTCTTTGTAGTGATAGTAGCATTCTGCAAGTATTTTCTGATACTTTTGAGACATTTATATATCTCACATTAATTGTGGCTAACCATATCATCCATGAGGCTAGCAATCATTGCTGCAACTTGAACAATTAAAGGAATCGCTTGAAACCCATTCAAAGGCCTCCTTGGTCGCCAACTCTGCCATTCCAACGAAGGAAGTGGTTGCAAGCATTTTGTAACCACTAATTGAGTGCAACACTCATATACTGATCCATAGTTGGAGCATAGCCCCCATGAAACCATTTGGCTTCATTAAAGTATGTTTTTGCTAATTTCTTCAGCTGGGAATTCACAGGAAATGCAATAGTATTAGCTTGTGACTATGCTACCTTAATTTTAGGACATGTTATAGGTTTTTAATTACGTTCTCTGTTTAGTCTAAGTTAGTATTATTCACATTTCTTTGTTTAGATTTCATAACCACCAAGTCATGTAGCCTAAAAAAAAGTATGTTAGAGTTATGGTTTATATATATGCAACAATGAAAGAAAGGTGGTTGTCGATTTACGTTTCTAACAAGACTAAATTCTATCCACACTGACTTCTACTACCTGATCTAACTCAATTTCAAGCTTACTGCAGATTTTGCATATGATTTTCCTTCTTTAGCCATCTCATCGTCAATCATATTGTAAACATCTAAAAGGGCTTGATAAAGTAGTTTCATGTAGGTCGGTAGATTGGTCCAAGGCTCTCATTTCCCACATGCAAATCAAGTTGCCACTTTGAATGACTAGTCTTGCATTAGATGAAATCTAAATTAAGATCGGGAAGGGGAAAGAGCGAAACCTTTCAATTGCATCAGTGAAGAGCACAAGTTCTTCAAAGGTACCATAGATATCATAAATATCAGTCCATAATTGAAGCCAAGGTAATCACTTTAGTTAGAAGCTTCCTAGGAAAGTAATATTGAGGCTCAAAGCACACACCCATCATCCAAAAGTAGCACTCCACCACTCTATCCCTTGTAAAAGGTAGTTTATTTGCAAAGTCTATATCTTTCCACCACCTGTAAAAGCAAAAACAAAGATGAAAGTACCATGAAACTAAATCAATTTGTCATACTTGTAAGACCACTGCAATTCGACTCGATTAATGAAGTCGATCATGCACTTTGTGATTTAGCCTAGCTCCCTCTGGTACAACTTCTGCAAGAGGTTGACGTCCAATTTTGCAAAATCCAGTAGAGTTTTATTATGGGAATCATCTTGTTCGTAGAAGAGAAAGTGACATCGTGCCTCGAGCCTTGTAAAGCCCTTGTGGATGGGTTGATTCAGAACATGAGCTACTTGTACTTCAGAAGAATTCTTGCTTATGTTTGGTAGTGCAGAGTTGAGGTGAGTGGTGGTAAAAGTCGGTGCTTCGTCTAATATATCTTCTCCATACACCCTAAGATGTGTAGCTTCGAACAAGCTTAGCATTCCTCTTACATCACCAGCTACGGATTCTTGAAATTTTCCTTTGTTGTCCTTGTATTTGTTGAACACATCTATTTTACACAATTCGAGGCATGATGAACCGTACGTGTGAAATAAAAAAAGAAATGACATGATCATATACTACATGAAAAAGTATATTTGCCGATGAAAAAAAAAATTTCGTCACCAAAAGTTTACTATAGAGTGACGAAAAAACAACATTTTCGTCACCACAAGTGACTTTCGAAGACAATTAACCTATAGGTGTAAGAAAAATCTTGTTTAGTACTAACTTTTGGTGACAAAAATCTTGTTGTTTCATCACCTATAGTAAAAATTAAATTTCATCACCATTTTTTTTGTCAGCAAATATATTTTTTCTTGTAATTAATCTGCGATTCATATGCGCTTCAAAGTTTGACCGACACAAAAATAGTGATAAGGGAGAGGGGTTTAGTTAAAATTTTCCGAATTGGGAAGGGCCAAATGCTAGACTTGGACAAATTAAAAAAATACTCAAGACAGTGAAGGGTCTAAGGGAACCTTTTGAGAAGTCACCAAGGTAGATGCAAAATGACAAGAATGGAGCAAACAATGCAACTTTGTTGACGACAAACTATTCATTTTTCTGTTTATGTTTGGAGCGGAAATAAGATTCACAATCAAACACATAGCAATTTTCTATGATGTATGCTAATTCCATTTCCAATCAAAATATTATTAAGAAACTTGGAAGTGGTGGCGGTGGCAGATTAGGGTTAGGGTTAGGGTTAGGTTATGGGATTCTTGGGCTTAGGCGGGCCTTGTTCATACTTTGTATATATGGTCTGGGCTGGTTTAATTTGGGCTTTTATTGTTTTATATTTGGGCATTTTTTAGGCCCTTTGCTCTTTATTTGAGATGTATTTGTTGATTCTAAGGTCCTTAGGAGTTCGGGCTTATGCCCTCAGCCTCAAGTGTGGTTGGGCTTGGCCCTCCTTTGGCGTTTGTTCAATCTTTGGTTGGATATTTGGATCCCTCTCCCCTCTTCCCCCACTTGATTGAGGGAAACAATGATGTGGTTTTAAGTCTAAGAATCTAGCATTGCCTCAATTTGGGAATGTTATTCTTTTCTTTTTCTTCAGTTCTAAACATAAAAATATTAGAAATATATCATCACAGTCTCATTCTATCCCTCTGCTATACAAACTAAGGTTGCAGTACTAATCGACAAAATCTAATAGAGATGTTGCTAGAGTATTTGAACCAATACCCACAAGACAAAGTGACTTTACCATAGGAGATGGGATGTCCATGTTGTCTACGTAGCCGAAATGAGAGAGCCACAACGTAAAGATCTTAATCTTCGGCCATTTCACGATAGGTTTCACAGATGTCCAATAATGCAGTCTCAATCTCAGTTTCGAAATGGTAGGTCACACCTAGGCATTGAATTGCATCCCCTTGCATCAATGAAGTTTAGCATCTGTGAAGGTTTATCAGCTCTCGTTGCAATCGTCTGTCTCACTTTTTCTTTGAGTTGCTCAATTCTTTGCCCCATTTTAACGTCTATTTCTTGCAAAAGCCACGCAAATATAAGCTCCTTTGGTACGACCAGATGCACCAGTGAATATAGTGTCTAACATGACGATAACCACATAGCTTAATAATTTGGAAAAATTTCAAAAAAGCCTCTGAACTTTCAGCCAATTCGCAAAAAAATATCTGGACTTTAACTAATGACAAAAAGTACCCTAAACTTAGCATTCCGGTAACAATTAGGCCCCCGCCAGTCCAATTCCTATCTAGTCCTAATGGATGGAGCTAATGGAAGGCGTTAACTTTTTATTTTTATTTTTATACTTTTTACATTCAAAAATTACTTTTAATTCTTTCTTTTTTTTATTGGTAAATAAATATGCAAGAAAGTTCTTTTTTTTTCCTTACTATTTATCAAAAATTACTTTAACTCTATTTTTTACTACTTACAAAAATAACTTTAACCACCCACTTTTTTGTTTACTTTCAAATTTTACCTCTCTCTCTCTCTCTCTCTCTCTCTCAGAACTTTGACCCCACACCACCAAGCAATCCTACAATCAGCTGCCAATGCTCTAACTCTAATTTCAGAAATTCAAAATTACTTTAACCTCCTTTTTTGTAGCATTCCGGTTTTTTATATTTTTTACTTCCAAAATTACTTTTAACTCTTTATTTTTAGTAGTAAATAAATATGAAATAAAGTTCTTTTTTTACTATTTATGAAAAAATATTTTAACTCTAATCTTTACTATTTATAATAATAACTTCAAGACCCATTTTTACTTCAAATACTCTCTCTCTCTCTCTCTCTCTCTCTCTCTCTCTCTCTCTCTCTCTCTCTCTCTCTCTCTCTCTCTCTCTCTCTCTCTCTCTCTCTCTCTCTCTCTCTCCACCGATCAATTCGGAGAAACCCAAAATTCCTCTATCAGTTGGTTGTGGGGTTAATTGGTGGTATGAGATCAAAATTTCTAAAAAAAGAGAGGGATAGAGGGTGGGGGAAAGGTTAAATTTGAAAGTAAAAAGAAAACGGGGCGGGGGGAAGCAGGGGGTGTTAAAATAATTTTGGTAAATAGTTAAAAAACGTGGGGTGAATAATTTTTGGAAAAGAGTAAGGAAAAAAGAACTTTATTGCATATTTATTTATGACTAAAAAAGAATGAGTGAAAAGTAATTTTGGAAGTAAAAGTGGAAAAAAGAGAGAGGTTGCAATAAGGAGGTTAAAAGTACTTTTGAATTTCTAAAATTGTGGCTAAGGCTTTGGCGGTTGGTTGTAGCGGTTAATTGGTGGTGTGGAGTCGATTCTAATTAAAAAAAAAAGGGAGAGAAAGAGGGGGAAAGGTAAAATTTGAAAGTAAAAAATGGGGTTAAAGCAATTTTCGATAAATAATAAGAATTTTTTTTATTGCATATTTACTTACTAATAAAAAAGAAAGAGGTAAAAGTAATTTTTGGACGTTAAAAGAAAAAAAGGAAGGTTAATGCCTTCCGTTAGCTCCATCCGTTACAAACTGACAGAATTGTACGGCGGGGGCCTAATTGTTAATGGAATGTAAAGTTTAGGTGTTGTTTTATCATTCGTTAAAGTTCAGGTATTTTTTTGCGAATTGGCTGAAAGTTCAAGTGCTTTTTTGAAATTTTCTCTAATAATTTCCACATAGTACATGTGATTGGCCTGTGTAACATGTTATGTCAAAGGGTGCCAGGAATGTGGTACTCAAACATGGGTACCGATATATTAGCAAATCTAGTTTTATTGGACTAGAGGTTTCATAACATAACTTCTTCAATCTTTTTTGAACAACGAAAAATATTTTATTCAAACCTTTGAAAATAGTATAGAAATTAAGATGAACCAGATAAGGAGCAAATGGCTTCACACTAAGGGAAAATATCCCAACTATGTTGTCACCTATCCCCAAGATAATCATGTCATTCCAAACCCAAACAAGAAGCCCACTTGGCAAGGTACCAAGGCAGAGCTTTCCAGCAGGAATATCATTCTAGAGGGTCAATCGGTTTCATGCCATTTGTGCTCCTTGCATCTTGAAACCCGGACCATTTGTTATTGCAATGTCAATTCTCTTGGAAGACCTGGTCTCTTATTTTGGATTGGTGGCATGTGATGTGGGTATGTCCGAAATCGTTATTATCAGATTTGGCTCTGTGGTGGTTTGACACCAGGTTTAGGAATCTGGAGAAAAGTGTGTGGGTAGTGTCTTTCTATGCCACACTGTGGTCTTTGTGGCTGACTCGGAATGACTATGTGTTTAACAATGCTACTACGAGTTTTGAAGAGGTGGGTGAATTGGTAAAATTTAGAGTTGCAATGTAGATGAAGACCAAGTTCGCAATCAAGATTTATTTGGTAGAGGAGTTTAAGGTGTACCTTGATGGCATTCGTAAGCTTAAGTTGTAGTTCGTGTTGAGGTGTTGTGTCTGTCCAACATTGTGTTGAATGAGCTAGTTATGTCTGCTTTCTTTTATTTCTCCCTTGATGTACCTTTTCGAGTTTTTATAAAATAGTTTGGTTTGCCGAGGAAAAAAAAAAAAAAAGAAGGTACCAAGGCAGAGCAAAATGCTCAAGTGAGGACAAGCCCTCAAGAAGCAAAAACTTTTGTGTTAGAAGCGCGTATTGATCTTACACTTGTCAAGAGCGAAAAGAACAATGAAAGGGGAATATATTTTTCTTAATTTCCTATACCCACCAAAAATATAGAAAAATATTTGGGAAAAAAAAAAAATATCTACCACATTTAAGTGGACTACACTACTAAAAGGCTGAAATAACTATTCGTGTATTTTGTACGTCTATATGCACGATTTGTTTAAATAAAACCTGAAATAATTTTACCGTGACAGCAGAACCGTAAGCGAGGAAACGATCTCCCCAAATGCTAGGACGGTAATTTGCAGAGTGACGTCGTGTGACCTCGGGTACACTACTCTTGGTTAATGACAGAGTTGGACTAGTAGTTATTTCCATTTTTCTTGGATAGGTATGGGCTGATTGTGAAATTATTTACAGTTTCATGTAATTCTAATTAATTACACTTGTATTCTACTGCCGCTTAAGAGGGTAAAAAAAAAAGCTGTTTAGATGCAGGTAAAAAGTGGTACGTAACTCAAGGGAACAAGTAATCAGAGAACCAATAAGGGTCTATATTTGTCTCGCACAACAGAGTAAAAGAAAATAACAATTTTACAGGCATTAGTTTAAAGACGGCAGGTTAAATATTCAACGTGCTGCGAGCTTCAGAGGCCAGATTAAATTAATAGCTATAATATCCACAAGTTTACACCATGCTTTGCGTGCTTCGGAACTTTCCTCTTGCTTTAATATCTACGAGTTTAATGAGGGTGTTGAATTAACATATATAGGTTGAAAAGTTCTAGGGCCAAAAAGAAAATTTGAAAAATTTGGCATCTTCTTTGTAGAAAATTTCACGACGCTGAATTACATCGTGTAGTAGGCGGTATTGTGCCGGTACAAATGGTAAAAGGGCGGGGAACGGGGGAAGGTATCTACTTTTAGGACAGTGCTACACAACATTTCGCGAGGTGGGACAGAGTAAGTCTCTACGCAGGGAAAGTCCAACCATGCATTTGAGATCTCTCGGGCTCAGAATCAGAAAGCTAATAATTTCCCCAATTCAAAGGTGTACATGAAAGAGTTATTTGAATTGAAAACCTAAGCAAACAACGTCCACCCAATCCAAGATTTGAATTTGCATGTTAGAATAGAGAATTGACAAGAAATTTGCTTTCATAAATGTGTACAACATAGGCCTAAAACATGACTTTTATATAGGTTAAAAGAATTGATGGCTAAGAAACATAACCAAATTAGGAGAACATAAATAATAACAAAACATAGGCTAACTAGAAAAAATGAATGATAGTCTAAACTAAACAGGGTAACACAGTAATTAACCATAGAAAACTTGGTAACATATTATTTTTTAATATTATTCTAACATTCCCTTAAACTCAAGAAAACTTACCAACTTGAGTTTGAAAAAAAGAAACCAGGAGCTAGAAGAATCCAAAAAAAGCCGAAAAACAAAAAGAAACTAATAAATTAAGAGCGAAACGAGAGAGCGCACGGGCACTGTTGAGTTTTGGGGGCAAAATCTGGATGCGTGAGTCAAGACTTCGAGATCTCCAATGATGTGGAAGAAGTCGAGATAGAAGAGCCCACGAGTGCTTGTGGTGAAGAGACATGGTGGGTCAAGGCACCAGAAAAGTGAGTAGGAGATTGACAAAGTAAACTATGAGTGCACAGCGAATAGTGAGGAGGCTTAGGCTACCCACCGGAAAGCGAATATTCTACATGGCCTAGATCTTATAGCTCTGATACCATATTAGATTTCTTAGAGGATTACAACCTAAAATCAATTAGCAAAAAGTGGAGTTAGAAAAGCGATTTGAGATAAAGTCTAATACTCTCCCCTTATGTTCTGCCAAGATGCACGTACGTGGATATACGAATTGAGGAGACCAAGAGATTTGACTTGAGGAACCCTCATGTACAGCCCAAATGCACATGGAGATATGAATTGATGAGGTGAGATGATTGACTCGGGTGATGAAGACTTGACCATGTGAGGTGATCTGATACCATGTTAGAAAAAAGAATTGACAAGAAATTTGCTTTCATATATGTGTTTTATAAAAAATATGCTTAACATGTCTTTCTATAGGCTACAAGACTTGATACCTACTAAACATAAACAAATTGGGAAAACATAAATAATGAGGAAACATAGCCTAACTATGAAACATGATCCGTGTAATCTTGGGTGACCATGTGTCTTATTTTTGAAATCTGGAGGACTTGATATTCAAGTTCACTGCACTTATCTAATATTAAGTAAGAAACGTGGAATGAGGTCCAAGTGAACGGATGGGCTGGATACATGATTATGCAAAAATTGAAGGCTGTTAAAGAGAAGCTCAAGGTGTGGAATAAGGAAGTGTTTGGTGATGTAAACCTCGCTCTACAACAAACTGAAGCTGAACTCCACCAATTTGAGCTATTAGCTGAAGAAAGACAGCTTAGTGAGGATGAAAAGGCTTCAAGATGTAAGTCCAAAACTGAATTCTGGAGACTTTCCCGCTTGACTGAAGCCATGTGGAGACAGAAATCCCGAATCAGCTGGTTGAAATTGGGGGACAGGAATACTAGGTTCTTTCAAGTGATGGCCAATAATAGGTTCAGGAGGAACATGGTGGGTTCGATTAAGGCTAATGGGAGAGTGCTGAAAAATCCTAAGGATATCAAAGAAGCAGCGGTTGATTACTTCTGCTCCAATTTCACAGAGGAACGAAGATTCAGACCTGTTTTGGGAGGAGTGTATACCAGGAAACTAAGTCCACTGGTATCTTCCTACTTGGAGATTCCGTTTGAAGAGGGAGAGGTTCTTGCAGCCATGAAAGGATGCAGTAGCCTCAAGGCACCAGGACCGGATGGATTTAACTTCTCCTTTGTGAAGAAAGGGTGGGATTTCTTGAAGCCTTTGATACTTCAGTTCTTCTCTGAATTTCATGCTAACGGAAAGCTTACAAAAGGTACTAATTCTACCTTTGTTTCTCTGATCCCTAAGGTGGACTGCCCCAATACTTTTAAAGAGTTTCGCCCCATTAGTATGGTGGGGTGGATCTATAAGATACTCTCAAAAATATTGGCTAATAGACTCAAATTGCATCTACCCTCTTTAATCGGTGAGTCTCAAGCTGCTTTTATTGGGGGAAAACAGATTTTGGATGGAGTTCTTATTGCTAATGAAGTGATACATAGCTGGAAAAATAGTTCTCAAGGTGGTCTAATTCTTAAAATTGATTTTGAAAGAGCATACGATTGTGTTAATTGGGGCTTTTTACTGGATTTGCATGTGAAAATGGGATTTGGGGAAAAATGGTGTGGCTGGATTAAAGAGTGCATTTCTACCGTGGCAATGTCTGTTCTAATTAATGGTTCAGCTACTAAGGAGTTTCAAACTCAAAAAGGTCTCAGACAAGGGGATCCTTTATCCCCATTTCTTTTCAATATTGTGGTTGAAGCTTTGAATATATTGTTGGAAAGAGCTAGAGGATTAAACATAATCAAAGGAACACGGATTGGGGCTAATGGAGTTATCTTGTCTCATCTCCAATTTGCAGATGATACGATTCTCTTTTGTAATAATGATAGATTGGAGTTGGCTAATATAAAAAGGGTGCTCAGATGTTTCCAGCTTATGTCGGGTTTGAAAATTAACTTCTCCAAAAGCTCTTTATGTGGTGTTAAGATTTGTCAACAGGAGGTGAAAGATCTTGCTCAGGTGATGGGGTGTAAAATTGAGACTTTGCCAATCAAATACTTGGGGTTACCGTTGGGTGCTAATCCGAAGAGGATTAAAACATGGGAACCAGTTTTGGACAGGATGGGGAAGAAATTGAGCATATGGACAAGGAGATTTAATTCAACAGGAGGTAGACTCACTTTGTTGAACTCGAACTTTGGTCATCTACCAATTTATTATATGTCTCTATTCAAAATGCCTGTGGCTGTAGCACACTCTATTGAGAAATTGCAGCGACAATTTTTTTGGGGTGATTCTGTGGATAAGAAGAAGATGCATTTGGTGAAATGGGAGGTGATTACCAAGAAGAAGGAGAATGGAGGGTTGGGAGTGAAGAATCTACAGATTCAAAACCTAGCGCTGCTTGCAAAATGGTGGTGGAGGTTTAGGAATGACAAGGATTCTTTGTGGGTGAAAGTCATTCGAGGGAAGTACAATCTTGTTCAGGACTGCTGGCTTCCTCATCTCCCACCTTCGGGTCAGATCACGAACTTATGGAGAGATATTTGCTCCATCGGGAATGTCTCTTCGCCTATTGGTCCTATAATTCAAGAGGGCTTTCAAATGCAAGTGGGCTCTGGACAGGAAACGAAATTCTGGGATCATGTTTGGCTCGGGGAGGTAGCACTCAAGGAAGTATATCCCAGACTCTTTTTAATCTCTACTCAAAAAGAGCACGTGGTCAGCGCTTTGAAGGAAGAGGGTGGGGCTGGTAGATGGAATCTTCTATTCGGAAGGCGTTTGTATGATTGGGAAAAATGCCAAGAAGAGGAGTTACAACAAAGATTGCAAGGTACGGTTTTGGACCCATCCAAACAGGACTCACTGCAATGGAAATGGACTGTGAATAAGAGATTCTCGGTGAAATCGGTTTATGGACAGTGGGAGCAAGCTGTTCAGGTGCGAGATAATGTGTTGGGATCATTATGGAGGAACCTTAGTCCTCCAAAGGTGGAAATTTTCTCCTGGTTGGCTCTACAAGGCAGGTTAGTTACTAGATCTATTCTTGCTAACAGAAATGTGATTCCAGAGGGTCAAACGCTTCTCTGCCAGTTTTGCTCTTTGTATGAGGAAACACCGAAGCATCTCCTTTTGCATTGTTCGTTTTCTTGGAACATTTGGTCGATTATTATGCAGTGGTGGAAGTTGGAATGGGTATGTCCCCCTTCTCTAGCAGTCTTAGCTACTTGGTGGTTTGGCAACAGGTTTCGAAACTTGGAACGGCACATTTGGGAGGTGACTTTCTTTGCTACTTTGTGGTCTTTGTGGCTTGCGAGGAATGACCTCATGTTCAATAATGTATCAAGGTCTGTGAGTGAGGTAGGGGATCTAGTCAAGACAAGGGTGGCTATGTGGATGAAAACTAAGTTCGACATCAAGATGTACTCGGTGGAGGAGTTTAAGAGCTTTCTAGGTGGAATCCGTACACTAAAGCTCTAAGTTTTGGCCTTGTGGTGTTGTAACATCCAACCTTCGGTTGGATGCTCCCTTTTGTTTTTCCCCCTTTTTCCCCCTCGATGTACCCCTTTTCGAGTTTTATAAAATCTTTTCTTTTGCCGAGCAAAAAAAAATATTAAGTAACGGGGTATTGATGCTGTTTCAATTCAATTGTGGTCTGAAATGATAGTCCCTGCCAGCACTTGGAACGCTCTCAATCAGCTAGAATGAAGTTTGGGGCTGAATTATATGCGGGATTTCAATCTCTCAGGACATAACTGTTTGGTTTTGTTTTTTTTCTCTTTTTCTTCTCAACTTCTTGTTGGAAGTTTCTCCCTCTCCCTCTCTCTTCCCTTTCTATCTCCCTTGATGTATCCATTATTGAGTTTCTTAATACAAATTTTTTGCCTTTTCAAAGGAAAAAAAAAAAAAAACTATGAAACATGCATGAAGAATAAACTAAACAGGAAACACAAAAATCTATTGGAAAATATTATTGAAATATAATATTTTTATTTTGTTTGAATGTAAATTAATTTGATTTGGAGTTGTATCTTTTGGGTGAAACCTTTTCATCATGGACGGACGCGTCTTTTATGAACAAAAGTGTTTGCTTAATGATTTCCTAGTCCTAAATTAATGGGTTGCCCCAAGTGTAGGGTGGAGGCCGACGTAGCATAATATCTAGTAAGTCTGAAGTCGAATCCATAGAAACGGTGATATGTGTTGACTAAAAACTCGGGTTGTTACTGATTAAACTGGCTCTTAGGTAGCCACCCCTTGACAATTGATTAGGATTAACTAAAACCTAGGAAATTGATTGTTCTTTTCAAATAATTTAAAGGAGCTAGGTACGGTCGTAGGATTCATACCATTCGCAATCAGTCCAAATTAACCTACTCCATTTAGTGTTCTTAAAAACATTGAACTTTAGATTAAAAAAGATACCCCGCAAGATGCGAACCATTATGGTCGCTATTTACCCATGCGTAACGGAGAATGAGTTTTGGAACCCCATTTCCCGGTTCACATGGGCTCCGACAATGCTCAGGTTCGTCTACAAGAAGTATTTTACTAATCTAAAATTGTCTTTTTCATTGCTTGAAAACAAGAGCAGTGCCCTGAATGGCCACGATGTGCTAGTCTCCTTGCGACCCTACTTATACAATTACTCACTATGCATTGGACAAGAAACACAAGAAATCCTAATTTGAAATATACTTCTATTACACGAGTTGAAAAATAAATAAGAAATATCAACTAATTAAATACTAGTGAATAACTTTTATTAAGAACGGAAATTAAAACAAGTTACCAGAGCATGAGTAGTTGAACAAAATTTCAAAACTTAAAAGAAAAACTCGGAAGAAAACTAAACAATATTCGGAAAAAAAGCGTGCAGCCCCATCCTCTTTTTTCCTCCGTCCGAAACTCGTCCCTTTTATATGTGTTGTAGCTGACTTAAAAACCCTTCTTGTACGTGTAAAACTGTGGACCATGCTTCCACCCCAGCCAAACAACTCAGTCCAGACTCTTCATTAACAAATTAATTTGGGCCCACCTTAATTGCATTGGTTTCTACTAATCCCACTTTCAAGACCACGTTGTACTAATGGCCAATATTAAAAAGCTCAATCCAGTACATTTGATATTATACTACTTGTCTTGATATTCCTTATTTGATCAGTTCGTAACCATTGTCACCCATTAACGCGTTATAACCACGAAATACCTACAACACAAAAATTACACATTAAGCTTTGAGTAACAATATAAATAGACTTAACAAAGATAAATTAAGGGGCACTAATGTGAATATTTACGCGCCTATCAGTATCCCTTTCTTTGGTGATCTTTCGTAGAGTCACCCCAGTTAGTCTATAAATATCATTTTCTCATTCATTTGGAGTTATGGATTTTTCCTTTTCATTCGTGTTCATTCATATGAGAGAGAACAAACACTAGAAGGTTCAACAGACCCATCGATTGTAGTTTTGCTTCTGTGGGGAGTTTGATCAAATAATGCTGGGAGATAGACGAATCTATCTTAAATACAAAGGGTCTAACACTCACCTTGATCATCAATTTTGTTGATCGATTTTCAGGTTTTGAGTTCCGAATTTATTGCACTCATATCATCGGTTTTTACCACAAATAGTAAACAAATTTTTCCAACAATCTTAAGACAAAATTGCGTTTACTTTTTGTGTATATATATGTGCATTTGAATACGGTTTTCCAAAAAATTCCGTTCCTGCGATTGTATGTGCTATATCGGTTGGTTCATTAAATTTCTGAGTGCAAGACCTGTTAATTGGGGTATGATCATATGATCATTGCGTACGGAAAGTGCACGATTAATTTTCATGCACGTGGCTTGTATTGCATTATGGTTATTTGTTGTTCTACTAGTGTGGAAATATACTCTTTTGGACTAGCCCCGAGGAGGTTTCTTTCATACATGCATGAATGGCATATTGGCATGCTAGCTATGTAATTTTGCTTCGGCTTAATACTATGCGCCTGTCGAGTGTTGGGCTTTAGTTATTTGGTCTTGTGTGATGTACATTGTTGAAATTGACTATTTTTATTTAGGCATCTATGTACATGCATAATAAGCCCTCCGCATGTATATAAGATCATTGTAGACACCCCAATCTGAAACTTGAAGGATCTTTAAATTATTCAATGATGAAACAAAGGAACGATACCACTTGAAGTTTGAACATGGATTTCCAAAGCCCAAAGAACCACAAAAAGCCCAAACAGCCCGCCAAAGCCCAAAACTGGACCTAAACACTGCACGGTGTTACTATCTAAACCGTACGATGTAGCTTTCTAATTACACCGCACGCGGTTTTGTGGCATGCCGTACAACGTTTTGGAAAAAGTTTGACATGTTCAGAAAGTTGTCGGCCACAATTGTTGGAGCCATAATTGAAAAACGACTTGGCAGAGAATATAATTTTATTCGGCCTAGAAGCCACATCCCCTCTTTGCATTGATATTTCTTGGCTCTTGCCTATAAATACACGCCACCCCACTCATTTAGTTGAAAGACACCCCTTCAAGTCCTAAGAAAGTTACTCTGACATTCTCTCTCTACAAAAAATTACATTCTTCCTTTCTTTCAAAGCTCAATAAACTACTAACTTGGAACACCACCATCCTAAAGTTCTCAACCCGCATTCTCCAACCCCCGTTCAAGCTCTAAAGCAAAAGTATAAAGCAAGTTCCTTGGGCTAAGTGATAAATGTCAAAATATACATATTTTTGCCTTCCAAACTACATTTATTATTCATTTATTTTTGTTAATTGATTTTATTTTGTTTTTTTGTTGTTTATAGGTTGTTCGAGCTCATTGTTTGAGATTTTGGACTAAAGCGGAAGATACAAAAAACTGAGGGTCTAAATGCAAAGTGTTTAAAAATAGATTATTGGTTTTATTATTTCATGAAGTTCAAGGGTCTTTGTGTGATTAAACTTTTTAATATCTATGTAAATAATTTAACCTACTGAAGGAAGACTTCGGCAGCTTTTTGAAAAAGTTACGAACGAAAAAAAGAAAAGGAGGCGGTGATATCTTCTGGGATTTCTCACGCAGGATTTCTCACGCACAAACTGCTGCCGACGGACGAAACGAAACAGTACAGGAGGGGGCTGCGGCATTATTTATTTTTCACAGCAGGTTTTATTCTGACAGAGATCACGAAGAACCGGGGTTGCCGAGACTCTTGTTCCAAGAGTTTTCTTTCGAGCTTTTTCCTTTCAAGTTATTTGATGTTTTATTCAATTATTGGCACTATGGTAACTCGTTCTAATTTCAGTTTTTTATAAAAGTTATTCGTTTATATTTGATTAATTGATATTTCTTGTGTAGTTTTCTCTCGCGTAATAGAAGTATGTTTCAAGTTAGGATTTCTTTTATTTATTGCTTAATGATGTGTGAGTAGTTTTTTTGAAGTTTGATCGCTGGGTAAAGAAGCGTTGCGACCCAATTAGGATTCCTCTCACAATTTTTTTGTATATTAATTTAATTGAATAAATTTAGTTGGTGAAACTACATCCGTTGGACGAATCCGAGTCATTTTCGGGACTCATGTGAGCGGGAACGGGAGACCAAAACCTGTTTGCCACTGTGTACGGGACCGGCAACCTTAGGATTCGCATCTTTCGGAGTTTTCAATTCTCCCTAAATTTAACCATTTTTAGAACCATGAAAAGCGACCGGATTCTGATTGGGTAGCGAGCACCGGATTCCCTACGACCGTACCTCTCTTTTTTTTATTTGAGCAAGTTATCTATTAGTTATAGTTAATCAACCAAAAGACAAGGGTTGGCTACCTGAAAGCCCATTTTTAATAGTAATAACCCGAATTTTAGAGGAACACACATCACCGTCTCTGTGGATTCGACTCTGGACTTACCGGATATTGTGCTATGCCAGTCTCCGCCCTACGCTTGGGGCAACCCATTAATTTAGGATTAGGAAATCGCCAAGCACTAAGCTCGGTCTTAGCCCTGGGGGGAGCTTTCTACAGTCACGCTTAACCTCTTCGTGTTAAGTGTTGACTTAAAACCATTTTCAAGAGCAAACAAAACAAAAATCTGTGATTGCACCGGAAACACTACACCGTGCGGTGCTATAATACACCGTACGATGTAGTGGAATCCAACGCGCGGTGTTATGTTTCCAGGATGTTGTTTCTTGTTTAGTCGTTTATTTGATCCTCTAGATCATATCTATTCACTCTGGTTTTGCTAATATTGCTGAGAGGTCGTGCAGTTGCATTTAAGAATGGAGCCGTTGTTTAAAATCATGTTTTTGTCTCCTAAAACAAATTAAAAGAGGTTTCATTTAAAATTATTCTCGATGATCAAATGAACCAAAAGAATCTAGCAAACTTTTTTATGAAGGATCAGCACGAATAAGATGATAAGAGTTGTTTTTCAGATCAATGGTTCACTTCATCTTGAGAATATAAAAAGCTGTTTTGAAATAGATTGGAAACTACATCTTACACTGTTTTTAGGAACAATGTACTACGTAGTCAGTAGATTGTGTGAGGCCCTGCGTAATATTAGTAGGCTATTGGTAAAAAGGTACACCGCATGATGTAGTAGAATACCGTGCGAGCTATCTATATTATAAAACAGAGTGGTTTTTGTCTATAGATATAAATCCAGCACCCTCTACAACCGTCCGATCAATATTTCATGTTAGTTGTAGCCGTTTGATCGAGAGAGTACTTCCTAATATAAACTCCCCTAACTTTATGACCGATAAATCCTTTCAATTAATTGCTTTTACGTTGTTTCCTTAAGAAGGTTTTCCTATTTAATTTTCCTACATCCAACTCAATAATTTCCTTTTAGGTTGATTTTTTAACATTCAAAAACAAAACATACCTTTTTTGATTCATATACTAAAAGGAAACATTCTTTGTTTTTTAAAGTTGATAATTACGTTGTTTCCTTAAAACGGAGTAGTATGTACATACGTTTTCCTTCAACAATGAATCTATGTTTTCCTTAATAATATAATTCGTAAGCTTTTCCAAGAAAAGAAGAAATCAGCTTCCTTCCTACTTTGATTAGAGAAAGAGAGAGGGGTCATTACCTCTACTTTGTCAGAACAAGAGGTAATCAAATCTTTTAATTTTTTCGTTATTCTAATGTTTCTACACATTCTCTCCCTCTCTCTAGGTTAGATATTTTGACGCAATTTCGTTGTCTAGAGTAGTACACTGTTTCTCTCCATGGATAATTTTTTTTAAGTTGTAATAAAAAATGTTGTGTCATGCCTTTTTTTTTTTATCAGCGTATTGTGTCGTGCATTTAGGCATGGGCAATCACGAAATCCACGATACTGTTTTTGGAACTTTTCTATAGTCATGACAGTATTTGTGTTAATTGAATTAGTGGTTTGGTTTGCGATGATATTGATTTTTATATTCCTAAATGTGTATGGCTTGGTGTATGACTTGCGTAATTGTACATATCTTCCTGTTCTTTGTTAATACAAATCTTGCTTATTCACAATGAAGGCTTTACTACTTATTATGAGTTAATTGTGGGATTAGGAATTTGTGAGACCGGTTTTCGGTCAGATTTTGATTCGCTAAATTATGATCAGTATTGTATTGACCCGAATTGAGATGTTACAAATATAATTGAGGTTCTGATTATAATTCTGACCCATTGTTGGTTTCGGTCAATCCTTAAGGATTCAACGGTAAAGACTTGAAGTTCTTTTTTGTATTCCAAGACGTTATTTGTTACTAGGTGAAAAAAAAAAAAAGGAACATTTTTATTTTCCTTTCATGTACTTCCTTTTTGATAACTCAGATATCTATACCAATTTTCGCGCATCTCAACTTATTCTGGGGGCTCCATCGCCACTTGCAGGGAGTTGCAGAGAGTACTCAAAGAGATATGAATATGTTAGCCCCAACAATCTGATGATATGAATATGTTACTTTATTGATGATTGCCGTAAAGTTGTATTGAATATAGCTGCTACGGGTTACTCAACTCTCTTCTCCTCTCTGCCAAGTTAATTTTGGGGCTTTTGGCATCATTGTTTATGTTGTGCCTATAAAACGTGCAGGAGCGCGCATGGGATCTTATTGTACGTGTTGGAGTTAATAAATTATTACGTTGAGCTTGATTTTTCTTGAATTTCGATTGTGCTCTAATGTAGACGGGCTCACTTGAAATTTAATAAAATGGGATACCTATTGTCATGTATTACTTTTCTATTTTCTCAAATTTTATTCACTTTTGGGTTAAGAATACATTGCGCCGTGCCTTCAGGCACGGGCATCCACTAGTCTTATTACACTGTGCGGTGTTGTATACGACCAGGGACAGATTGTTGTTGAACTATTGTTTTATTTCTGCACATCATTCATTTGTCATCCACTCTATAGTGAGCACCATGAGCACGCTAATTAAAGTGGTATATTCAATCCCATGTCCCTCTCCCGCACTTGTTTTCTAAAAGTTTAATCTTCCAAATGATATTAAATTTTCCCCTTTTTAAAATGTTTAGTAGAGACCGGTTTTACCAGGCGAACGAGGTGTTTTTTCAACAAAACCTTCATCGTTCGTAACGTAGCTCTCGGACCCAAAATCTCAACATCTTCACTAGGCCAAAAGCCTTCTTTTCAAACTAAACTCTCGGTTACTCAGATCATTCATTTCAAAAATCCGGGTGGCGACTCTCTACGCGCGCCGGTCAGAGAGCCCACAATCATTGATCATGATATCCATTGGCAATCCAATTGGAGTTTTAATCTGATGCGTATAACATGGCATGGGGCAGTAGGCCAGGTAAGAAATAAAAGAACGTGAGAAATCCTTTGATATCTTATTCTTCGCATGGCATCAGTTTATTGTGCTTTGGTTTTTTACTTTGTGCATTTCCATCAGCATTTAGGGCCGGCCTTGGCCTAGGCCCACCAGGCGGTGGCCTAGCCCCCGCCCCCACCAATTATAAGTTTAGTACACTACACTAGGAATTCTTAGGCCCAAAATTTGTACCCAAAGTAAAATTAACTGAGTGAGGCCTCATTATAAAACAAGGCCCAAAAGAATTTTTTAGCCCAATTCGTAAATTCCTGTGACAACTCTTAAAAGGGAGAAAAAAAAAAAAAACAATATAAACACAAAAATGGAAATGCCAAGTCGGCTTTCTTCTCCGCCTCTGGTCTCACATAATTGAAACTTGAAAACCCACCCAACCCAACGTCGGCTTCTCCTCTCGCCTTCTCTAGTCTCTCTCTGTCTCTCAGACTCTCACCCCTCCTCTCGCCTTCTATAGTCTCTCTTTGTCTTTTACCCCCAAATTTCATCTCCTACAGGGTTATAGTCCTACTTGTAGCCCTAACCCATGCAGCAAAGCCCCAATATACTTTAACCCCTGCTCTTGAAGAGGTAAAAACATGAATACAAAGAATCGATTTTCGCAGCAAGAAATCAATTTACCAGGTATGGGCTTTGGGCATTTGTTTATGCTTGTCTTTTGCAAGTATTATTTGTTTATGCATTTGGGAAGTTGAGAACTATTTGTTTAATTGCTTGAAAATAGGGTTAAAGCCATCAGTAGTGTGATTTGTTATTTTGGGACAATTTGTATCTTTTGAAAATATTTCATTTATAGATGTGAAGGGCCCCAAATTGATTGGTCGCCTAGGGCCCCAGAAAACTCAGGCCCGTCACCATTAGAATGATAATGTATAAGTTTGCTTACGCATACATCGCCTTAGATGGAGATGTGTGGTCTTCTTTATTTTCATTCACTGGATGGTGTGGTTTAAGAAAAAATGTGGGATTTGTTGCAATGGTTGATGAATTTGTGTCATTTGGGAAGTATGCAAGGCTTGGTTAAATAGCTGTCACTTGAGAAAAGACTACTTTTGGGAAATATCATGATGTTTCATGAAGGGGTTTGTAGATACCTGTCATAGGTGTTGCATTAGAAGATGGATAGACAAATCTTCGTATGTTTTTGCGGAAAACAGAGCAACACATCTGGTTTTGGCCTTTGGAGCTTCGAGTAGCTGCGATTAACACAGGATTGCGTTGGTCGTAAAACAAAAGGGAAAATTTGTTGTAGCCCTGTGGACATAACTGCCAATTTCGAAGGACACCATCGGTTGAATGGTCTCCTGGTATGCTAAACGGCACAACATGTGGCTTTTAGAATGGCCATCCCTAATTCTTTTGCACCCCCGTTGGAAACCGACAGTTACTCATAGACACTTTGCTTGGTTTCCAAGTGTCTTTTGAGAACCAACACACCTAGTGAGACACATCTCATCTTCCTCCAATATTGTTTGAACGGGCACCACATACTTTCATTTTTAAATCTTTTATGGCTTGGAATTGGGGAATCATTTTCCACATGTGAGTTTCAAATTCCTTCCAAAGTGATGCGGCATTAGATGCGCCTCTCTAATATGTCACATTGCTCTATATGTGAAAGGTGTGTGATTCTTGGGATTGAACTGAAAGGTGTGACCTCTTGTAGTTAAACCAAAAGGTGTGACCTTTGGGTTTACGTCAAGAGACATGACTGTGAGATGTAAACCAAGAGATGTGACCGTTGCGTTTACACCAAGGGACGTGACCCTTGCTGAATTAGTCACATTTTTTTGACTTTATGAGTCACTTGGGCCAAATCTATTGGAAACGCCAAACGTATAAATTCATGTTTTGGTTCTTTTGAAATTTAGTTTCAATAGACCTAACGGATTGGGTCACTACGTTTGATTTGGCATGGAAAGATATGGAATAAGTTTACACAATCTTGGGTGTTTGATGGTTATCAAACAACTATGCCCAACGTGAAACTTTTTATATGCTATAGTGACTACGGAGTGAATTTGGACGGATACATAAAATGCATGTTGCACTTAGCATAATCGCCTCGGTTTGAGTATAGAGTTATTCAATATTGGGTTAGTTAACGAATGTGGGGGTTGTTTCTTGATGATGTGTTTTGAAACACAAGAGATGAAAAAAAGTTTAGACATCATTTGTGTTATGTCATAAACTACAGAAATTATATTGATAAATTTTGAATTAATTTCAGAATTGTGGGGGAAGCAATAATTATAATTTCCACAAGATTAAATGATGTGTTACACTATTGGAGATGTCCAATTATACTTGAAGAATATAGCATTGTGATATGAGTATCCAATTTGAAGTTTTAGAATCCAAAGGTGGATTTAATTGTACAATTGGAGTGCAACAGTGATTTGGAAATCCACATATGTATATAGCAAGGTCTACGATAGAGTCTAATCAACTCATTGCGTTAGACAAAAGCTACTAAGCAGATGGTGGTGCCACCTCTTAGAGGATGTTCTAATAGGGTCCAATTCTGTGCCAGAGTTCTAATATGATGGCTATCAGAAGTTGAAAGGCATAGAGGACCATATAATATAGTATGTCTCAACATTTCTATTGTAGACAACTTACCATTAAACATTTGTTCTCACTTGAGAATGAAACGTCAAAAAATTATTACGAATCCGTTGAGCTGAGTTTTGACTAGAGAACAAATGATCATCGAGGGGAATGAGATTAAAGCCTATTAATTAAAAGTCTCTATAACGGCAACCAAACCTAGCTAATGACTGGAGATCCCAAGATTTAGGTTCAACGGGACAACCAAGTTGTATGAGACTTAGGAGTATCACTAAGGAGATATCTCTTCAACTCATTCCTATGGTAAAATAGTGATGTCTGCAGCGTATCAGGTTAAACTTTGTTTTTAATGATTCTTATACTGTGGTAAATCCAAGTGGGGTATAGCAAGATATTCTTAGGCTCCATTCCGGAACTCATTTTAAGTACTTATTTTTTAAGAAGGTAATTTTAAGCTCAAAAATAATGTGTCTGCGTAAATAATTTTTCTACCAATATGGATCTTGTTTGATAGATTTTTTATACGGCGTAAATTTTTTTTTATTTACATTATTTTTTAGTTTAAAAATGTGAAATAAGTAGTTATTTTTTAAGAAGGTGTTCTGGAACGGAGCCTTAATAAGAGATCACCTATGTGAGTGTGAAGGGGTCACTTCCGTGAGAATTTTTTGAGGCTGAATTCTCTAAAGCACTCTCTAAAACTAATCGGTGTTCCAGGACCAAAATGGGCACAACCATACGAACCAACTTTGTTCGGAAAGATTTTGTGTGAATTCTGTTGTCTTGGTTTATACAAAACGCTGAACAATTCAAGGTATCGCATCCATTGGTTAGCAAGTAAATCTGATAGTCTTTCCCCAGGAAATGTTCAAAGACAAAAGCTACCTATCCTATGCAGGAAATTTCCACTTGCACTCTCTCAGTTGTTTGCATTATTTTGCATTGGTTATTGAGTCAATTTCATTCATGTGAGGGATTGTTGGAAAATATTACTGAAATATAATATTTTTATTTTGTTTGAATGTAAATTGATTTGATTTGGAGTCGTATCTTTTGGGTGACGCCTTTTCATTGTGAACGGACACGTCTTTTATGAACAAAAGTACCCATTTCTTTGGTGATCTTTCGTAGAGTCACCAATTAGTCTATAAATATCATTTTATTCATTCATTTGGGGCTATGGATTTTTCCCTTTCATTTGTGTCCATTCTTATGAGAGAGTACAAACACAAGAACCCATCGATTGTGTTTGAAAGTGGATCCAAATTTTGAGCTGCAAATTCCATCACAAATTCAAGATTCAAACACAGTCTAGGAATCTCAACTTGAACATTTGAAGGTTTTGATGCTCTTGTTCGAGCAGGTCATATAAAAATTAATTTACGATCATGATGGAGAGGGGGAATTTTAACCGTTGAATTGCATCGTGGGAGAGCACAAGTTCTTCGATGGTAGCATTGCTAGCAACATACAAGTCATCAAGAATGGAAATCAAGGAAATCAATTTGGTTAGAATCATTATAGCTGGAAAATATTGGGGCTCATAGTACATTCCTAATATCCAAATCTTTCCACCACCTAAACCAAAAATAGAACCATGAAAAATATGCGATTTAATATTAAATGCCCTATTTTGGATGTCTAGAAAACACTTTCTCTCAACTTTACCCATGTGATTCTCAGGTGGGAAGTCAGAATTTCTCCTAGACGATTAAAAATAAAGAACATCAAGAAAGAATAGCTGCAAGTAGACACATAGCTCATAAGGTAATAAGTATAAATACACCATATGATAAAATTCAAGCATAAAACTAATTCTATATGTGTATTTTTATATATAAGAACACTTTCGTAATCATGCCAATATATACAAAAATATAACAAAATTATTTTAATCTCGAATGGGGGCACGTGCCCCCACATGCTCCTACCTAAATCCGTCCTTGATCTGAACTAAGACTCCATTAAGTTGTAGGAAATGGTTTGTGGGAAATAGATTTCTCGGATATGTGAAGTAAGGCGAAGGAAAGAAAAATTAAATTTATTTGCTTGTGTGTGTTCTCTTGACAAGAAAACTAAAACTTCTACTTTTTGGAAAGATAGTTTGTAAGAAAGTATTTCTTAGTGGAAAAGTTAAAATTGTGGGACTTACAATTTTTTTAATCGGCAAAAAGTGACCTACAATTTTCATGACAATATTACATTAAAGTTAATTTTTTCATCATTTTCATGTAACTGACCGAGGCCTAAATGCTTACTTAAAGTACCATGACAGTAAACTTAAAAGATCACAAGGCCCCACTATTGTGTTTTAGACCACCATACATAAGCTCTTCTCTTATAAAATAGAGAATAAATTACATATACCGGCGGTGTAAACATTTATTTCCTCCAAATTAATTACATTGCACCACGTCATTAAATAATTTAATGACGACGTGGTCTCAATTAATAGAACATGGCGACTTGGTCTCAACAATAGAACATGGCGACGTGGTACAATGTAATTGATTTGGAGGAAACAAATGTTTACACCGGCGGTGTAAATAATTTAATCTCTAAAAATTTACCTACAAAATGCAATGAGTTTAAAGTCTTGCCGATCGTCACTATCATTTCTATATTAACAAATTCCGTTAAGGTTCTTATTTTTTAAGTATTTATTTTTCGCTTTACAAAACAGGTCATTCTCTCACAATACATCACATTTAATTAAAAAACAAATAATTACTTGAAAAATAAGTATTTATTTTCCTTAGCGGAACAAAGCCTATTCTTCAAAATTGAAAGGTCAAATATCTCGTGGAGCGGTCTAACCTGTATATTCAACATAAACTATCCACAACACAATTGACATGGGATTCTCCAACATTAATTCAACGGAAACAAGACGTAAAATTTGCTAGTAAACCATGCCGACATTTCTGATATTGTAATTCTAAGTTGAGCAACAGCTAGGGGACACACTCTCGATAATTGAATGCTATATGAAACAACATAGCGTAACAGAGGATGAGGTGCTTGTTGAACTTCAAAAACTTGTTACAAATGCATGAGAAGACAACAATGCATGTGTGCCTACACCCAGTTGAAACCACAATGCCTCTCGTCATGTGAGTTCTAAACCTTGTATATACGGGCGATAGATGTTTTATAGAAGGGTGAAGATAATTACAAAAATCCCGAGACCAAGCTCAAGGGCTATATTACCTCGGTGGTTGTCAATTCTGTGCCAATCAAGTAGCTAGCAAACTGTTCTCCCTTCCTTGGACGGCTTCCAAGGATTAATTTTTTTGAAATGGCCTGCAAAAATATTTTTTTTAAGGAGAACTTGACAAGATACATCGAGGAAAGGGGAGGGGAATATCCAACCAGCAGTTGGATGGAGAAAAAAGAAAAAAGAAAAAAACGAGACAAGAGTCAAACGGTGCGCACATCCCAAACTAGCAATGAAAACCAGGGTCGGCCCAACCGCAAGGCCCAAGAGGCCTGGGCCTTGGGCATCCAAAAAACCCAAAAAATTAAGGGCACTCCTATTATTTTTAGTATTAGGCTTGAGTAGGGATCTTTTTAGCCCAATGGGGAAAAAAATGGTCCCATCCGATTTTAAGAAAAGGCTTGGACAAAAAAACTTCATTCATCCTAAAGGCTCAAAATAAATTACACAACATTCATTAGGCCTAAAGGCCCAATATAAGACCCATAATAAAATAAAAAGGCAACTAAAATAGAAAGCTGCTCTTGTCTACATTTGAGAGGTAGCACCGTAGCAGCCTACTGGGTCTTCGTCTTCTACAATTGATTTTCCGATTGGGTTTTTCGGCAGGCCCGGGGTTTCCCGGCAGGCTCGGGGTTTCCCAACTGGTACTAACCTTGCGTTGTTAAGTGTTCTCTCTCGATAATCGATCAAATGGAAGGGAAAAATGAATTGGGATTTTTATTAATCAGCTTGTTGTTCTCTGTGTCTTTAAGGGCACACTTTTTTTTATTAAGCATTGGGCACTAAAAATCCTTGAACCGGCCCTGAGGAAAACCAATAGCAGCCGGAAGCCCAAAGCACAACCCATCCAAGGATTAATTTATCTACTAGTATAAGCCATTTACTTGGACTTCCAAGTGAAGATTTTATCGTATTCCACTTCATATTCCTCATAAATGAATTGACAATGTTGCTTCTTTTTCTTTGTCTTGGGGTAAGCATTTTTTGTTAGAGATTTTCAAAATAAAAGAGTCATCGTTTTTATTTTGTAAATTTCCTTATTTCCTTAGAATGCTTGTTTTCCTCTTTCTGATCTTTGTCCCACATTGTTTAGTTGAGAGATGTTGGAGTGATATATATTAAGAAACATTTCTAATATGATTAAATATGATCTAGTGTGGTGCAGCCTTAAAGCACCATACCGGCGGAGCTGGTGCTTTGCACCAGTACAAACTCAAACGCGCACTTTGCACCTAGCACATCAGCGCGCGCTAGGCGCCTTATAGGCGCCATTTCTTATTGCGAGTTAACAGTAAGGTGGCGCTGACGTGGATGTCGCGTGTCACACACAGGGCGGTTCCGATCTGGTGCACTGGTTCGTGGAGTTGCAATCGTAGCCGTCGGCTGCGAATGGGTACGATCCAACGGATTGGATCAAATCCATTTGGGTGTGAATGAAACAATACATCAGTTCGGTGTGATAGGGTGTGACTGGTCGATCAAGACCGTAGGATCTGATCCAACAGTCAGACTAGATCGGGTGCATACCCATTCTCAATGGTGCGTAGTGGTCTATAAATAGACCACTACTTATCAGAATCCATACACACACATATATGCCGAATTTCTCTCACATCTCTCTCTATATTTCTTAGCATTCATTTTGCATTCTGTTTTGCTACAGAAAATAGAATTCAGTGATTCTCGGTTCTTATATTTGTTTAACAAGTATTCTGTCCGTGTCGTTAGTGCAAACGCAAACGGAAAGAATTTCGAGTTTGAGCTTCGATTTATCTTGAAGGCAGGTTTGCTGTAACCCTTTGCATACCATCTGGTGGGGGCAAATACTGTCTTTAGAAAAACAATATAGTCATGACTCGAAGCGTTTTTCAACATTTGTGGAGGTTTCGCCAATAGTTCAGAATCAGCATCAACTGGTTATCCAACATTTTGTTGTTGTTGATTATTACTCCTTTTGTCCATTTTTAAGTGTCCTGTATTCCATTTTGGATTATCTTTAAATAAGTGTCATTTTGTAAAGTTTGATAAGTAAAAGTGTAATGGTGATTCCTCCAAAGAAGGTAAATATAAAAAGTAATATTTTGAAGGTACAATTATGTTGACTCTTAAAACTATGTGAAAATCAAATTGAGACACTTAAAAATAGATGGAATGAGTAATTATATAATACCTATTGGATCAACTTAATTCTCCATTTAGTCCCTTCAATTGGATATCGCACAAGTTTAATTACCGATAATCTAAGCAGTTGATCAGCAGTACTAATTTCACCTTACGAATCCAAAAAAAGTACAATGTGTACGGGAAAAATTGGTAACTCAAGGGAACAAGTGATGCAGGGCAGAACTATGAATCAAAGAACTAACATGCATCAAGGACAATCACAAACGGGATAGATATAGAGAAACTCTCTCTAGACTCTTTGTCATTCAATAATTAATCAAAAATTGACCAGTCCTAAGGCTAACAACTCCTTAAATACGAAAACAAACCCAAACCCTATTAGGAAAAGGAAAAAACACTAATTTCGGAAAGTTCCGAAGTTATTACATATTTTGAAAATATAAGAAAAAATAAAACTTCTCCAACAGAAACGAACGTTATTGGACTTTCCTATCAAAACTTATAAGCAAAAAGATTATTTCCTAAAACGGCAAAATTGGCTATTCGGAGCCCTAAATGGCCGAAACAAGTTAAAAAACACGCAGCATTGGGCCGTTCCGAATCGAATCCAAGTGGACCCAAAACCAAAGGCCTCGGTCACTTATTTACAAAAATACCGACTAGTAGGCTTTAGGTGGAACTCCTCCTCTATGCGCACCGCATCAACAAGTAATCATGTAACCAATAAGAGTTTTGCACCACAGAGTAAAAGAAATAGACTGATGGTTGAAGAGTCTTGCCAGCCATGAATACTATTCAACAAAGGATGCTAAGGATGCTTACAGTGCGCACTTGATGAGAACTTTCCTCAGGCATTTTGTCCGAGCCCAAACGAGGTTGGGTTGCAAGGTTCTCCACGCTACTGTTGCAGAAAGAAAAATTCCTCGACTCGTTCGAAAAATGCGGCCTCTTCTTTGGAGGATATTTCGTAACGTCAAATTACACGTCGTAGTAGGCGGTGCTGGTGCCGGTAGACTGGGATGGGGAAAGGTATCGACTTTGAGGGTAGTGCTACATAACACTTGGCAAAGTGTTTCTTTCATTACAATAGGTAATATGGAAGTCTTTTTTTTTTTTTTCTCCCTGTCGGCTATTCCATATATCAATATCATGGTTTAGGTTTTCATTTCCTTGATGTACCCGTATCAAGTTTCTAATAATATGCTAATCTTTTTGTCGATTAAAAAAAGAAAAGAAAAGGTAATAATAACCAATGTTTTTCAATAATAATCTGCAGTGTTATAAAACATGCACTTTCAACAATTCATTGGAAAATAAATTCAAAAACATTTCATAATGTCAAATTACGTACATGCATTTGTAGGTGGTGGTAGTATTGGTTGGGATGTAGGTCACTAGTTGTGATATCGTGTTTTCCTATTTCCTTTTAATCTTTGTAACTTCGGTTATTTGATTAATGAAATTTTCTTTACTAATAAAAAATTAAAAAAAAAAAAACAAGGCAGAGCTACACCAACGACGAAGTGTGATAAATTGGCCCCACATGGTTTACTTTTTTGGTACAAAGAACATTTTTCTTTGAGATATTTGTTATTCTCTTCCAAAACAGCACGGAATTAATCATAGAATTGCTTGTGCTTGGCATCCTCTTGTTCCCCACCCAAGATTAAGTTCCATTTCCCCGACCTTGCACCCAATCCTTTATGAGTTTACAATATGTATAACATACCGCACGGTACAAGTTTTTCCCTTTAATATATTGGTATCTTGCCAAAAGAATCAACTAACTTGAAGAGACCAATCCCGTCGTTCACTAATGAGGATTCAATTAAAGTTAGGACAAAAGCATCGAATGGACTGACTTACAATCAGTTGGTTGCATGGTAGTTGGTTGCATGGTACATCCATAAACAGGAAAGGGTACATCCCACAAAACCTGATGATTTTTTTTCCATCACACCCGAAAGGAGTAATAACCGGTGATGAATCACAAGGCCTAAACCTGCAAAATACACATCCTAAATCAAATATCATAAACACCCCAAGTAGACCACCACTGGCCTTGTAACTTGTTCGAGCTTAATGGGAGGTATGCTTCTTTGCAGTGATATAATTTGGGTAGCCCACAACAACGTTATTTTCAACTCTAATAAATTGTTATTTTTGTCAATTAAAAAAAGGCAAAAGTACATAAACATCCCCTCAACTATCACTTGTTCCCACGGAGACCACCTCACATTTAAAAACGCCCATACAGACCCCTTCAACTACTGAAAACTAAAAAAATGCTAACTTAGTTAACGGAATGGAGGAAATGACTAAGATACCCCTCTTTTTATAAGACAAAAGTACATAAACACCTCATCAACTATCACTTTGTTCCATGGAGACTCCATAATATTTATATTATACATACCCTTATTCTATCAGTCGTTGTTCTAATCATTTTTTTTCGTTTTATGCAATTTCTTTTTTTCTTACATCAATCATTTTAAAGAAACCTTCTGTATATAACCATAAAAAATAGCTCGAAAACCGTGGCATGACGGCGGCAGATGCTGCGGTGGTTCTTTTGCTAATAAGAAATGAGAAGGGAAGAAGATGAGGGAAAGGAGAGAGGTGTGGGAGAAGAGAAGTCGAGGAAAATGGTGGTGGTAGTTGACAGCAGCTACTACGTTGCTTTTCCTATCTCTATTTTTTTAAACTTTTCTTTAGAAAGAGAGTGTGTATGTATTGGAGGAGAGAGAAAAAAAGGTCACCGGAGCCAGTAGTTAGTCGGTTAGGGTATAAAGAGAGAATAACTTAGAAGGAGAGGAAGAGATTACTTGTGATTGAGAGGAGGGAGGAGAATACAGTCCTTTTAAGTTTTAATCCAACCATTGATTTAAATAGTTGAGATGAAGTGTTTTTTTTTAAAAAAATTGTGTGGGTGGAACCGGCCACTATATATATATGAACCAAAGTTTTAGATCTGTTTGCTGATTTTGGGTTTTGATTGGAGGTTGTTTGTGGAGGGAAGAAAGAGAATGGTTAGTGAAGGTGTATGTGATGCAATGAGGGTATTTTTGTCTGATTTATGGATAAGGGGGTTCATCATAAACGGTTTAGAGACGGAAGGGTGTCACTTGGATAATGGAGATTAGTTGAGGGGGTCTGTATGGGCACTTTTAAATGTGAAGGAGTTTTCGTGAGAAAAAGTGATCGTTGAGGGGATGTTTATGTACTTTCCCCTTAAAAAAAATTATTTTCAATAACAAACGCTTGAGGAGACAGAGTTTTAGGTGTTGTGCTTGACAATTTACTAGTCCTAAATTAATGGCTTGCCCCAAGCGTAGGGCGGAGACCGACGTAGCATAATATCCGGTAAGATCGGAGTCAAATCCACAGAGACGATGACGTATGTTGACTAAAAACTCGGGTTGTTATAATTTAAACGGGCTCTTAGGTAGCCACCCCTTGTCGATTTATTGGGATTTAATTAAGTTAAGAAATAACAAGTTCTTCTCGAGAATTAAAAAGGAGGCACGGTCGTTGGGTTTATAGCACTCGTAACCAATTCTGATTAACCTCCACCATTCAGTATTCTAAAAAATGTTTAACTTTAGTTTGGAAAAGATACCCCGCAAGATGCGAGACTTCATGGTCTCCGTTTACCCATGCGCAACAGAGAATGAGTGTTGGACCCCCATTCTCCCGTTAATATGGGCTCCGACAATGCCCGGGTTCGTCTACGGGAAGCATTTTTCCAATCTAAAAGTATTTTTAAACAAAACTTAAAAATTAAACAATATTGATGGCAGCCCCGTTCTTCCTATTCTTCTGTACGAAAACTTTTCCATGGCAGCCAGGCACTAAAGTCAGTAGGGTCAATTGGGATTGAAGACCTCTTCACACAAAGGCCCTTTGGATTTCATGAAATAATAAATGAACCATTCAATTTTGAATCATTTTGCATTTTAATCCCAAACTTCTTTAAAATCTTTTTTTATCCAAAATCTTGGACAACGGGCTCGGGCGACCTATAAACATAAAAACACATAATAAAAATTAGTTAACAAATATAAAAGACTAATAAATGTAGATTAGAGGGCCAAAATATGTATATTTTGACACTTATGATGTTGTGGTTAGAGGTAGATGTCAAGGGTTCGACTACAGGATTTTACAGGTAGAGGGGGTTCTTGGTGAGGTCATCGGATGACAAAGGTGACTATTCGGTCACCACCGGATGGGGGTTGCAAGTTTGCTAGATACAGAGTCGATTGGTGGCAAAGTGTTTTCAGGAGTCACTGTCGGCAAGGACGTAGCCATAATTTTACCCTAACAGTGATGAAATATATACTAAAAAATACAAAGATTCATTGTAATATGAATAGTCATCTATTCTAGGAAAAATTAAAATAACATAATTAAAACTATAGTAAATAATATTTGTCATTTGCACATGGAGTACAAAAGAGACTAATTTAGTTTTGGAATACTATTTTGGGTCTCCTTTAAAGGAAAAATAGAGGATTTAAGACTCGCATATAGCAAAAAATAAGGGGGAAAAAATCTAGTGGTGGCGAGTTTATATAAGTTGGGGATAATTTTTTTTACATATACTAATTATATTTTCTAAAATTCTTGCTGTGGCGGCCGCTCCTACTAGACCCCTTGGTTCCATCCTTGACCGTCGGCAATGGGGTCAAGGGAAGCGCGTCACAGTTCCTTGTGGGACTTGGGAGCATCTTTTTGTTTTCTGGTTTTTGTGAGTACTATTTTTGTTGGCATCTTGTTAATATGTGTCTTGTTTTCTTTCAAAAGAAATCGAGCGGCTTAGACGTATGTTTTATTTTTTCGAGTAGCAGGAGCACTAGTCCCTATACTCTTCAATACTCTCTGAATGCAATTCTTCTAATATTGTATTGTTCCATCTTTTAATCTTGATAATCAATGGAATTTTCTTCACCGTTTAGAAGAAGGCCTGAATCACCTATAGGCAGAGGCAAAATTTCCCTAGACTTTACCTTGGACTCACTGCCGCGGCCCGGCTACTAAACTTTGGTTCTTATATACTCGTGATCATCTATATGTAGACCTCCGATTTGGAACGGGTGTTACATTTTTATGACAAAATCTCATCACAGAATTAGCCAGGAGGTATGTTGTATAGCCATGAACTCTCGTAACTACAACTATTTACTGGTTCAAACTATCATAACTACATCACTCTTAGTTCATAACTGTTTGACTTGTTCCACATCGCCCATTTAAGTTATCCAAAGTTGGTTAATATACTCGATCTGGAGGTACGTAACCTATATATTGCCAATTGATTTTAGGTTGGAACCCTCTAAGAATTCTAACATAGTATGTCTTGGGTGGCCACACCTCTTGTGAAAAAGTCTCTGTCATTTCTGTCGCCTGAGTCAATCATTTAGCTCCTGGTCTTTTGGTATGTCATCTTCACGTGTATCCGGGCTGCACGTGAGAGCAAGTATTAGACTTGTCCCACATCGCTCATTTAAACCACCCAAGCTTGATAAATATATTTTAAAGGTTACTCCACATTTTACTAATTGGTTTTAGGTTAGAACCCTCCAAGAAATTTAACAATACCATTCACCTCAAAATCATGACTTTATTCTGGTATAATAATTGTTGGGTACCATATGTTTCTCTACTTAAATTTGTAAACAAGAAAGCTTCTTTTATTTCTATATATATACATCATTAGAATTCCACAAAATGAGGGTGTAGTCCAATAAACACAACAGAAAAAGTCTCTACGCACCTCATCATTAGAATTTTCCACAATAAAAGGTCGTACTCGACGGAGTAAATTTGATTTGTAAACCTAAGCAAATTAACAACGTGGATCCAGTCCAAGATTAATTTAAACCGACCTTACATACTTGGTAAAAAATATCTTGGAGACCAACTTTTTTTCGCTGACGAGAAAATGAATTGTGTAAGCACAATGTCCCTCGCCACGAAAATATTGTTCTTCTAGATACACAGATTTGCTGATGCGCAAAAATATGTATATCAATACTAGCCCGATCAAAGATGCTACATGCATAACGGTTGTGCAAAACATCAAGCACACAATCAATCTCCATTCGTCCATTGTTAAAATAAATGGTCAAGATTCGTTCAAACTTTTGCTTGGAAGAGTTAAACTTTTCATTGGAAGAGTTTCTTTTTTAAATCTAGAGCGTCCAAATACATCTGAACAGTCAGAATTGATTACACAACACACACAACGTATGTGTGAGTATCATTTCCGTAGCCCGATAGGGATATATACATCGAGAATAAAGAACTTCCATATATAAATTATTTAGAACTAAGCAACCTGCAATTTTTTTTAGAATAAAATAGTCGATTATCTCTGTGTTCTCTTTTGATTTAAAATGATATGCCAAAATTTTCATTCTATATGCATTTTCTATTAATATTTTGGTTATATATATTCTGAGAATCACCAATGCAATATACTCAAGGGGTAAAAATTCCACGATTCGTTTGGAAATTTGGCCTCTTCTTTGGAAAAACTTTCGCAATGGTAGAATTACATGTCGTAGTAGGTGGTACTAGGGGTGCACATACATCGAGCGGGGCCAGGCTTATACTAGATAATAACGAGATTTATGCATATCCAAGCCCAGCCCTCTAAAAGTTTCAATATTTCTAAGCCTGTCCAATTAGCCCATTTCTTAAAAATTATACATAATTTTGTAGTAGAGTTTCCACAATTCATTGGAAAATAAGGCTTCTTGTTTGAGAACAGTTTACTACAGGAAAAGTTAATTATAGATTAACACTTCGTATTAATTAGAATTGACCTTAGAAAAGTTATGCAATGACACTCACTTTGTTTGGTTCTCCTCTCAAAAATGTTCTTTCCAAATTTTTTGATTGTTTTGTCATCCATGTTTTTCGTCTTTAATAATTTTTTATCAAGTCTTTTTCCTTTTTTTTCTTTTTTTGGATGTATATAGCACTTTAAAAAAATTCACTAGAGACAAAAATTACACAAATTTATAAAAATATTTATCTAAAAAATTAATTTCAAAACTAACAACCAAATAAAACCATTATTTCATATTGTTCTAATGTATTTTTTTTTATTTTCCCCACAAAAAGTGCTTAACTGTCCGGCTATGGGTACGCCATTTAATGTACACCGGATTGTGTGGTAATTGTTTTGGGATTTCACACAAATGCTAAGAGCCGCTAAATCTGTTTAAAATATTTTCTTAAAAATCATTGTAAAAAATCAGTTTAGTCAGAATTGAAGAAAAAATAGATCAAACCCTTACCGATATCCAAATGAATTGATATTTTAATGATCATGGATATCGATCTGTATTTTTCCTCAAAACTTTCAACTCATTTAATTGACTTTATGACTTCTCCCTCTAGTTGAGCAAATTCTGGCTGTTTATTATAGCAATGGACGGCTAGAGATTGATTATGTATTATATTTTACACAACCGTTGTGTGTGTAGCACTTTTGACCGTTTTTGGCAATCGATTAAGAATCCCTCTCTTCTTTTTCTTTCGTGTGACTTGTCTTATATTAGGTGTGAGACTGTGACTCCTCTGCCAATTTCCTTGAACTACGATAAAAGATACTCCATAGAAAACATATTAATTTTGTGTCATTGCTTGGCTTCCTTTTCCCCATCCTACATAAGTTTACACATATAGGAAACCTGTACATGTATATATAACATTTTGGACAATTTTTTTTTGTATAACAACTTGGTTTCTTGCCAAATGGATTATCCAACGGCAGCCGCAAACCCATTTTTTTTTTTTTTTTTTTTGCATTTGCTAGTTTTGCGCTAAACTTTTGTAGATTATTAATTCGTTTCGACGAGAGGAATCGGAAAAGTAAATTCTTTTTACTTCTACCCATGTATTTTGAGAAATAACCACTTCATAGGCCAAAAAGTGACTTTTTTTGCTAAAAAATAGTTATTTATCAAAATACTTGTGTAACTTTTCCAATTTCCATCGTCGAGACGAATCAATGAGCTATAAAAATTTGACAAAAAGCTAACAAATGCGAAAAAAATTCAAATATGGACAATTTTCAAATTTAAGTTAAGTTTAAGTTAATAAGACACAGCAAGAATTAAATACAAGTAAGTTTTCGTGGAACACTTGGTCTCTTATTGTGGTGTGGTGGCAAATGCTCTGGGTTTGTCCACCTTCTTTGGCGGACTTAGCAAAGTGGTGGTTTGACAACAGATTTAGGAGCTTGGAAAGGCATATTTGGGAGGTGACTTTCTTTGCTACCTTATGGTCCCTGTGGCTTGCAAGGAATGACGTTGTCTTAAATAATGTGTCTCGGTCAGCTAGCGAGGTAGGGGACCAGATTAAGACGAGGGTGGCTATGTGGATGAAAGCTAAGTTTGAAATCAAGGTGTACTCAGTGGTGGACTTTAAATGCTTTCTAGGTGGTGTTCGATTGTAAGCTGAAGCTTTAGCTCTGTGGAGATGAGCATCCAACCTCCGGCTGGATGTTTGAGTTTCATTTTGTGTTTTCTTGTTTTCGGTTTGAGTATGTTTGCTTATCCCTATCCCTTCCTCGATGTACCCCTTTC
Source organism: Rhododendron ovatum (assembly GCA_019656835.1). Classification (NCBI taxonomy): domain Eukaryota; kingdom Viridiplantae; phylum Streptophyta; class Magnoliopsida; order Ericales; family Ericaceae; genus Rhododendron; species Rhododendron ovatum. The sequence continues at coordinate 4,515,410 of CM033795.1, forward strand.
GAGATTTATAAAATTCTAGTTCGTTTGCCGAGCAAAAAAAAAAAAGAATTAAATACAAGGACATAAGAATTCAGTCAGAATTAAGTAGCTCAAAGTTTTTAATTTTTTTCAACTTTTTAGCCTACATTTTAAGTAGCACTTAATTTGTTAATCAATGTATAATGTCGTTATCAAACCTACTGAATCACTTATTACTTAATTGATTCAGTTTTAAGTGTTGAATTTAGGTTGTCAAACAAGCCCTTAGTTACAAGTATATAATTAACCTTTCTTCGCTGGTTAAAAAAATAAAAATCTAATCTACCGTTAGGCTACTCTTGACCTATATTCCCAAGCAATCTTTATTATATAATTTTTTTAGAATAGTAGGACATCCAAACTCTATAAATAGTAGGTACGAGAGCTCCTGTCTATCCAACCAGCTAGAGAGTGGGAGCAAGGACTGAAAGAGTGTTCTTTCTGGTTTAGTCGAACTCCCCCGTCTCTTAACCGTTCATAGCCTCCAAAGCAACCCACTAGGAAAATGGAAATAAACTCTAGCCCAACTCTTACATTAACCCATGGCAAAGTACCCGAGGTCACTCCACGTCGCTCTGCCAATTTTCATCCGAGTGTTTGGGGAGATTATTTCCTTGTTTATGCTTCTGTCGCCATGGTAAAATTGTCTCAGATTGTCTTGAATCATATGTAGAATACTTAAAATTAAATCCTTATAGCCTTCCAATATGATCAACATGTGATTTTTTTATGTATCAATCTCGGTTTAGGATGTATAGTGAAAAACAAGCATAAAAATATTCTTATTCGATTGAGTTTTTTTTTTCCTGAAAGGCAAATTTTTTATTTTATTAATCATTGAAATTGTTACATAGATTAATAGGAACAAGGAAAGATGGCATTATATTCCTAACCTGACCCCTTCTGAGTTTCAAAACTAAAAATAATCTTATGCTCATCTGAGATCAAACCCGAGGTTAGCAAGAAGCCAACCAAGGGAACATCAATTGGGGCAAGCCCACACCTAATGAGCCAAGCTCAGAAACACCTATTGGAACATGCCCATACATCTAAAGGGTCAAGCCCAAGTACAAAGGATCTATCACTGCACCCCAAATATCAAAAATCTTTCATGTGAATACTCCCATATTTTCTCTGTGCTCTAAAAAGGTCCAAACTATTCAAGAACCAAAATCGTTTGGAACCTTAACCTTTTTAGATGCATTGCTTTCGAAACCGTCTCCTAATCCTTGTTTGGCTTCGCCCCTCGATTGAGTTTACGTAGTAATATATATAATTTCACTATCTTCGTTTCCATCATATATACTTTTTTCCTTCTCTTCACAAAGCCAAGATTGTTATGGATATATATGTGATTTAGTGGGTACAAATGTTTCGATAATATTTTGGAACCCATTTGTGACATGTTTAGTATCATATAAGACACTGCATTAGACTAGTTCCAAATGAGCATATTTATCATTGTTTTCATAGGAAGTGGATGTTAAGACGGAGCAAAGAATTGAGCTGCTCAAAGAAAAAGTGAGAGAGATGATAGCGGCAAGTGCCGATAAACCTTCACAGAAGCTAAGCTTGATTGATGCAATTCAACGCTTGGGTGTGGGCTACCATTTCGAAACTGAAATCGAGACAAAATTACTGGACATATATGAAACCTATCATGAAATGGCCAACGATGAAGATCTTTACACTGTGGCTCAATCATTTCGAGTGCTTAGACAGCAAGGACATCCTGTCTCCTATGGTAATTCTCTTTTACTTACTACCCATATTTATGTGGTTACATCGCAAATTTTTGTAGTACCCATATTTTGGTCGAAATCTGTTATTATCAGCGAAAAGATATATAAACGAAGTTCAATTCATACTTCACAACTTCAACATAAATCCAACAACAAACTCTTTGAAATGGGTTCGATTATTACCTCTAATTGGATCATTACCATTTGCCCCCTTCAAACTCCTAACAAATTCTACCTTGGTCACTGCAAACTTATAGAAGGTTCAGTTAGACCCTTATGGGTTTGGAGTAGTTTTTAGAACATATATCATTTAGTCATTCCAACTTATGAAAATTTACCGTGCCTTCTCCTTGTTGAGGTTATTGTGTCTTGTCACTTCTTATAAAATACTATAAGAATGTGTTATGTACTTTTCTCACCTCGTTGATCATGTGTCACACAGACGTGTTTAACAAATTCAAGGACGATAAAGGAAAATTCCAAGAATATGTAAAAGGTGATGTTCGAGGATTGTTAAGCTTGTACGAAGCTACTCATTTCAGGGTTCATGGAGAAGATATTTTAGACGAAGCACTGGATTTTACGACCACACACCTCAACTCCGCAGTACCCAACTTAAACAAAGCTATTGCAACACAAGTAGTTCACGCTCTAAATCAGCCCATCCAAAAGGGCCTGACAAGACTCGAGGCATGGCATTACATCCGCTTCTATGAGCAAGAGGATTCCCACAACAAAACTCTACTGGATTTTGCGAAATTGGATTTCAACTTCTTGCAAAAGGTGCATCAGAAGGAGCTAAGCGAAATCACAAGGTGATTCTTCGTCATTCAAGTTGAATCATTGTGATTTAACAAGTCTGAAATGTTGATCTTGTTTCATGGCACTTCCTTTTTTGTGTTACGGTTTTTCAGGTGGTGGAAAAATTTGGACTTTGCAAATAAACTACCTTTTGCAAGAGATAGATTGGTGGAGTGCTACTTTTGGATATTGGGAGTGTACTTTGAGCCCCAATATATTCTTGCTCGGAGGATTCTAACTAAAGTGATTTCCTTGACTTCAATTATTGATGACATTTATGACGTCTATGGTACCTTGGAAGAACTTGTGCTCTTCACTGATGCAATTGAAAGGTTAAATTCATGCCCTTTTTAGTGTTTTTAAATTTTATTTGAATCCTTAAAAATATCAAAATCACTTCCTAAGATTAATGGAAGGTTAGTCGTTTAAAGTATAAATGATTTTTCAGGTTGGAAAATGATGCCTTGGATCAACTGCCAGAGTACATGAAACTGTGTTATCAAGCACTGTTGGATGTTTACAACATGATTGATGAAGAAATGACCAAGGAAGGAAGATCATATCGTGTCAATTACGCAAAATCTGAAGTAAGCCTCAACCCGAGTCACATTTTGTTAGTGGAAAATAAAAAATGAAATTTCTTTAAAACTAATGGCTTTTTTATTATTATTGTTAACAATTTCAGATGAAGAATTTAGTTAGAGCATACTTTGAGGAAGCCAAATGGTGTCATGAAGGCTATGTTCCGAGTATGGAAGAGTATATGAGTGTTGCACTTGTAACCAGTGGTTACAAAATGCTTGCAACAACTTCCCTCGTTGGCATGGGGGATTTGGTGACCAAAGAAGGATTCAAATGGTTGTCAAGTGATCCTTTAATTCTTGAAGCTGCAAGCATGATTGGCAGACTCATGGATGATATGGCTGGCCACAAGGTGAGATACATAAATGACTGATTATAAAATAAAATATGGTCTAAATTAGAATACGGATGAATCCAAATTCCAAAATCATATGATTAGGGCGTGCAAATTTTGATAATTCTGATTACCTTACACATTGTTGACACTATAGGAGGTTTTTTAATTTCTTTGAGAGAGCCCGTTCACCCGTAATGCCCTAGATTATCCATCGCGCGCTATTTTAAAACCAAACAAAATATATTGAAAGTACGTTTCATTGAAAATCCAATGAAAGTTTGAGCTACCATGCATAATCAGCCTATTAAACAAAATTTTAAAAACGTTTTCCTCCACATTCTTAGCCACGGTGTGGGCTCTATGTTCCCAAATCTTCATGTCCTTTCGCCCCAATGAATTATCAGCCACGCAAACAATCATAGTTTGACCTTATCATTTTTGGTGTTGCAATTGCAGCATGAGCAAGAGAGAGGCCACGTTGCCTCAGCAGTTGAATGCTACATGAAACAACATGGTGTCGCAGAAGAAGCGGTTTATGTTGAATTTCAACATAGAGTTACAAATGCATGGAAAGACATGAACGCAGAGTGCCTTTGCCCGACCGTGGTCCCAATGCCTCTCCTCACCCGGGTTTTCAACCTTGCACGAGTGATCTATCTCATATACACGGGTGAAGATGGGTACACTAACTCTGGAAAAAAGATGAAGCAATACATAACGTCTGTGCTTATCGATTCTGTTCAGATCAATTAACAAACAGTTATCTTAATCGTATTTTCCCCTCTAGGAATATGGCCTGTTCAATCGCCGGAATAATAAGTGTGAACTTGGCTGCGATGTGTTCCGGGGTATAAAGAATAAAGACGTCTCTCTCTGTTATCTATGTCCATTAATGCATCGTTGTAATCTTGGACCCTTTTATTAAGGAAATTCGGTTTTATATAAGTATGATTGTGAACCTTATTGTACAATGATTCTTTGAAAAAAAGTAAAACTTTGCACTAGCCACGTGGCATTTGTATATATATCTACCTGCGACCGACCAACGACCAAACGAACAATACTTGTACCAAGGTGACATTTCCACTAAGTTTTTGGTGAAAAAACATAGGTCGCGCGCGTTTTGTTATCTTGTTCACACTAATTAAATTTTTTAAGCATTTTAGCTTTTTGTTCACATTAATTAACGACTTGTGAATTGCCCCGTTCGGCTAAATAAGCCAACTGGCTTATTTTTTTGTTTTTATTCAAATTTTGTCTTATTTGTTAGTTTTTCTTCAATTTTTTGGGGATTATTGTATCGTCATGACAAGAAAAATCTAAAAAGTAAAATATTATGAATGAAACCTAATTTTTTTTGAGTAAATACAAAAATAAGCTAATAAGCCAATTTTTTCGTCTCTATTAAAAAAAATTAGATTTTGATCATAATTTTTTTACTTTTTATATTCCTGTTGTCATGACAATGCAATAATCCCCAAAAATTTGACGAAAAACTAACAAATACGGAAAAAATTTGAATAAGAACAAAAAAAATAAGCCAATTGACTTATTTAGCCGAACGGGAAAAGTGAAAGGATGGATGGTTGAATGCAACTACAAGGAGCTTGGATCTCCGCTCATACTTGATATTTTAGGCCTCTAGTTGTTAGTTTGGATTTTTGTTCCTTGAACTGTTTCTCTTCTCAACTTTTTGTAGGAACCGTCCACGCCGCATCCCACCCCCCGCCCCGCTTTCTTTCTTTTCTCCCTCTTCTTTCTCTATTGATGTATCCATTATTGTCGAGTTTTTTCTTAATAATATTTTTGCTGTTTCAAAAATAAAATAATTAACAACTTTTCAACAACAATTTCTTTCTCAACAACTTCATTACTACCAGAAACAGCTAACAATTTAATTGTAATAAATTACTTTTCAAAATTTATTCACTACCAGAAACGCCCCTAAGCGAGCGAAGTCAAATTGTTAAAATGATTTTCTTGAGGTCGAATTGTTAAAGCGATCGAAGTCAATCAGAAAATTTTCTCTACTCTCCTTTAATTTTTTTTTTCTACTTAAAAGTATCATCTCACTATATCACTATATATATTGGTATTGTCTCCTAGTATTTGAGGTTATAGAAATTCTGATGATTACTTCCAATTGAAAGATGAATGCAGAGTGCCTCCGCCGGACCACGGTCTCAATGCATCTCCCCACCCACGTTCTCGATCTTGCACGAGTGATCAATGTTATTACTTATTATTATTAGTCTATACAAAGACGAAGATGGGTGCACTAATTAGGGAAAAAAGCTCAAGAAATTTGTACTCTCAGTGCTTATCGATCCTAGCTATGACAATCAATTGTTTTGATTGAAATAATTTGTCTATTTTTAAGTGTTGTAAAAGGTTGTAGAACCAACTGGGGCTAGCTCAGTTGGCTAGAACTCTTGCATCTCATTAGCAGGTAAGGAGTTCGAGTCTCCCAACCTGCGTGTGGGTATTCTTCCCTTAGAGGGCTTTTCTTTTCTTTCTTTGTTTCTATACTATATATAATGAGCTTATTTCTTGTATTGGTTAAGTTGTTGAGTTTGGTTATCCCGTGAATTCTTACAATTGATGTAGGTTCCGTTTGTTTGGGCGTAAAATATTTTCCGGTAAAATATTTTACCTATTTTTCAGTGTTTGATTGTGTAAAAAATGAGGAAAATATTTTACATTTAAAATATTTTTCATTAATTGGATAAAAATAACTTACCCTTGAAACTTCTGTAACTTATTTTCCGAAATAAATCCGCTGCCTTTTACTACAATTCTCACTGCTCAGTTTTCTTGACCTGACCCATGTTCAAATGAAATTTCAATATTCTCAGATCTCTCCACCGTTTAAGCCCCCCCTCTCTCTCTACACTACTTTGTCGATTTCTGAAAATATTTTTCAAGTGCCAACCAAACACCGAAAAATAAAAATTTGAAGTTTATTTTTTGAAAATCCATTTCACATGAAAAACATTTTACATAGTAAAACATTTTACATAGAAACAAACGGAGCTATAGTGTCCCAAGTCTATACTATGTACTTCATATCTGATGTAAAATGATCTCTTCTATCGATTGACAAAAAAGAAGAAGGTTGTAGTATTTTTTTTTTTGAAGTATTTTACTATTTTCCCTCAAGGAAATTAGCCTCTTCAATTTCGTATTCTTCTCCTTTACATTCTCTCATTGATTACTGAATGGGTATCTACTTAATTACTCACTCCGTTCCATATTGAAAGTCTACCATAAAAAATTGTGTCATTTTTCAAATAAAAAAAACAACTACTTCTATGTATAATTTTTTGAATTTTTTTTGCACCAAATGAAAATACTAATCGAGATTTTTAGTATGGTGTGAAAAAAATTTGAAAAATTATGCACGAAAATAGTTGATTTTTTTATTTGAAAATGGTAAGAGAGAAAAAAGTGGACTCTCAATATGGAACGAAGGGAGTATTAAATATTTACATATGAGAGATGCAATTTTTCCCTTGTAAATTAAAACAACGTAGAAAATTGCAGTGCGAGCATGTCTCGATCTCACTTGACTATGCGCCCTTCGCCCATCGTGGCGATCACGACGTGACGGGGGACCATTTAAACCCATAGTTAGGGGCCGAAATGCCATAATTGAGGTATTGGGATCAAAATGACGCCTCAAGTATATTTCATTACATTAGCGGGACTGTTTTTCTTGGATTTGACTCTGTATAGCCTCTCTCAAAAAACTAGAGAACCTTAGCCCTAGCTGCCGCCGCTCGGGGAGGAGGCCCTCCGCGTCCCTCTCCCTCTTCCTCCCTTCGTTTGTTTCCCCTCCCCCTCCTCGCCTCGTAGTCTCTCATCTTTTTTCTGGCTTCCTGTGCCCCTAGTTTGGAGCGTTCGTGGCATGGTCCCCCCTGCTGGTGGTGTCTCACAGTCCGTTGTCTCGCACAGGCGGTTCCAGATTTGCTGCTCGAGGCCAGCGTCAAGGTAATAAGGTGTGCAGTTGGGGGTGGTTTTCCGTTTTTCTTTTTCCAGCTATTTTGGCTTGGTTTCTACCGGCTGGTCTCCCAAGTTGACCGGTTTACTGCCCATTATCTGGTGGGTGTTGGGTGATGGGTGAATAATTCTAGTTAGGGTTTTGGAGATCTGGGCCATCTGGCTGGAGTAGTGCATGTGATTCGGAGGTTCGGCGACAGTAGTGGTGGTGTTCTGGGTTCTTCCCGACAACGGCAGCAGTGGTTGGCTATGTTGGGGTTTTCCGAGAGTAGTACTGGTGGTGTGTGTTGGCTACGTTTCTCTCTATTTTGGTTGGTGGTCATCAGCAATTCTGGCGGGTTGGCCTGGTGTGTTTGTTCTGTTGAGATGGTTCAAATTCCAATTAAATCAAAAGTATTAATGTATTGCACAAGGTTGTTGGCCTCTGGAATTACAGAAGTGCTAGCTAGGCTAGCTGATTTTCTCTTTTGCCGTAGGTGACCTTTCAACTCCTTCGCTGGGAACATGAAAAGGTTATTAATGCAGGGGTTATTTGGTAGGTGGTTATCTGGTTATATATTGGCATGAGAGGAAGTATTTTTCGGTGTAGAGAGTGAGGTGAAAACAGTATGTGTGCAAGTGTAAAAGTCAAGTCTTGTACTTGGTGTGAGATTGAGTTCTTGGTGAGAGTGGGTGTATAAGGGGTTGGGTTTGGATTTTCAAACTCAGGTGTTCTCTTGTACTAATTCTCTCATAAAGAACAGAATCCTCTCCGTAGAGTAGGCGCATTATTGCCGAACCACGTAATTCTTGCGTGTCTCTCTCTATTTTTCATCGTACTTCTATTGGTTGCGATTGTAGTTGTGTTTCGAATCTCGGTTCTTTGGTGCTTCCGCATTTAATCCCAACAAGTGGTATCAGAGCCAGCTTGGTTCTTGACCGGTGTTTGAGATTTGGGTTCCGTTATATCCACAATGAAGGCAACGATCAACTCTCAGTTTTCTCTTGAGCAGTTTAATGGAAGCGGTAGCTTTACCCTATGGCAAAAAAGGGTGAAGGATATCCTTGTTCAACGAGGGTTGGCTAGGGGGTTGAAGGGAAAGGATGCGAAGCCGGGGACAATGAAAGATTATGATTGGGAAGAGTTGGAGTCGAAGTGTATGAGCACTATTCAGCTTTGTATTACTTATAATATTATTAACCATATTATGGGTGAGGATTCAGCATCGGCCTTGTGAGAGAAGTTGAAAAAGCTCTACCTTGCGAAGAGCTTGACTAACAAGTTGCATCTGAAGAGGCAGTTGTACAAGCTGAAGATGGAGGAAGGCGGGAACCTCATGGAGCACATGAACGTGTTCAATGGTTATTTGGATCAGCTTCGAAAAATTGATGCAAAGATAGAAGAGGAAGACAAGGCCCTTTTGCTTCTTACTTCGCTTCCAACTTCCTATGATACTTTCGTGACGACACTCTTTTATGGGAAAGATACAGTGAGTTTGGAGCAGGTATAGTCGGTGTTGGTTTTTCATTTTACTCAGAAAAAATCAAGTTCTGAGGGTGGAGAAAATTCAGCACTTGCGGTTCAAAGTGAGAATCGGGGAAGGACATCTGATAGTAGATCCGAAGGGAACAACAGGTTCGGGTCTAGTTCCAAAGGAAAGGATGTACAATGCTACAGTTGCAAAGAATTTGGCCATGTGAAGCACGATTGTCCTTTGCGCAAGAACAAAGAGAAGAAATTTGATGATGCTTCGAGTGGTAGTTCTTTGGTGGCATGGTAGCGGATGATGGAGATCTTCTCACAATCTCCGAATGTATAAACACTTCTTCTCGTGATATTGGATTAACTCTGTTAAAGTATATCATCTTATTGTTATCCTCTTTGTATTTCAATTGTATTCTTATCTTGTATCATGTAAATCCTATCTTGTAATCAGTTTATAAATGGAGAAACCACTCTCATGTTCAGTGTGTGAGAGCCATTATCAAATTATCAATTTGATAATGTCTTCCGCAAGTACGTACTCTTTCTTCTTCTTCTCCATCTAAAACTGTTGAAGTTAACTCTACCAACAAATCTGCAATGGCCCCATCATCTTCTTCATTCCTAAATGCTCATCACTTTCTCTCTCTCAAACTTACTCACACAAATTATTTGTTCTGGAAGGCACAAATCACTCCTTATCTCCGCCGACAGCATTTGCTAGGCTATGCCGAAGCACCTATCCGTGTCTACCAAAATCAATTTTCGGTGGATGGAGCTTCTATTGAAAATCCTAGTTTTCAAACTTGGTTTGATCGAAATCAATTGCTAATGAGCCTCTTAATCTCCTCATCGACGGAGGATGTTATTCCTCTAATTGTTGGTGCCACGTCATCTCGGGAAATCTGGACAACCCTTGAGTCCACACTTGCATCTCCGTCCAACACACGAATTCTTCAACTCCATCTTCATCTTCAAAACATCAAGCAAGGCGAGCTCTCCGTTACCCAATATCTTCAGAAAGCAAAGGGCTTTTTTGATGAGTTGAATGTTGCCGGTCATCCTATCTCTTTACAAGACTTCAACCTTTATATTTTCAAAGGCCTCAATTCAACATTCCAGAATCTGATCCCGACACTTGCAAATTGTCCATCACTTCCTTACTCCGAATTTCATAGCATGCTTCTTAGTCACGAGCTCATGCACTCAATTGGCTTTGCCTCTCTTTCGGTCTCCGATAGCACCGAACCATCTCCCCAGGCTAATTTTGTGCAACGCAATGCTTCTTCTAATGGTGGATATCGAGGGCGTGGTCGCAATGGTCATGGTCGTGGTCGTGGTCGCGGTCGTAACCAGGGCTTCCGACCCAATGATTCTCGTGGCGATGCTCGTCCCTTTTCCCATGAGTCCCGCAGTTATCACTCTCCTGACTCCCATCAGCGGTGTCAACTTTGCAATGGCACCAATCATATTGCTCTCTCCTGCAACCAGCGCTACAACCATACCACGCCGCCTGCAGCTCACTTGGCTTCATACAACTCCACTCCTGCCCATTTTGCGGAATGGTTTCCCGACAGTACTGGTGCAACTCATCATGCTACACCAGACCTTATGTCTCTCTCTCATCATGAGAATTATGTGGGCACTGATCAGCTTCAAGTAGGGAATGGTACACTACAACACCAACGGCCTATTGCGAGAAAAAATTGTGAGGAAATTCATTTTCCTCGCAAATAGTGCACAATCAGCAACAAAAAATATTTTTGTCGCCTTTAATAACAAATTTGGCGAGGAAAATGCTTTGTCACAAAATATATCCATTTAGCGAGGAAACGTAAGTTTTGTCGCCTATAGATCTTTTTTCCTCGCATATTATTCTTCTTTGGCATGGAAAATACATTTCCTCACTATTCATATCCTATGGCGACAAAATGAACTTTTCCTCGCTAATTGCATCCTACAGGCGACAAAATGCAATTTTTTCGCTAATTGTATCCTATTGGCTCGCCCCTCTAGTAAGTGTGAGGCATGATTTTCCTTAATTATTATCATTCAATGAGGGTAATTGATACAGTTCAATAGTGAATGACACCATATTATTAAATAGATCACGAGTTGGTATGTTTAAAGATATTCAAATTTACCCTCATTTTTAGAGAGATTATTTAATCACTTATTAATTTTAGAGAGGTTATTCAATCTACTTATAATTTTAATAATTTTGTTTAATGATAATATACTCATCTAATATAATTTTTGCTATTTCCGGTGGGTGATTATCAGTGACAAGCTAGCCGTAATATATTGACCAATGAGATTACTACGAGGCAGCTTTAACGCAATTCTAGATCTGCCTTTCAATATATATACTACTATTAGGGTGATTGTTTTATGCTTTCATATATGTATGTATTTATATACTCACTCCATCTCATAATTTTGGTCCCTTAGCTACGAAATTACATGCGATTTTTGAACTTAAAAATAGTGTACTTGTCGAAATAATATTTGTACAATATAAATCTTATTTCATAGATTTCGATAAGGTCTTTTGAACTGTGTAAAAAAAATAAAAAATTATTTTAGAAAATACATTATTTTTAAGTTTGAAGATTACTCCTAGATTATTTTTTTCTAGGTTCATAGGGACCAAGATTATGTCATAGAGGTAGTATATATACACAAAGAAAAAAAGGAACAAGAAGTAAAAAAAATTACCAAAACAAGTTTGACTTATAAGTTTACAAAAATGCAATCCAAAATATATCTCGAGTTTATGGTTGCAAAAAACGCATTCGATCCATAAAAGCTACTCCCTCTATCCCTTTTTAAGTGTCCACTATGGTTCTACGTGTTATTTTCAATGGCTTAAATCTCTCGACGTATATTATATTTATGTTTTTAAAGTCATTGTCTTATAGAAATAATTGAGATCTATAAAACAATATCTATATTATAAATTTTTATCAATATACACTAAAGGATATAGACAATTAAAAATAACATGAACTGTAATGGACGTTTAAAAAGGGATGGAGGGAGTACAATAATCCCATCAAAAAAATAGATAACAAATATTATTAGTCCTACCAAAATTGCTGTCAGATATACCAATAGAACATGTTTCAACCAAAAAAAAATGTTGTTAGCAAAAGATTAGACTTTGCTCAAACAAAGTTCAGACACTATACAAAAAGTCGGAAGACCATTAATTAATGTTGGAAAGCAAATTTGTAGAGGTGAAAGACAAGATAAAACAATGATATATAATAAAAAATTCACATTTTATCCAGAAGTACAAAGTGGTGTGGTTGATAAGTGTCGCGTCTCACAAAGCAGAGGTCCAAGGTTCGAGAATGAGTACGTGCAAAATATGTGGAGCAGTTGCATTTGTTTTGGACTTAAATTTGTTTAGCGAGGAAAAAAATTCCTCGCATATTGTTGTTGGTAGTAGTGAATTCTTAGCCTTTTGCGACAAAATGGATAGATTTGGTGACTAATTTTTTTAAAAATAGCGAGGAAATAATTTGTCACCTATTGTATAAAATAGGCGAGGAAAACTAATTTCCTCGCGAATTGTTTTAGCGACAAGGTTTAGGTGAGGAAAATGGGCGACTGACAAAATATTTCCTCGCAAATACCATTAGCGAGGAAAACTGGTGCTTTAGCAAGGAAATACTTTCCTTGCAATAGACCGTTCGTGTTGTAGTGTTAAGGGTTTACCCATCCATAAAATTGGTACCACCACTCTTCAAACCCCATCTTCTTCCCTTCGATTATTTAATATTCTTCATGTTCCATCTCTTACTAAATCTCTTCTTTCAGTTTCTCAATTTACCGAGGATAATGGTGTTTTCTTTGAATTTCATCCCTCTTATTTTTTAATCAAGGATCAGGTTACCAAGAAAACATTGCTCCACGGGGCAACTGAGTCCGGGCTTTGCAAGTTCTCCACCTCCACACCAATCCTACCATCTGCTCATCTCTCTGAAAAGGTTGATTCTGTGTGCTGGCATCGTCGACTCGGTCACCCTCATCATCAAGTTCTTGTTCAAAATAAGTTGCCTTGTTCATCTACTAAGCAACACACTCTTTGTCATGCATGTCAGTTACGAAAGTCGTGCTGTTTGACATTACCAGTAGCAAACTCTGTTAGTAAAGCACCTTTAGATCTTATTTTTAGTGATGTTTGGGGACCATCTCCAGTTGCTTCCATGGATGGCCATCGTTATTTTGTTCTTTTTCTTGATGTTTAGTCCAAGTATTTGTGGTGTATTCCAATTGCGTTGAAATCAGATGTCTATAAGGAATTTCTTCACTTTAAAGCCATGGTTGAACGCCAATTTAATTTCCACCACAATCAAACAAGTTCAAACAGATTGAGGTGGAGAATTCCGTTCTCTTACAAAAAATTTTAAGCAACTGGGGATCATTCATCGTCTCCCATGTCCTCACACTCATGAACAAAATGGAAAATTTGAACATCATACCCGTCATGTGGTTGAAACTGGGTTGGCTCTACTTGCTCATGCCTCCGTGCCTCAAAAATTTTGGCACTTTGCTTTCCAAACTGCAGTTTTTCTCATTAATCGTCTCCCGTCGTCGGTTTCCCATGGCATCTCTCCATACGAATGCCTTTTTCAAAAGCAACCAGATTATAATTTTTTTAAAGGTGTTTGGATGTCTATGTTACCCATTTCTCCGGCCATATAATCGCCACAAAATGTCCTTTCGTTCTGCTCCATGTATTTTTCTTGGGTATAGCCCCTCTCACCATGGCTATCGTTGCTTTGACCGGCATACGGGTCGACTTTATATTGCACGCCATGTCCACTTTGATGAGCATACTTTCCCATTTTCTGGGTCTTCAATTCTCGGGCCACCACCTGCAGTTTCTACTCCAGCTCCTTGGGCAGTTGTCCAACATAATCTGCCAGCTCCATCTCTCCCAACCATCCCTCTTTGCTCCCAGTCTCCTACTCATCATGCACCTCTATCTCCATCTTCCATAACATCCCCAAACACCTCACCCAATAAATCCTGTGAGAATTCTCCTCCCACTCCACCCTTATCTCCAGATTCCAATTCAAATTCCATTATCCCTTCCTCTCCTTCCACCGGGAATTTAAACCAAGCTCCCCAGGGAATAAAATTTGTTGTCGACCTAAATGATTCCCATATGTATTCCAGTCCCACTAAACCAAAAACCCATCATTCCCATGCCATGCTACAACGGTCCATGACACAAAAACATCCTCATGCTCTTCTACATTCCTCTAATGTCCCCACCTCTTCCTCAACTATTTGTGAACCCACTTCATACACCCCGGCTGCCAAATCCGTGCACTGGCGAGATGCTATGAGCAAGGAAATTTCAGCACTTCTTGAAAATGGGACATGGACTCTAGTTCCTCCTTCTAATGCCCATAATGTTGTCGGTTGCAGATGGGTTTATCGTATCAAAAGAAAACCCGATGGTATGGTCCAACGGTACAAAGCTCGTTTAGTTGCCAAAGGTTTTCACCAACAACCGGGTGTCGACTATGCTGAAACATTTAGTCCTGTTGTCAAACCAACAACCATTCGCACTGTCCTATCCATTGCTACATCACTCCAGTGGCCGGTCCATCAACTTGATGTAAACAATGCGTTTCTTAATGGTTTCCTTGATGAACCAGTGTACATGTCTCAACCTCAGGGCTTCGTTGATCCCGCCCCTCCTCATTTTGTCTGCAAATTACGTCGCTCCCTTTACGGTCTTAAGCAAGCTCCACGTGCGTGGTTTACTCGTCTATCCACCTATCTCATCTCCCATGGTTTCCACGCCGCAAAATCTGATGCATCTTTGTTTGTCTACCGTCACTCCACTGTGCACATTTATGTTCTTGTTTACGTTGATGACATCTTGGTAACGAGTAACCATCCTCTGTCAATCTCTCATCTCATCTCCACCCTCAACTCCGAGTTCACTCTCAAGGATCTTGGACCACTCCATTATTTTTTAGGTGTCGAAGCTCGCTCTACCTCGACTGGATTACATCTTTCTCAACGTCGCTATGTCCTTGACCTCCTGTCCAAAACCAACATGCAAAACTCCAAGCCTGTTCTTACCCCTTTTTCTCCAACCACTAAATTGTCCAAAAATGGTGGTAAATCCCTGCCAGACCCTTCTCCATATCGCCGAGCAGTTGGGGCACTTCAGTACCTCACACTCACTAGGCCCGACATTGCTTTTGCTGTCAACAAGGCTTGCCAATTCATGCATTCGCCAACCGAAGAACATTGGTGCGCAGTCAAATGCATTCTTCGGTACCTCAAAAATACAGTCAACCATGGCCTTTTCTTTTCAAAGCATTCACGGCTATGTTTGGAAGCCTTTTCTGATGCCGATTGGGCGGGTTGTGTTGATGATCGACGTTCCACAGGTGGCTATGCTATTTATCTTGGCAATAATCTTGTCTCTTGGTCCTCTCGGAAACAACGAACAGTTGCCCGATCATCTACTGAATCCGAATACAAAGCCTTAGCCGATACCGCTGCAGAATTAACATGGATTCAGTCTCTGTTGTTTGAGCTCGACATCTCTCTTCCGGTAGCACCCATTCTTTGGTGTGATAATGTTGGGGCCACCTATCTCACGGCTAATCTGGTCCTGCATGCCCGCACAAAACATGTG
The DNA here is from genome assembly GCA_019656835.1 of Rhododendron ovatum. Taxonomy (NCBI): domain Eukaryota; kingdom Viridiplantae; phylum Streptophyta; class Magnoliopsida; order Ericales; family Ericaceae; genus Rhododendron; species Rhododendron ovatum. The sequence goes on from CM033795.1 coordinate 4,531,027, forward strand.
GAAATTGATTTTTACTTCGTCCGTGATAAGGTGGCCCGCAAAGATCTCCAAGTGCGGTTTATTTCTACTAAGGATCAGATTGCGGATATTTTGACCAAAGGATTGTCGTCTCCGCTTTTTGTTTTTCTCCGTGACAAACTGACGCTCACTTCTCATGCGCCATCAGTTTGAGGGGGCGTATTGGATAAACTCTGTTAAAGTATATCATCGTATTGTTATCCTCTTTGTATTTCAATTGTATTCTTATCTTGTATCATGTAAATGCTATCTTGTAATCAATTTATAAATGGAGAAACCACTCTCACGTTCAGTGTGTGAGAGCCATTATCAAATCAATCAATTGAATTAACTATCACACCAAAGAATGGGTGCTACCGGAAGAGAGTTGTCGAGCAGTGGAGGATGATGCTTGTGCTATTCGGGTGCAACAACAGGAGATTGTTCCCCGGGTTCCGCCGGCGCCGATGGCATTTTATCGGTCATCAATGAGATTCATACGAGTCACGTAGGGGCAGCAACAGGGGCTAGTTCCCTGGGTCCTAGCGATGGTCTGGATGCTTTCTCCGGTGGGGTGGTGTTTGGGCATGGGGGGTTTGGTTTTGGGTGTTTGGGGATTTTGTTGGTCTTGGATCAATGCTTGGGTCTCGGGTATTTTTAGTGATTAACTTTAATTTCCATTTTTGCCTTTGTTCTTTTAATCTTTGTATTTTTGCAGAGATTAATAAAATTTCTTTTGTCGATCAATTTTTTTTTTTTTAAAGCATGTTTTTCTTTTTCAGCCCCTTGATAAGAACCCAACGAAAAGAATTCTGGGAATGAACGAAATGCAATAAAAATACATTATAGATAAGAACAAAGAAAATTCTCTGCTTTGTTCATAACTGATGCGGTACAACTTACGCCTTTGTTTTTCGAGGAGCGCTAGGTACAAAGAAAATAGACAAAGAATTGACCCTTAAAGTGTACATGAACAGCTCAGATTCAGTAAGTAATGCATCTGAACCGTTCATGTACACTTTAAGAGTCAATTCTTTGTCTATTTTCTTTGTACTTAGCATTTTTCTTGTTTTTCTTCTTTCTTTTCCACGGCCAGGAACCTCTTTCTAAAGTCGTACCACTAACTTATATAGGAGGTTTTTTTTAATCCCCTAATAACATAAAAGGCCCTTGGACTTCACATAATAAGACATTAGCCATTCAACTTCGAAGGACTTTGCATTTTGATCTAGAACTTCTATAAATTCTTCTTTTTACCCAAATTATTGGAAACCGAGCTAGAGCAACCTATAAACATAAAAACACATAATAAAAATCAATTAACAAAAATAAAGGACTAATAAATGTAGATAGGAGGGCCAAAATATATATATTTTGGCACTTATCAAAAAACTATCGGATTTACTTGCTAACCAGTGGACGCGATGCCTTGAACTATTCAACGTTTTATGTAAATCAAGACAATAGAATTCACACAGAATCTTTCCGAACACAGTTGGTTTGTACAGTTGTACCCATTGTGGCCCTGGAACACCAACTGGTTTCAGAGAGTGCTTTAGAGAATTCAGCCTTAAAAAAATTCTCACGGAAGTGACCCCTTCACACTCACATAAGTGATCTCTTATTAAGAGTATCATGCTATACCCCACTTGGATTTACCACAGTATAAGAATCATTAAAAGCAAAGTTTAGCCCGATGCGTTGCAGGCGTCACTGTTTCACCATAGGAATGAGTTTGAGAGATATCTCCTTAGTGATACTCTTAAGTCTCATACAACTTGGTTGTTCCGTTGAACCTAGATCTTGGGATCTCCAATCATCAGCTAGGTTTGGTTGTCGTTATGGAGACTTTTAATTAATAGGCTTTAATCTCATTCCCATCGATGATCATTTGTTCTCTAGTCAAAACTCAGCTTAACGGATCCATAATAATTTTTTGACGTTTTCATTCTCAAGTGAGAACAAATGTTTAACGGTAAGTTGTCCACAATAGAATTATTGAGGCATACTGTATTATATGTCCTCTATGCCTTTCAACTTCTGATGGCCATCATATTAGAACTCTGGCACATAATTGAACCCTATTCGAACATCCTCTAAGAGGTGGCACCTCTATCTGCTTAATTAGTAGCTTTTGTCTAATGCAATGAGTTGATCCAACTCCATCGTAGACCTTGCTATACTCACATGAGGATTTTCAGATCACTGTTGCACTCCAATTGTACAATTAAATCCATCTTTGAATTCTGATTGAAACTTCAAATTTGATACTCATATCACAATGCTTTATTCTTCAAGTATAGTTAGACATCTCCAATAGTGCAACTCTATCATTTAATCTTGTGGAAATTATAATTATTGCTTCCCCCACAATTCTGAAATTAATTCAGAATTTATCAATATAATTTTCGTAGTTTATGACATAACACAAATGATGCATGTCTAAACTTTCTCTTCATCGTGTTTCATAACACATCATCAAGAAACAAACCCACATTGGTTAACTCACCTAATATTGAGCAACTCTATAATCAAATTGAGACGATTATGCTAAGTGCAACATGCATTTTATGCATCCGTCCACATTCACTGTATAGTCACTATAGCATATAAATCGATTCAACTTTATTTAAAAAGTTTCATGTGGGACGTAGTTGTTTGATAACCATGAAACACTCAAGATTGTGGAAACTTATTCCAAATCTTTCCATGTCAAATCAATGTATTGACCTAATCTGTTAGGCCTATTGAAACTAAAATTCAAAAGATCCAAAACATGAATTTATAAGTTTGGCGTTACCAATAGATTTGGATCAAGTGACAACTCATAAAGTCAAAAAAAAAATATATATATGTGACTTATTCACCTAGGGTCACGTCCCTTGGTGTAGATGCAATGGTCACATCTCTTGGCGTAAATCTCATAGTCATGCACCTTTTGGTTTAAATATAAGAGGTCCCACCTTTTAGTTTAATCTCAAGAATCACACACCTTTCACATACAGAGTAATGTGACATATAAGAGAGGTGCATCTAATGCCGCATCACTTTGGAAGGAATTTGAAACTCGCATGTGGAAAATGATTCCCCAATTCCCAGCCATAAAAGATTAAAAAATGAAAGTATGTGGTGCCCGTTCAAACAATGGAAGAAGATGAGACGTGTCTTACTAGGTGTGTTGGTTCTCAAAAGACACTTGGAAACCAAGCAAAAGAATTAGGGATGGTCATTCTAAAAGCCACATGTTGTGCCGTTTAGCATACCAGGAGACCATTCGACCGATGGTGACCTTCGAAATTGGCGGTTATGTCCACAGGGCTACAACAAATTTTCCCTTTTGTTTTCCGACCAACGCAATCCTGTGTTAATCGCCGCTACTCGAAGCTCCAAAGGCCAAAACCCGATGCGTTGCTCTGTTTTCCGCAAAAACATAAGAAGATTTGTCTATCCATCATCTAATGCAACACCTTTGACAGGTATCTACAAACCCCTTCATGAAACATCATGATATTTCCCAAAAGTAGTCTTTTCTCAAGTGACAGCTATTTAACCAAGCCTTGCATACTTCCCAAATGACACAAATTCATCAACCATTGCAACAAATCCCACGTTTTTTCTTAAACCACACCATCCAGTGAATGAAAATAAAGAAGACCACACATCTCCTTCTACGGCGATGTATCCGTAAGCAAACTTAGACATTATCATTCTAATGGTGACAGGCCTGGCCCTGAGTTTTCCGGAGCCCTAGGTGACCAATCAATTTGGGGCCCTTCACATCTACAAATGAAATATTTTCAAAAGATACAAATTGTCCCAAAATAACAAATCACACTACTGATGGCTTTAATCCTATTTTCAAGCAATTAAACAAATACTTCTCAACTTTCCAAATGCATAAACAAATAATACTTGCAAAAGACAAAAGCATAAACAAATGCCCAAAGCCCATACCTGGTAGATTGATTTCTTGTTGCCAAAATCGATTCTTTGTATTCACGTTTTTACCTCTTCTAGAGTAGGGGCTAAAAGTGTTTTGGGGCTTTGCTGCATGGGTTAGGGCTACAAGTAGGACTATAACCCTGTAGGAGATGAACTTTGGGGGTAAAAGACAAATAGAGACTATAGAAGGCGACAGGTGGGGTGAGAGTCTGAAAGACAGAGAGAGACTAGAGAAGGCGAGAGGAGAAGCCAACGTTGGGTTGGGTGGGTTTTCAAATTTCAAGTATGTGAGATCAGAGGCGGAGAAGAAAGCCAACTTGGCATTTCCATTTTTGTGTTTATATTGTTTTTTCTTTTCCCCCTTTTAAGAGTTTTCCCAGGAATTTACGAATTGGGCTAAAAAATTCTTTTGGGCCTTGTTTTATAATGAGGCCTCACTCAGTTAATTTTACTTTGGGTACAAATTTTGGGCCTAAGAATTCCTAGTGTAGTGTACTAAACTTATAATTGGGGGAAGGGGGCCTAGGCCAAGGCCGCCCCTAAATGGTGATGGAAATGCACGAAGTATAATTGGGTGGGGGTGGGGGGGGCGTGGGTGTGGGGGGTGGGGGGTGTGGTGGGGGTGGCGGCCTAGGCCAAGGCCGGCCCTAAATGGTGATGGAAATGCACAAAGTAAAACCAAAGCACAATAGACTGATGCCATGCGAAGAATAAGATATCAAAGGATTTCTCACGTTCTTTTATTTTTTACCTGGCCTACTGCCCCATGCCATGTTATACGCATCAGATTAAAACTCCAATTGGATTTCCAATGGATATCATGATCAATGATTGTGGGCTCTCTGACCGGCGCGCGTCGAGAGTCGCCACCCGGATTTTTGAGATGGATGATCTGAGTAATCGAGAGTTTAGTTTGAAAAGAAGGTTTTTGGCCTAGTGAATACGTTGAGATTTTGGGTCCGAGAGCCACGTTACGAACGAGGAAGGTTTTGTTGAAAAAACACCTCGTTCGCCTGGTAAAACCGGTCTCTACTAAACATTTTAAAAAGGGAAAAATTTAATATCATTTGGAAGATTAAACTTTTAGAAAACAAGTGCGGGAGAGGGACATGGGATTGAATACACCACTTTAGTGTGCTTATGGTGCTCACTATACAGTGGATGACAAATGAATGATGTTCAGAAATGAACAATAGTTCAACAACAATCAGTCCCTGGTCATATACAACACTGCACGGTGTAATAAGATAGCTCGCACGGTGTTCTACTACATCATGCGGTGTACCTTTTTACCAATAGCCTACTAATATTACGCAGAGCCTCACACGATATACTGACTGCATAGTACATTGTTCCTAAAAACACTGTAAGATGTAGTTTCCAATCTATTTCAAAACAGCTTTATATTCTCAAGATGAAGTGAAATATTGATCTGAAAAACAACTCTTATCATTTTATTCATGCTGATCCTTCTTAAAAAAGTTTGCTAGATTTTTTTGGTTCATTTGATCATTGAGAATAATCTTAAAGAAAACCTCTTTTAAATTGTTTTAGGAGACAAAAACATGATTTTAAACAACGGCTCCATTCTTAAAT